>OZ020168.1:3565662-3678968 GCA_963971145.1 Sussaba pulchella
GAGTAGTTTAGGATGAGAGGTACAGCAAAACAGGTACAGCGAGAGAGGTACAGCGAAAAAGGTACAGCGAGAGTGGTACAGCGAGAGAGGTACAGCGAGAGAGGTACAGCGAGAGAGTTACAGCGAGAGAAGTACAGCGATAGAGGTACAGCGAGAGAGGTATCGCGAGAGTGGTACAGCGAGAGAGGTACAGCGAGAGTGGTACAGCGAGAGTGGTACAGCGAGAGAGGTACAGCGGAAGTGATACAGCGAGAGAGGTACAGCGAGAGTGGTACAGCGAGAGCGGTACAGCGAGAGTGGTACAGCGAGAGAGGTACAGCGAGAGAGGTAAAGAGAGAGAGGTACAACAAGAGAGGTACGGCGAGAAAGGTACAGCGAAAGAGGTACAGCGAGAGAGGTACAGCGAGAGAGAGAGAGGTACAGCGAGAGAGGTACAGCGAGAGAGGTACAGCGAGAGAGGTACAGCGAGAGTGATGGTACAGCGAGAGAGGTACAGCGAGAGTGATACAGCGAGAGAGGTACAGCGAGAGTGGTACAGCGAGAGCGGTACAGCGAGAGTGGTACAGCGAGAGAGGTACAGCGAGAGAGGTACAGAGAGAGAGGTACAACAACAGAGGTACGGCGAGAAAGGTACAGCGAAAGAGGTACAGCGAGAGAGGTACAGCGAGAGAGAGAGAGGTACAGCGAGAGAGGTACAGCGAGAGAGGTACAGCGAGAGGAGTACAGCAAGAGAGGTATAGCGAGAGAGGTACAGAGAGAGAGGAACAGCGAGAGAGGTACAGCGAGAGAGGTACAACGAGAGTGGTACAGCGAGAGTGGTACAGCGAGAGAGGTACAGCGAGACAGGTACAACGAGAGTGGTACAGCGAGAGTGGTACAGCGAGAGAGGTACAGCGAGAGTGATACAGCAAGAGAGGTACAGCGAGAGTGGTACAGCGAGAGCGGTACAGCGAGAGTGGTACAGCGAGAGAGGTACAGCGAGAGAGGTACAGAGAGAGAGGTACAACGACAGAGGTACGGCGAGAAAGGTACAGCGAAAGAGGTACAGCGAGAGAGGTACAGCGAGAGAGAGAGAGGTACAGCGAGAGAGGTACAGCGAGAGAGGAGAGAGGTACAGCGAGAGAGGTACAGCGAGAGAGGTACAGCAAGAGAGGTACAGCGAGAGGAGTACAGCAAGAGAGGTATAGCGAGAGAGGTACAGCGAGAGAGGAACAGCGAGAGAGGTACAGCGAGAGAGGTACAGCGATAAAGGTACAGCGGGAGACGTACAGCGAGAGAGGTACAGCGAGAGAGGTACAGCGAGAGAGGTACAGCGAGAGAGGTACAGCAAGAGAGGTACAGCGAGAGAGGTACAGCAAGAGAGGTACAGCGAGAGAGGTACAGCGAGAGAGGTACAGCGAGAGAAGTACAGCGAGAGAGGTATAGTGAGAGAGGTACATCGAGAGAGAGAGAAAGGTACAGCGAAAGAGGTACAGCAAGAGAGGTACAGCGAGAGAGGTACAGCGAGAGAGGTACAGAGAGAGTGGTACAGCGAGAGAGGTACAGCGAGAGTAGTACAGCAAGAGTGGTACAGCGAGAGTGGTATAGCGAGAAAGGGACAGCGAGAGTGGTACAGCGAGAGTAGTACAGGGAGAGAGGTACAGCGAGACAGGTACAGCGAGAAAGGTACAGCGATAAAGGTACAGCGATAAAGGTACAGCGGGAGACGTCCAGCGAGAGAGGTACAGCGAGAGAGGTACAGCGAGAGACGTACAGCGAGAGAGATACAGGGAGAGAGGTACAGCGAGATACAGCGAGAGAGGTACAGCGAGAGAGGTACAGCGAGAGAGGTACAGCGAGAGAGGTACAGCGAGAGAGGTACAGCGAGATACAGCGAGAGTGGTACAGCGAGAGAGGTACAGCGAGAGTGATACAGCGAGAGAGGTACAGCGAGAGTGGTACAGCGAGAGCGGTACAGCGAGAGTGGTACAGCGAGAGAGGTACAGCGAGAGAGGTACAGAGAGAGAGGTACAACGAGAGAGGTACGGCGAGAAAGGTACAGCGAAAGAGGTACAGCGAGAGAGGTACAGCGAGAGAGAGAGAGAGGTACAGCGAGAGAGAGAGAGAGGTACAGCGAGAGAGGTACAGCAAGAGAGGTACAGCGAGAGGAGTACAGCAAGAGAGGTATAGCGAGAGAGGTACAGCGAGAGAGGAACAGCGAGAGAGGTACAGCGAGAGAGGTACAGCGATAAAGGTACAGCGGGAGACGTACAGCGAGAGAGGTACAGCGAGAGAGGTACAGCGAGAAAGGTACAGCGAGAGAGGTACAGCGAGAGAGGTACAGCGAGAGAGGTACAGCGAGAGAGGTACAGCGAGAGAGGTACAGCGAGAGAGGTACAGCGAGAGAAGTACAGCGAGAGAGGTATAGTGAGAGAGGTACATCGAGAAAAAGAAAGGTACAGCGAGAGAGGTACAGCGAGAGAGGTACAGCGAGAGAGGTACAGAGAGAGTGGTACAGCGAGAGAGGTACAGCGAGAGTAGTACAGCAAGAGTGGTACAGCGAGAGTGGTATAGCGAGAAAGGGACAGCGAGAGTGGTACAGCGAGAGAGGTACAGGGAGAGAGGTACAGCGAGACAGGTACAGCGAGGGAGGTACAGCGAGAGAGGTACAGAGAGAGTGGTACAGTGAGAGAGGTGCAGCGAGAGTGATGGTACAGCGAGAGAGATACAGCGATAGAGGTACAGCGAGAGAGTTACAGCGAGAGAAGTACAGCGATAGAGGTACAGCGAGAGTGGTACAGCGAGAGAGGTACAGCGAGAGTGGTACAGCGAGAGTGGTACAGCGAGAGAGGTACAGCGAGAGTGGTACAGCGAGAGAGGTACAGCGAGAGTGGTACAGCGAGAGCGGTACAGCGAGAGCGGTACAGCGAGAGTGGTACAGCGAGAGAGGTACAACGAGAGAAGTACGGCGAGAAAGGTACAGCGAAAGAGGTACAGCGAGAGAGGTACAGCGAGAGAGAGAGAGGTACAGCGAGAGAGGTACAGCGAGAGAGAGAGAGAGGTACAGCGAGAGAGGTACAGCGAGAGAGGTACAGCGAGAGGAGTACAGCAAGAGAGGTATAGCGAGAGAGGTACAGCGAAAGAGGAACAGCGAGAGAGGTACAGTGAGAGAGGTACAGCGATAAAGGTACAGCGGGAGACGTACAGCGAGAGAGGTACAGCGAGAGAGGTACAGCGAGAGACGTACAGCGAGAGAGGTACAGCGAGAGAGAAACAGCGAGAAAGGTACAGCGAGAGAGGTACAGCGATAAAGGTACAGCGGGAGACGTCCAGCGAGAGAGGTACAGCGAGAGAGGTACAGCGAGAGACGTACAGCGAGAGAGATACAGCGAGAGAGGTACAGCGAGATACAGCGAGAGAGGTACAGCGAGAGAGGTACAGCGAGAGAGGTACAGCGAGAGAGGTACAGCGAGATACAGCGAGAGAGGTACAACGAGAGAGGTACAGCGAGAGAGGTACAGCGAGAGTGGTACAGCGAGAGAGGTACAGCGAGAGTAGTACAGCAAGAGTGGGACAGCGATAGAGGTACAGCGAGAGAGGTACAGCGAGAGAGGTACAACGAGAGTGGTACAGCGAGAGAGGTACAGCGAGAGAGGTACAGTGAGAGAGGTACAGCGAGAGAGGTACAGCGAGAGAGGTACAGCGAGAGTGGTACAGCGAGAGAGGTACAGCGAGAGTGATACAGCGAGAGAGGTACAGCGAGAGTGGTACAGCGAGAGCGGTACAGCGAGAGTGGTACAGCGAGAGAGGTACAGCGAGAGAGGTACAACGAGAGAGGTACGGCGAGAAAGGTACAGCGAAAGAGGTACAGCGAGAGAGGTACAGCGAGAGAGAGAGAGAGGTACAGCAAGAGAGGTACAGCGAGAGGAGTACAGCAAGAGAGGTATAGCGAGAGAGGTACAGCGAGAGAGGAACAGCGAGAGAGGTACAGCGAGAGAGGTACAGCGATAAAGGTACAGCGGGAGACGTACAGCGAGAGAGGTACAGCGAGAGAGGTACGGCGAGGGACGTACAGCGAGAAAGGTACAGCGAGAGAGGTACAGCGAGAGAGGTACAGCGAGAGAGGTACAGCGAGAGAGGTACAGCGAGAAAGGTACAGCGAGAGAGGTACAGCGAGAGAGGTACAGCGAGAGAAGTACAGCGAGAGAGGTATAGTGAGAGCGGTACATCGAGAAAAAGAAAGGTACAGCGAGAGAGGTACAGCGAGAGAGGTACAGCGAGAGAGGTACAGAGAGAGTGGTACAGCGAGAGAGGTACAGCGAGAGTAGTACAGCAAGAGTGGTACAGCGAGAGTGGTATAGCGAGAAAGGGACAGCGAGAGTGGTACAGCGAGAGTGGTACAGGGAGAGAGGTACAGCGAGACAGGTACAGCGAGAGAGGTACAGCGAGAGAGGTACAGAGAGAGTGGTACAGCGAGAGAGGTACAGCGAGAGAGGTACAGTGAGAGAGGTGCAGCGAGAGTGATGGTACAGCGAGAGAGATACAGCGATAGAGGTACAGCGAGAGAGTTACAGCGAGAGAAGTACAGCGATAGAGGTACAGCGAGAGTGGTACAGCGAGAGAGGTACAGCGAGAGTGGTACAGCGAGAGTGGTACAGCGAGAGAGGTACAGCGAGAGTGGTACAGCGAGAGAGGTACAGCGAGAGTGGTACAGCGAGAGCGGTACAGCGAGAGCGGTACAGCGAGAGTGGTACAGCGAGAGAGAGAGAGGTACAGCGAGAGAGAGAGAGAGGTACAGCGAGAGAGGTACAGCGAGAGAGGTACAGCGAGAGGAGTACAGCAAGAGAGGTATAGCGAGAGAGGTACAGCGAAAGAGGAACAGCGAGAGAGGTACAGTGAGAGAGGTACAGCGATAAAGGTACAGCGGGAGACGTACAGCGAGAGAGGTACAGCGAGAGAGGTACAGCGAGAGACGTACAGCGAGAGAGGTACAGCGAGAGAGGAACAGCGAGAAAGGTACAGCGAGAGAGGTACAGCGATAAAGGTATAGCGGGAGACGTCCAGCGAGAGAGGTACAGCGAGAGAGGTACAGCGAGAGACGTACAGCGAGAGAGATACAGCGAGAGAGGTACAGCGAGATACAGCGAGAGAGGTACAGCGAGAGAGGGACAGCGAGAGAGGTACAGCGAGAGAGGTACAGCGAGAGAGGTACAGCGAGATACAGCGAGAGAGGTACAACGAGAGAGGTACAGCGAGAGAGGTACAGCGAGAGTGGTACAGCGAGAGAGGTACAGCGAGAGTAGTACAGCAAGAGTGGGACAGCGATAGAGGTACAGCGAGCGAGGTACAGCGAGAGAGGTACAGCGAGAGTGGTACAGCGATAGAGGTACAGCGAGAGGAGTACAGCAAGAGAGGTATAGCGAGAGAGGTACAGCGAAAGAGGAACAGCGAGAGAGGTACAGTGAGAGAGGTACAGCGATAAAGGTACAGCGGGAGACGTACAGCGAGAGAGGTACAGCGAGAGAGGTACAGCGAGAGACGTACAGCGAGAGAGGTACAGCGAGAGAGGAACAGCGAGAAAGGTACAGCGAGAGAGGTACAGCGATAAAGGTACAGCGGGAGACGTTCAGCGAGAGAGGTACAGCGAGAGAGGTACAGCGAGAGAGGTACAGCGAGAGTGGTACAGCGAGAGTGGTACAGCGAGAGAGGTACAGCGAGAGTGATACAGCGAGAGAGGTACAGCGAGAGTGGTACAGCGAGAGCGGTACAGCGAGAGTGGTACAGCGAGAGAGGTACAGCGAGAGAGGTAAAGAGAGAGAGGTACAACAAGAGAGGTACGGCGAGAAAGGTACAGCGAAAGAGGTACAGCGAGAGAGGTACAGCGAGAGAGAGAGAGGTACAGCGAGAGAGGTACAGCGAGAGAGGTACAGCGAGAGAGGTACAGCGAGAGTGATGGTACAGCGAGAGAGGTACAGCGAGAGTGATACAGCGAGAGAGGTACAGCGAGAGTGGTACAGCGAGAGCGGTACAGCGAGAGTGGTACAGCGAGAGAGGTACAGCGAGAGAGGTACAGAGAGAGAGGTACAACAACAGAGGTACGGCGAGAAAGGTACAGCGAAAGAGGTACAGCGAGAGAGGTACAGCGAGAGAGAGAGAGGTACAGCGAGAGAGGTACAGCGAGAGAGGAGAGAGGTACAGCGAGAGAGGTACAGCGAGAGAGGTACAGCAAGAGAGGTACAGCGAGAGGAGTACAGCAAGAGAGGTATAGAGAGAGAGGTACAGCGAGAGAGGAACAGCGAGAAAGGTACAGCGAGAGAGGTACAGCGATAAAGGTACAGCGGGAGACGTACAGCGAGAGAGGTACAGCGAGAGAGGTACAGCGAGAGAGGTACAGCGAGAGAGGTACAGCGAGAGAGGTACAGCGAGAGTGGTACAGCGAGAGAGGTACAGCGAGAGTGATACAGCGAGAGAGGTACAGCGAGAGTGGTACAGCGAGAGCGGTACAGCGAGAGTGGTACAGCGAGAGAGGTACAGCGAGAGAGGTACAACGAGAGAGGTACGGCGAGAAAGGTACAGCGAAAGAGGTACAGCGAGAGAGGTACAGCGAGAGAGAGAGAGAGGTACAGCGAGAGAGGTACAGCAAGAGAGGTACAGCGAGAGGAGTACAGCAAGAGAGGTATAGCGAGAGAGGTACAGCGAGAGAGGAACAGCGAGAGAGGTACAGCGAGAGAGGTACAGCGATAAAGGTACAGCGGGAGACGTACAGCGAGAGAGGTACAGCGAGAGAGGTACGGCGAGGGACGTACAGCGAGAAAGGTACAGCGAGAGAGGTACAGCGAGAGAGGTACAGCGAGAGAGGTACAGCGAGAGAGGTACAGCGAGAGAGGTACAGCGAGAGAGGTACAGCGAGAGAGGTACAGCGAGAGAAGTACAGCGAGAGAGGTATAGTGAGAGCGGTACATCGAGAAAAAGAAAGGTACAGCGAGAGAGGTACAGCGAGAGAGGTACAGAGAGAGTAGTACAGCAAGAGTGGTACAGCGAGAGTGGTATAGCGAGAAAGGGACAGCGAGAGTGGTACAGCGAGAGTGGTACAGGGAGAGAGGTACAGCGAGACAGGTACAGCGAGAGAGGTACAGCGAGAGAGGTACAGAGAGAGTGGTACAGCGAGAGAGGTACAGCGAGAGAGGTACAGTGAGAGAGGTGCAGCGAGAGTGATGGTACAGCGAGAGAGATACAGCGATAGAGGTACAGCGAGAGAGTTACAGCGAGAGAAGTACAGCGATAGAGGTACAGCGAGAGTGGTACAGCGAGAGAGGTACAGCGAGAGTGGTACAGCGAGAGTGGTACAGCGAGAGAGGTACAGCGAGAGTGGTACAGCGAGAGAGGTACAGCGAGAGTGGTACAGCGAGAGCGGTACAGCGAGAGCGGTACAGCGAGAGTGGTACAGCGAGAGAGGTACAACGAGAGAAGTACAGCGAAAGAGGTACAGCGAGAGAGGTACAGCGAGAGAGAGAGAGGTACAGCGAGAGAGAGAGAGAGGTACAGCGAGAGAGGTACAGCGAGAGAGGTACAGCGAGAGGAGTACAGCAAGAGAGGTATAGCGAGAGAGGTACAGCGAAAGAGGAACAGCGAGAGAGGTACAGTGAGAGAGGTACAGCGATAAAGGTACAGCGGGAGACGTACAGCGAGAGAGGTACAGCGAGAGAGGTACAGCGAGAGACGTACAGCGAGAGAGGTACAGCGAGAGAGGAACAGCGAGAAAGGTACAGCGAGAGAGGTACAGCGATAAAGGTACAGCGGGAGACGTCCAGCGAGAGAGGTACAGCGAGAGAGGTACAGCGAGAGACGTACAGCGAGAGAGATACAGCGAGAGAGGTACAGCGAGATACAGCGAGAGAGGTACAGCGAGAGAGGGACAGCGAGAGAGGTACAGCGAGAGAGGTACAGCGAGAGAGGTACAGCGAGATACAGCGAGAGAGGTACAACGAGAGAGGTACAGCGAGAGAGGTACAGCGAGAGTGGTACAGCGAGAGAGGTACAGCGAGAGTAGTACAGCAAGAGTGGGACAGCGATAGAGGTACAGCGAGCGAGGTACAGCGAGAGAGGTACAGCGAGAGTGGTACAGCGATAGAGGTACAGCGAGAGGAGTACAGCAAGAGAGGTACAGCGAGAGAGGTACAGCGAGAGAGAGAGAGAGGTACAGCGAGAGAGGTACAGCGAGAGAGGTACAGCGAGAGGAGTACAGCAAGAGAGGTATAGCGAGAGAGGTACAGCGAAAGAGGAACAGCGAGAGAGGTACAGTGAGAGAGGTACAGCGATAAAGGTACAGCGGGAGACGTACAGCGAGAGAGGTACAGCGAGAGAGGTACAGCGAGAGACGTACAGCGAGAGAGGTACAGCGAGAGAGAAACAGCGAGAAAGGTACAGCGAGAGAGGTACAGCGATAAAGGTACAGCGGGAGACGTCCAGCGAGAGAGGTACAGCGAGAGAGGTACAGCGAGAGACGTACAGCGAGAGAGATACAGCGAGAGAGGTACAGCGAGATACAGCGAGAGAGGTACAGCGAGAGAGGTACAGCGAGAGAGGTACAGCGAGAGAGGTACAGCGAGATACAGCGAGAGAGGTACAACGAGAGAGGTACAGCGAGAGAGGTACAGCGAGAGTGGTACAGCGAGAGAGGTACAGCGAGAGTAGTACAGCAAGAGTGGGACAGCGATAGAGGTACAGCGAGAGAGGTACAGCGAGAGAGGTACAACGAGAGTGGTACAGCGAGAGAGGTACAGCGAGAGAGGTACAGTGAGAGAGGTACAGCGAGAGAGGTACAGCGAGAGAGGTACAGCGAGAGTGGTACAGCGAGAGAGGTACAGCGAGAGTGATACAGCGAGAGAGGTACAGCGAGAGTGGTACAGCGAGAGCGGTACAGCGAGAGTGGTACAGCGAGAGAGGTACAGCGAGAGAGGTACAACGAGAGAGGTACGGCGAGAAAGGTACAGCGAAAGAGGTACAGCGAGAGAGGTACAGCGAGAGAGAGAGAGAGGTACAGCAAGAGAGGTACAGCGAGAGGAGTACAGCAAGAGAGGTATAGCGAGAGAGGTACAGCGAGAGAGGAACAGCGAGAGAGGTACAGCGAGAGAGGTACAGCGATAAAGGTACAGCGGGAGACGTACAGCGAGAGAGGTACAGCGAGAGAGGTACGGCGAGGGACGTACAGCGAGAAAGGTACAGCGAGAGAGGTACAGCGAGAGAGGTACAGCGAGAGAGGTACAGCGAGAGAGGTACAGCGAGAAAGGTACAGCGAGAGAGGTACAGCGAGAGAGGTACAGCGAGAGAAGTACAGCGAGAGAGGTATAGTGAGAGCGGTACATCGAGAAAAAGAAAGGTACAGCGAGAGAGGTACAGCGAGAGAGGTACAGCGAGAGAGGTACAGAGAGAGTGGTACAGCGAGAGAGGTACAGCGAGAGTAGTACAGCAAGAGTGGTACAGCGAGAGTGGTATAGCGAGAAAGGGACAGCGAGAGTGGTACAGCGAGAGTGGTACAGGGAGAGAGGTACAGCGAGACAGGTACAGCGAGAGAGGTACAGCGAGAGAGGTACAGAGAGAGTGGTACAGCGAGAGAGGTACAGCGAGAGAGGTACAGTGAGAGAGGTGCAGCGAGAGTGATGGTACAGCGAGAGAGATACAGCGATAGAGGTACAGCGAGAGAGTTACAGCGAGAGAAGTACAGCGATAGAGGTACAGCGAGAGTGGTACAGCGAGAGAGGTACAGCGAGAGTGGTACAGCGAGAGTGGTACAGCGAGAGAGGTACAGCGAGAGTGGTACAGCGAGAGAGGTACAGCGAGAGTGGTACAGCGAGAGCGGTACAGCGAGAGCGGTACAGCGAGAGTGGTACAGCGAGAGAGAGAGAGGTACAGCGAGAGAGAGAGAGAGGTACAGCGAGAGAGGTACAGCGAGAGAGGTACAGCGAGAGGAGTACAGCAAGAGAGGTATAGCGAGAGAGGTACAGCGAAAGAGGAACAGCGAGAGAGGTACAGTGAGAGAGGTACAGCGATAAAGGTACAGCGGGAGACGTACAGCGAGAGAGGTACAGCGAGAGAGGTACAGCGAGAGACGTACAGCGAGAGAGGTACAGCGAGAGAGGAACAGCGAGAAAGGTACAGCGAGAGAGGTACAGCGATAAAGGTATAGCGGGAGACGTCCAGCGAGAGAGGTACAGCGAGAGAGGTACAGCGAGAGACGTACAGCGAGAGAGATACAGCGAGAGAGGTACAGCGAGATACAGCGAGAGAGGTACAGCGAGAGAGGGACAGCGAGAGAGGTACAGCGAGAGAGGTACAGCGAGAGAGGTACAGCGAGATACAGCGAGAGAGGTACAACGAGAGAGGTACAGCGAGAGAGGTACAGCGAGAGTGGTACAGCGAGAGAGGTACAGCGAGAGTAGTACAGCAAGAGTGGGACAGCGATAGAGGTACAGCGAGCGAGGTACAGCGAGAGAGGTACAGCGAGAGTGGTACAGCGATAGAGGTACAGCGAGAGGAGTACAGCAAGAGAGGTATAGCGAGAGAGGTACAGCGAAAGAGGAACAGCGAGAGAGGTACAGTGAGAGAGGTACAGCGATAAAGGTACAGCGGGAGACGTACAGCGAGAGAGGTACAGCGAGAGAGGTACAGCGAGAGACGTACAGCGAGAGAGGTACAGCGAGAGAGGAACAGCGAGAAAGGTACAGCGAGAGAGGTACAGCGATAAAGGTACAGCGGGAGACGTTCAGCGAGAGAGGTACAGCGAGAGAGGTACAGCGAGAGAGGTACAGCGAGAGTGGTACAGCGAGAGTGGTACAGCGAGAGAGGTACAGCGAGAGTGATACAGCGAGAGAGGTACAGCGAGAGTGGTACAGCGAGAGCGGTACAGCGAGAGTGGTACAGCGAGAGAGGTACAGCGAGAGAGGTAAAGAGAGAGAGGTACAACAAGAGAGGTACGGCGAGAAAGGTACAGCGAAAGAGGTACAGCGAGAGAGGTACAGCGAGAGAGAGAGAGGTACAGCGAGAGAGGTAC
This sequence comes from Sussaba pulchella, assembly GCA_963971145.1. Taxonomy (NCBI): domain Eukaryota; kingdom Metazoa; phylum Arthropoda; class Insecta; order Hymenoptera; family Ichneumonidae; genus Sussaba; species Sussaba pulchella. Next base: position 3,576,692 of record OZ020168.1, read on the forward strand.
AGCGAGAGAGGTACAGCGAGAGAGGTACAGCGAGAGTGATGGTACAGCGAGAGAGGTACAGCGAGAGTGATACAGCGAGAGAGGTACAGCGAGAGTGGTACAGCGAGAGCGGTACAGCGAGAGTGGTACAGCGAGAGAGGTACAGCGAGAGAGGTACAGAGAGAGAGGTACAACAACAGAGGTACGGCGAGAAAGGTACAGCGAAAGAGGTACAGCGAGAGAGGTACAGCGAGAGAGAGAGAGGTACAGCGAGAGAGGTACAGCGAGAGAGGAGAGAGGTACAGCGAGAGAGGTACAGCGAGAGAGGTACAGCAAGAGAGGTACAGCGAGAGGAGTACAGCAAGAGAGGTATAGAGAGAGAGGTACAGCGAGAGAGGAACAGCGAGAAAGGTACAGCGAGAGAGGTACAGCGATAAAGGTACAGCGGGAGACGTACAGCGAGAGAGGTACAGCGAGAGAGGTACAGCGAGAGAGGTACAGCGAGAGAGGTACAGCGAGAGAGGTACAGCGAGAGTGGTACAGCGAGAGAGGTACAGCGAGAGTGATACAGCGAGAGAGGTACAGCGAGAGTGGTACAGCGAGAGCGGTACAGCGAGAGTGGTACAGCGAGAGAGGTACAGCGAGAGAGGTACAACGAGAGAGGTACGGCGAGAAAGGTACAGCGAAAGAGGTACAGCGAGAGAGGTACAGCGAGAGAGAGAGAGAGGTACAGCGAGAGAGGTACAGCAAGAGAGGTACAGCGAGAGGAGTACAGCAAGAGAGGTATAGCGAGAGAGGTACAGCGAGAGAGGAACAGCGAGAGAGGTACAGCGAGAGAGGTACAGCGATAAAGGTACAGCGGGAGACGTACAGCGAGAGAGGTACAGCGAGAGAGGTACGGCGAGGGACGTACAGCGAGAAAGGTACAGCGAGAGAGGTACAGCGAGAGAGGTACAGCGAGAGAGGTACAGCGAGAGAGGTACAGCGAGAGAGGTACAGCGAGAGAGGTACAGCGAGAGAGGTACAGCGAGAGAAGTACAGCGAGAGAGGTATAGTGAGAGCGGTACATCGAGAAAAAGAAAGGTACAGCGAGAGAGGTACAGCGAGAGAGGTACAGAGAGAGTAGTACAGCAAGAGTGGTACAGCGAGAGTGGTATAGCGAGAAAGGGACAGCGAGAGTGGTACAGCGAGAGTGGTACAGGGAGAGAGGTACAGCGAGACAGGTACAGCGAGAGAGGTACAGCGAGAGAGGTACAGAGAGAGTGGTACAGCGAGAGAGGTACAGCGAGAGAGGTACAGTGAGAGAGGTGCAGCGAGAGTGATGGTACAGCGAGAGAGATACAGCGATAGAGGTACAGCGAGAGAGTTACAGCGAGAGAAGTACAGCGATAGAGGTACAGCGAGAGTGGTACAGCGAGAGAGGTACAGCGAGAGTGGTACAGCGAGAGTGGTACAGCGAGAGAGGTACAGCGAGAGTGGTACAGCGAGAGAGGTACAGCGAGAGTGGTACAGCGAGAGCGGTACAGCGAGAGCGGTACAGCGAGAGTGGTACAGCGAGAGAGGTACAACGAGAGAAGTACAGCGAAAGAGGTACAGCGAGAGAGGTACAGCGAGAGAGAGAGAGGTACAGCGAGAGAGAGAGAGAGGTACAGCGAGAGAGGTACAGCGAGAGAGGTACAGCGAGAGGAGTACAGCAAGAGAGGTATAGCGAGAGAGGTACAGCGAAAGAGGAACAGCGAGAGAGGTACAGTGAGAGAGGTACAGCGATAAAGGTACAGCGGGAGACGTACAGCGAGAGAGGTACAGCGAGAGAGGTACAGCGAGAGACGTACAGCGAGAGAGGTACAGCGAGAGAGGAACAGCGAGAAAGGTACAGCGAGAGAGGTACAGCGATAAAGGTACAGCGGGAGACGTCCAGCGAGAGAGGTACAGCGAGAGAGGTACAGCGAGAGACGTACAGCGAGAGAGATACAGCGAGAGAGGTACAGCGAGATACAGCGAGAGAGGTACAGCGAGAGAGGGACAGCGAGAGAGGTACAGCGAGAGAGGTACAGCGAGAGAGGTACAGCGAGATACAGCGAGAGAGGTACAACGAGAGAGGTACAGCGAGAGAGGTACAGCGAGAGTGGTACAGCGAGAGAGGTACAGCGAGAGTAGTACAGCAAGAGTGGGACAGCGATAGAGGTACAGCGAGCGAGGTACAGCGAGAGAGGTACAGCGAGAGTGGTACAGCGATAGAGGTACAGCGAGAGGAGTACAGCAAGAGAGGTATAGCGAGAGAGGTACAGCGAAAGAGGAACAGCGAGAGAGGTACAGTGAGAGAGGTACAGCGATAAAGGTACAGCGGGAGACGTACAGCGAGAGAGGTACAGCGAGAGAGGTACAGCGAGAGACGTACAGCGAGAGAGGTACAGCGAGAGAGGAACAGCGAGAAAGGTACAGCGAGAGAGGTACAGCGATAAAGGTACAGCGGGAGACGTCCAGCGAGAGAGGTACAGCGAGAGAGGTACAGCGAGAGACGTACAGCGAGAGAGATACAGCGAGAGAGGTACAGCGAGATACAGCGAGAGAGGTACAGCGAGAGAGGGACAGCGAGAGAGGTACAGCGAGAGAGGTACAGCGAGAGAGGTACAGCGAGATACAGCGAGAGAGGTAAAACGAGAGAGGTACAGCGAGAGAGGTACAGCGAGAGTGGTACAGCGAGAGAGGTACAGCGAGAGTAGTACAGCAAGAGTGGGACAGCGATAGAGGTACAGCGAGAGAGGTACAGCGAGAGAGGTACAGCGAGAGAGGTACAGCGAGAGTGGTACAGCGATAGAGGTACAGCGAGAGAGGTACAGCGAGAGTGGTACAGCGAGAGAGGTACAGCGAGAGAGGTACAGCGAGAGTGATGGTACAGCGAGAGAGGTACAGCGATAGAGGTACAGCGAGAGAGTTACAGCGAGAGAAGTACAGCGATAGAGGTACAGCGAGAGAGGTACAGCGAGAGTGGTACAGCGAGAGTGGTACAGCGAGAGTGGTACAGCGAGAGAGGTACAGCGAGAGTGATACAGCGAGAGAGGTACAGCGAGAGTGGTACAGCGAGAGCGGTACAGCGAGAGTGGTACAGCGAGAGAGGTACAGCGAGAGAGGTACAGAGAGAGAGGTACAACGACAGAGGTACGGCGAGAAAGGTACAGCGAAAGAGGTACAGCGAGAGAGGTACAGCGAGAGAGAGAGAGGTACAGCGAGAGAGGTACAGCGAGAGAGGAGAGAGGTACAGCGAGAGAGGTACAGCGATAAAGGTACAGCGGGAGACGTACAGCGAGAGAGGTACAGCGAGAGAGGTACAGCGAGAGACGTACAGCGAGAGAGGTACAGCGAGAGAGGAACAGCGAGAAAGGTACAGCGCGAGAGGTACAGCGATAAAGGTACAGCGGGAGACGTCCAGCGAGAGAGGTACAGCGAGAGAGGTACAGCGAGAGACGTACAGCGAGAGAGATACAGCGAGAGAGGTACAGCGAGATACAGCGAGAGAGGTACAGCGAGAGAGGGACAGCGAGAGAGGTACAGCGAGAGAGGTACAGCGAGAGAGGTACAGCGAGATACAGCGAGAGAGGTAAAACGAGAGAGGTACAGCGAGAGAGGTACAGCGAGAGTGGTACAGCGAGAGAGGTACAGCGAGAGTAGTACAGCAAGAGTGGGACAGCGATAGAGGTACAGCGAGAGAGGTACAGCGAGAGAGGTACAGCGAGAGTGGTACAGCGATAGAGGTACAGCGAGAGAGGTACAGCGAGAGTGGCACAGCGAGAGAGGTACAGCGAGAGAGGTACAGCGAGAGTGATGGTACAGCGAGAGAGGTACAGCGATAGAGGTACAGCGAGAGAGTTACAGCGAGAGAAGTACAGCGATAGAGGTACAGCGAGAGAGGTACAGCGAGAGTGGTACAGCGAGAGTGGTACAGCGAGAGTGGTACAGCGAGAGAGGTACAGCGAGAGTGATACAGCGAGAGAGGTACAGCGAGAGTGGTACAGCGAGAGCGGTACAGCGAGAGTGGTACAGCGAGAGAGGTACAGCGAGAGAGGTACAGAGAGAGAGGTACAACGACAGAGGTACGGCGAGAAAGGTACAGCGAAAGAGGTACAGCGAGAGAGGTACAGCGAGAGAGAGAGAGGTACAGCGAGAGAGGTACAGCGAGAGAGGAGAGAGGTACAGCGAGAGAGGTACAGCGAGAGAGGTACAGCAAGAGAGGTACAGCGAGAGGAGTACAGCAAGAGAGGTACAGCGGGAGAGGTACAGCGAGAGAGGAACAGCGAGAGAGGTACAGCGAGAGAGGTACAGCGATAAAGGTACAGCGGGAGACGTACAGCGAGAGAGGTACAGCGAGAGAGGTACAGCGAGAGAGGTACAGCGAGAGAGGTACAGCGAGAGAGGTACAGCGAGAGAGGTACAGCGAGAGAGGTACAGCGAGAGAGGTACAGCGAGAGAGGTACAGCGAGAGAGGTACAGCGAGAGAGGTACAGCGAGAGAAGTACAGCGAGAGAGGTATAGTGAGAGAGGTACATCGAGAGAGAGAGAAAGGTACAGCGAAAGAGGTACAGCAAGAGAGGTACAGCGAGAGAGGTACAGCGAGAGAGGTACAGAGAGAGTGGTACAGCGAGAGAGGTACAGCGAGAGTATTACAGCAAGAGTGGTACAGCGAGAGTGGTATAGCGAGAAAGGGACAGCGAGAGTGGTACAGCGAGAGTAGTACAGGGAGAGAGGTACAGCGAGACAGGTACAGCGAGAAAGGTACAGCGAGAGAGGTACAGCGATAAAGGTACAGCGGGAGACGTCCAGCGAGAGAGGTACAGCGAGAGAGGTACAGCGAGAGACGTACAGCGAGAGAGATACAGGGAGAGAGATACAGCGAGATACAGCAAAAGAGGTACAGCGAGAGAGGTACAGCGAGAGAGGTACAGCGAGAGAGGTACAGCGAGAGAGGTACAGCGAGATACAGCGAGAGTGGTACAGCGAGAGAGGTACAGCGAGAGTGATACAGCGAGAGAGGTACAGCGAGAGTGGTACAGCGAGAGCGGTACAGCGAGAGTGGTACAGCGAGAGAGGTACAGCGAGAGAGGTACAGAGAGAGAGGTACAACGAGAGAGGCACGGCGAGAAAGGTACAGCGAAAGAGGTACAGCGAGAGAGGTACAGCGAGAGAGAGAGAGAGGTACAGCGAGAGAGAGAGAGAGGTACAGCGAGAGAGGTACAGCAAGAGAGGTACAGCGAGAGGAGTACAGCAAGAGAGGTATAGCGAGAGAGGTACAGCGAGAGAGGAACAGCGAGAGAGGTACAGCGAGAGAGGTACAGCGATAAAGGTACAGCGGGAGACGTACAGCGAGAGAGGTACAGCGAGAGAGGTACAGCGAGAGACGTACAGCGAGAAAGGTACAGCGAGAGAGGTACAGCGAGAGAGGTACAGCGAGAGAGGTACAGCAAGAGAGGTACAGCGAGAGAGGTACAGCGAGAGAGGTACAGCGAGAGAGGTACAGCGAGAGAAGTACAGCGAGAGAGGTATAGTGAGAGAGGTACATCGAGAAAAAGAAAGGTACAGCGAGAGAGGTACAGCGAGAGAGGTACAGCGAGAGAGGTACAGAGAGAGTGGTACAGCGAGAGAGGTACAGCGAGAGTAGTACAGCAAGAGTGGTACAGCGAGAGTGGTATAGCGAGAAAGGGACAGCGAGAGTGGTACAGCGAGAGTGGTACAGGAAGAGAGGTACAGCGAGACAGGTACAACGAGAGTGGTACAGCGAGAGTGGTACAGCGAGAGAGGTACAGCGAGAGTGATACAGCAAGAGAGGTACAGCGAGAGTGGTACAGCGAGAGCGGTACAGCGAGAGTGGTACAGCGAGAGAGGTACAGCGAGAGAGGTACAGAGAGAGAGGTACAACGACAGAGGTACGGCGAGAAAGGTACAGCGAAAGAGGTACAGCGAGAGAGGTACAGCGAGAGAGAGAGAGGTACAGCGAGAGAGGTACAGCGAGAGAGGAGAGAGGTACAGCGAGAGAGGTACAGCGAGAGAGGTACAGCAAGAGAGGTACAGCGAGAGGAGTACAGCAAGAGAGGTATAGCGAGAGAGGTACAGCGAGAGAGGAACAGCGAGAGAGGTACAGCGAGAGAGGTACAGCGATAAAGGTACAGCGGGAGACGTACAGCGAGAGAGGTACAGCGAGAGAGGTACAGCGAGAGAGGTACAGCGAGAGAGGTACAGCAAGAGAGGTACAGCGAGAGAGGTACAGCAAGAGAGGTACAGCGAGAGAGGTACAGCGAGAGAGGTACAGCGAGAGAAGTACAGCGAGAGAGGTATAGTGAGAGAGGTACATCGAGAGAGAGAGGAAGGTACAGCGAAAGAGGTACAGCAAGAGAGGTACAGCGAGAGAGGTACAGCGAGAGAGGTACAGAGAGAGTGGTACAGCGAGAGAGGTACAGCGAGAGTAGTACAGCAAGAGTGGTACAGCGAGAGTGGTATAGCGAGAAAGGGACAGCGAGAGTGGTACAGCGAGAGTAGTACAGGGAGAGAGGTACAGCGAGACAGGTACAGCGAGAAAGGTACAGCGATAAAGGTACAGCGATAAAGGTACAGCGGGAGACGTCCAGCGAGAGAGGTACAGCGAGAGAGGTACGGCGAGAGACGTACAGCGAGAGAGATACAGGGAGAGAGGTACAGCGAGATACAGCGAGAGAGGTACAGCGAGAGAGGTACAGCGAGAGAGGTACAGCGAGAGAGGTACAGCGAGAGAGGTACAGCGAGATACAGCGAGAGTGGTACAGCGAGAGAGGTACAGCGAGAGTGATACAGCGAGAGAGGTACAGCGAGAGTGGTACAGCGAGAGCGGTACAGCGAGAGTGGCACAGCGAGAGAGGTACAGCGAGAGAGGTACAGAGAGAGAGGTACAACGAGAGAGGTACGGCGAGAAAGGTACAGCGAAAGAGGTACAGCGAGAGAGGTACAGCGAGAGAGAGAGAGAGGTACAGCGAGAGAGAGAGAGAGGTACAGCGAGAGAGGTACAGCAAGAGAGGTACAGCGAGAGGAGTACAGCAAGAGAGGTATAGCGAGAGAGGTACAGCGAGAGAGGAACAGCGAGAGAGGTACAGCGAGAGAGATACAGCGATAAAGGTAGAGCGGGAGACGTACAGCGAGAGAGGTACAGCGAGAGAGGTACAGCGAGAAAGGTACAGCGAGAGAGGTACAGCGAGAGAGGTACAGCGAGAGAGGTACAGCGAGAGAGGTACAGCGAGAGAAGTACAGCGAGAGAGGTATAGTGAGAGAGGTACATCGAGAAAAAGAAAGGTACAGCGAGAGAGGTACAGCGAGAGAGGTACAGCGAGAGAGGTACAGAGAGAGTGGTACAGCGAGAGAGGTACAGCGAGAGTAGTACAGCAAGAGTGGTACAGCGAGAGTGGTATAGCGAGAAAGGGACAGCGAGAGTGGTACAGCGAGAGAGGTACAGGGAGAGAGGTACAGCGAGACAGGTACAGCGAGAGAGGTACAGCGAGAGAGGTACAGAGAGAGTGGTACAGTGAGAGAGGTGCAGCGAGAGTGATGGTACAGCGAGAGAGATACAGCGATAGAGGTACAGCGAGAGAGTTACAGCGAGAGAAGTACAGCGATAGAGGTACAGCGAGAGTGGTACAGCGAGAGAGGTACAGCGAGAGTGGTACAGCGAGAGTGGTACAGCGAGAGAGGTACAGCGAGAGTGGTACAGCGAGAGAGGTACAGCGAGAGTGGTACAGCGAGAGCGGTACAGCGAGAGCGGTACAGCGAGAGTGGTACAGCGAGAGAGGTACAACGAGAGAAGTACGGCGAGAAAGGTACAGCGAAAGAGGTACAGCGAGAGAGGTACAGCGAGAGAGAGAGAGGTACAGCGAGAGAGGTACAGCGAGAGAGAGAGAGAGAGGTACAGCGAGAGAGGTACAGCGAGAGAGGTACAGCGAGAGGAGTACAGCAAGAGAGGTATAGCGAGAGAGGTACAGCGAAAGAGGAACAGCGAGAGAGGTACAGTGAGAGAGGTACAGCGATAAAGGTACAGCGGGAGACGTACAGCGAGAGAGGTACAGCGAGAGAGGTACAGCGAGAGACGTACAGCGAGAGAGGTACAGCGAGAGAGGAACAGCGAGAAAGGTACAGCGAGAGAGGTACAGCGATAAAGGTACAGCGGGAGACGTCCAGCGAGAGAGGTACAGCGAGAGAGGTACAGCGAGAGACGTACAGCGAGAGAGATACAGCGAGAGAGGTACAGCGAGATACAGCGAGAGAGGTACAGCGAGAGAGGTACAGCGAGAGAGGTACAGCGAGAGAGGTACAGCGAGATACAGCGAGAGAGGTACAACGAGAGAGGTACAGCGAGAGAGGTACAGCGAGAGTGGTACAGCGAGAGAGGTACAGCGAGAGTAGTACAGCAAGAGTGGGACAGCGATAGAGGTACAGCGAGAGAGGTACAGCGAGAGAGGTACAGCGAGAGTGGTACAGCGAGAGAGGTACAGCGAGAGAGGTACAGTGAGAGAGGTACAGCGAGAGTGATGGTACAGCGAGAGAGGTACAGCGAGAGAGGTACAGCGAGAGAGGTATAGCGAGAGAGGTACAGCGAGAGAGGAACAGCGAGAAAGGTACAGCGAGAGAGGTACAGCGATAAAGGTACAGCGGGAGACGTCCAGCGAGAGAGGTACAGCGAGAGAGGTACAGCGAGAGACGTACAGCGAGGGAGATAGAGCGAGAGAGGTACAGCGAGAGAGGTACAGCGAGAGAGGTACAGCGAGAGAGGTACAGCGAGAGTGGTACAGCGAGAGAGGTACAGCGAGAGTGATACAGCGAGAGAGGTACAGCGAGAGTGGTACAGCGAGAGCGGTACAGCGAGAGTGGTACAGCGAGAGAGGTACAGCGAGAGAGGTACAACGAGAGAGGTACGGCGAGAAAGGTACAGCGAAAGAGGTACAGCGAGAGAGGTACAGCGAGAGAGAGAGAGAGGTACAGCGAGAGAGGTACAGCAAGAGAGGTACAGCGAGAGGAGTACAGCAAGAGAGGTATAGCGAGAGAGGTACAGCGAGAGAGGAACAGCGAGAGAGGTACAGCGAGAGAGGTACAGCGATAAAGGTACAGCGGGAGACGTACAGCGAGAGAGGTACAGCGAGAGAGGTACGGCGAGGGACGTACAGCGAGAAAGGTACAGCGAGAGAGGTACAGCGAGAGAGGTACAGCGAGAGAGGTACAGCGAGAGAGGTACAGCGAGAGAGGTACAGCGAGAGAGGTACAGCGAGAGAGGTACAGCGAGAGAGGTACAGCGAGAGAAGTACAGCGAGAGAGGTATAGTGAGAGCGGTACATCGAGAAAAAGAAAGGTACAGCGAGAGAGGTACAGCGAGAGAGGTACAGAGAGAGTAGTACAGCAAGAGTGGTACAGCGAGAGTGGTATAGCGAGAAAGGGACAGCGAGAGTGGTACAGCGAGAGTGGTACAGGGAGAGAGGTACAGCGAGACAGGTACAGCGAGAGAGGTACAGCGAGAGAGGTACAGAGAGAGTGGTACAGCGAGAGAGGTACAGCGAGAGAGGTACAGTGAGAGAGGTGCAGCGAGAGTGATGGTACAGCGAGAGAGATACAGCGATAGAGGTACAGCGAGAGAGTTACAGCGAGAGAAGTACAGCGATAGAGGTACAGCGAGAGTGGTACAGCGAGAGAGGTACAGCGAGAGTGGTACAGCGAGAGTGGTACAGCGAGAGAGGTACAGCGAGAGTGGTACAGCGAGAGAGGTACAGCGAGAGTGGTACAGCGAGAGCGGTACAGCGAGAGCGGTACAGCGAGAGTGGTACAGCGAGAGAGGTACAACGAGAGAAGTACAGCGAAAGAGGTACAGCGAGAGAGGTACAGCGAGAGAGAGAGAGGTACAGCGAGAGAGAGAGAGAGGTACAGCGAGAGAGGTACAGCGAGAGAGGTACAGCGAGAGGAGTACAGCAAGAGAGGTATAGCGAGAGAGGTACAGCGAAAGAGGAACAGCGAGAGAGGTACAGTGAGAGAGGTACAGCGATAAAGGTACAGCGGGAGACGTACAGCGAGAGAGGTACAGCGAGAGAGGTACAGCGAGAGAGGTACAGCGAGAGAGGAACAGCGAGAAAGGTACAGCGAGAGAGGTACAGCGATAAAGGTACAGCGGGAGACGTCCAGCGAGAGAGGTACAGCGAGAGAGGTACAGCAAGAGACGTACAGCGAGAGAGATACAGCGAGAGAGGTACAGCGAGATACAGCGAGAGAGGTACAGCGAGAGAGGGACAGCGAGAGAGGTACAGCGAGAGAGGTACAGCGAGAGAGGTACAGCGAGATACAGCGAGAGAGGTACAACGAGAGAGGTACAGCGAGAGAGGTACAGCGAGAGTGGTACAGCGAGAGAGGTACAGCGAGAGTAGTACAGCAAGAGTGGGACAGCGATAGAGGTACAGCGAGCGAGGTACAGCGAGAGAGGTACAGCGAGAGTGGTACAGCGATAGAGGTACAGCGAGAGGAGTACAGCAAGAGAGGTATAGCGAGAGAGGTACAGCGAAAGAGGAACAGCGAGAGAGGTACAGTGAGAGAGGTACAGCGATAAAGGTACAGCGGGAGACGTACAGCGAGAGAGGTACAGCGAGAGAGGTACAGCGAGAGACGTACAGCGAGAGAGGTACAGCGAGAGAGGAACAGCGAGAAAGGTACAGCGAGAGAGGTACAGCGATAAAGGTACAGCGGGAGACGTCCAGCGAGAGAGGTACAGCGAGAGAGGTACAGCGAGAGACGTACAGCGAGAGAGATACAGCGAGAGAGGTACAGCGAGATACAGCGAGAGAGGTACAGCGAGAGAGGGACAGCGAGAGAGGTACAGCGAGAGAGGTACAGCGAGAGAGGTACAGCGAGATACAGCGAGAGAGGTAAAACGAGAGAGGTACAGCGAGAGAGGTACAGCGAGAGTGGTACAGCGAGAGAGGTACAGCGAGAGTAGTACAGCAAGAGTGGGACAGCGATAGAGGTACAGCGAGAGAGGTACAGCGAGAGAGGTACAGCGAGAGAGGTACAGCGAGAGTGGTACAGCGATAGAGGTACAGCGAGAGAGGTACAGCGAGAGTGGTACAGCGAGAGAGGTACAGCGAGAGAGGTACAGCGAGAGTGATGGTACAGCGAGAGAGGTACAGCGATAGAGGTACAGCGAGAGAGTTACAGCGAGAGAAGTACAGCGATAGAGGTACAGCGAGAGAGGTACAGCGAGAGTGGTACAGCGAGAGTGGTACAGCGAGAGTGGTACAGCGAGAGAGGTACAGCGAGAGTGACACAGCGAGAGAGGTACAGCGAGAGTGGTACAGCGAGAGCGGTACAGCGAGAGTGGTACAGCGAGAGAGGTACAGCAAGAGAGGTACAGAGAGAGAGGTACAACGACAGAGGTACGGCGAGAAAGGTACAGCGAAAGAGGTACAGCGAGAGAGGTACAGCGAGAGAGAGAGAGGTACAGCGAGAGAGGTACAGCGAGAGAGGAGAGAGGTACAGCGAGAGAGGTACAGCGATAAAGGTACAGCGGGAGACGTACAGCGAGAGAGGTACAGCGAGAGAGGTACAGCGAGAGACGTACAGCGAGAGAGGTACAGCGAGAGAGGAACAGCGAGAAAGGTACAGCGAGAGAGGTACAGCGATAAAGGTACAGCGGGAGACGTCCAGCGAGAGAGGTACAGCGAGAGAGGTACAGCGAGAGACGTACAGCGAGAGAGATACAGCGAGAGAGGTACAGCGAGATACAGCGAGAGAGGTACAGCGAGAGAGGGACAGCGAGAGAGGTACAGCGAGAGAGGTACAGCGAGAGAGGTACAGCGAGATACAGCGAGAGAGGTAAAACGAGAGAGGTACAGCGAGAGAGGTACAGCGAGAGTGGTACAGCGAGAGAGGTACAGCGAGAGTAGTACAGCAAGAGTGGGACAGCGATAGAGGTACAGCGAGAGAGGTACAGCGAGAGAGGTACAGCGAGAGTGGTACAGCGATAGAGGTACAGCAAGAGAGGTACAGCGAGAGTGGCACAGCGAGAGAGGTACAGCGAGAGAGGTACAGCGAGAGTGATGGTACAGCGAGAGAGGTACAGCGATAGAGGTACAGCGAGAGAGTTACAGCGAGAGAAGTACAGCGATAGAGGTACAGCGAGAGAGGTACAGCGAGAGTGGTACAGCGAGAGTGGTACAGCGAGAGTGGTACAGCGAGAGAGGTACAGCGAGAGTGATACAGCGAGAGAGGTACAGCGAGAGTGGTACAGCGAGAGCGGTACAGCGAGAGTGGTACAGCGAGAGAGGTACAGCGAGAGAGGTACAGAGAGAGAGGTACAACGACAGAGGTACGGCGAGAAAGGTACAGCGAAAGAGGTACAGCGAGAGAGGTACAGCGAGAGAGAGAGAGGTACAGCGAGAGAGGTACAGCGAGAGAGGAGAGAGGTACAGCGAGAGAGGTACAGCGAGAGAGGTACAGCAAGAGAGGTACAGCGAGAGGAGTACAGCAAGAGAGGTACAGCGGGAGAGGTACAGCGAGAGAGGAACAGCGAGAGAGGTACAGCGAGAGAGGTACAGCGATAAAGGTACAGCGGGAGACGTACAGCGAGAGAGGTACAGCGAGAGAGGTACAGCGAGAGAGGTACAGCGAGAGAGGTACAGCGAGAGAGGTACAGCGAGAGAGGTACAGCGAGAGAGGTACAGCGAGAGAGGTACAGCGAGAGAGGTACAGCGAGAGAGGTACAGCGAGAGAGGTACAGCGAGAGAAGTACAGCGAGAGAGGTATAGTGAGAGAGGTACATCGAGAGAGAGAGAAAGGTACAGCGAAAGAGGTACAGCAAGAGAGGTACAGCGAGAGAGGTACAGCGAGAGAGGTACAGAGAGAGTGGTACAGCGAGAGAGGTACAGCGAGAGTATTACAGCAAGAGTGGTACAGCGAGAGTGGTATAGCGAGAAAGGGACAGCGAGAGTGGTACAGCGAGAGTAGTACAGGGAGAGAGGTACAGCGAGACAGGTACAGCGAGAAAGGTACAGCGAGAGAGGTACAGCGATAAAGGTACAGCGGGAGACGTCCAGCGAGAGAGGTACAGCGAGAGAGGTACAGCGAGAGACGTACAGCGAGAGAGATACAGGGAGAGAGATACAGCGAGATACAGCGAAAGAGGTACAGCGAGAGAGGTACAGCGAGAGAGGTACAGCGAGAGAGGTACAGCGAGAGAGGTACAGCGAGATACAGCGAGAGTGGTACAGCGAGAGAGGTACAGCGAGAGTGATACAGCGAGAGAGGTACAGCGAGAGTGGTACAGCGAGAGCGGTACAGCGAGAGTGGTACAGCGAGAGAGGTACAGCGAGAGAGGTACAGAGAGAGAGGTACAACGAGAGAGGCACGGCGAGAAAGGTACAGCGAAAGAGGTACAGCGAGAGAGGTACAGCGAGAGAGAGAGAGAGGTACAGCGAGAGAGAGAGAGAGGTACAGCGAGAGAGGTACAGCAAGAGAGGTACAGCGAGAGGAGTACAGCAAGAGAGGTATAGCGAGAGAGGTACAGCGAGAGAGGAACAGCGAGAGAGGTACAGCGAGAGAGGTACAGCGATAAAGGTACAGCGGGAGACGTACAGCGAGAGAGGTACAGCGAGAGAGGTACAGCGAGAGACGTACAGCGAGAAAGGTACAGCGAGAGAGGTACAGCGAGAGAGGTACAGCGAGAGAGGTACAGCAAGAGAGGTACAGCGAGAGAGGTACAGCGAGAGAGGTACAGCGAGAGAGGTACAGCGAGAGAAGTACAGCGAGAGAGGTATAGTGAGAGAGGTACATCGAGAAAAAGAAAGGTACAGCGAGAGAGGTACAGCGAGAGAGGTACAGCGAGAGAGGTACAGAGAGAGTGGTACAGCGAGAGAGGTACAGCGAGAGTAGTACAGCAAGAGTGGTACAGCGAGAGTGGTATAGCGAGAAAGGGACAGCGAGAGTGGTACAGCGAGAGTGGTACAGGAAGAGAGGTACAGCGAGACAGGTACAACGAGAGTGGTACAGCGAGAGTGGTACAGCGAGAGAGGTACAGCGAGAGTGATACAGCAAGAGAGGTACAGCGAGAGTGGTACAGCGAGAGCGGTACAGCGAGAGTGGTACAGCGAGAGAGGTACAGCGAGAGAGGTACAGAGAGAGAGGTACAACGACAGAGGTACGGCGAGAAAGGTACAGCGAAAGAGGTACAGCGAGAGAGGTACAGCGAGAGAGAGAGAGGTACAGCGAGAGAGGTACAGCGAGAGAGGAGAGAGGTACAGCGAGAGAGGTACAGCGAGAGAGGTACAGCAAGAGAGGTACAGCGAGAGGAGTACAGCAAGAGAGGTATAGCGAGAGAGGTACAGCGAGAGAGGAACAGCGAGAGAGGTACAGCGAGAGAGGTACAGCGATAAAGGTACAGCGGGAGACGTACAGCGAGAGAGGTACAGCGAGAGAGGTACAGCGAGAGAGGTACAGCGAGAGAGGTACAGCAAGAGAGGTACAGCGAGAGAGGTACAGCAAGAGAGGTACAGCGAGAGAGGTACAGCGAGAGAGGTACAGCGAGAGAAGTACAGCGAGAGAGGTATAGTGAGAGAGGTACATCGAGAGAGAGAGAAAGGTACAGCGAAAGAGGTACAGCAAGAGAGGTACAGCGAGAGAGGTACAGCGAGAGAGGTACAGAGAGAGTGGTACAGCGAGAGAGGTACAGCGAGAGTAGTACAGCAAGAGTGGTACAGCGAGAGTGGTATAGCGAGAAAGGGACAGCGAGAGTGGTACAGCGAGAGTAGTACAGGGAGAGAGGTACAGCGAGACAGGTACAGCGAGAAAGGTACAGCGATAAAGGTACAGCGATAAAGGTACAGCGGGAGACGTCCAGCGAGAGAGGTACAGCGAGAGAGGTACAGCGAGAGACGTACAGCGAGAGAGATACAGGGAGAGAGGTACAGCGAGATACAGCGAGAGAGGTACAGCGAGAGAGGTACAGCGAGAGAGGTACAGCGAGAGAGGTACAGCGAGAGAGGTACAGCGAGATACAGCGAGAGTGGTACAGCGAGAGAGGTACAGCGAGAGTGATACAGCGAGAGAGGTACAGCGAGAGTGGTACAGCGAGAGCGGTACAGCGAGAGTGGTACAGCGAGAGAGGTACAGCGAGAGAGGTACAGAGAGAGAGGTACAACGAGAGAGGTACGGCGAGAAAGGTACAGCGAAAGAGGTACAGCGAGAGAGGTACAGCGAGAGAGAGAGAGAGGTACAGCGAGAGAGAGAGAGAGGTACAGCGAGAGAGGTACAGCAAGAGAGGTACAGCGAGAGGAGTACAGCAAGAGAGGTATAGCGAGAGAGGTACAGCGAGAGAGGAACAGCGAGAGAGGTACAGCGAGAGAGGTACAGCGATAAAGGTACAGCGGGAGACGTACAGCGAGAGAGGTACAGCGAGAGAGGTACAGCGAGAAAGGTACAGCGAGAGAGGTACAGCGAGAGAGGTACAGCGAGAGAGGTACAGCGAGAGAGGTACAGCGAGAGAGGTACAGCGAGAGAGGTACAGCGAGAGAAGTACAGCGAGAGAGGTATAGTGAGAGAGGTACATCGAGAAAAAGAAAGGTACAGCGAGAGAGGTACAGCGAGAGAGGTACAGCGAGAGAGGTACAGAGAGAGTGGTACAGCGAGAGAGGTACAGCGAGAGTAGTACAGCAAGAGTGGTACAGCGAGAGTGGTATAGCGAGAAAGGGACAGCGAGAGTGGTACAGCGAGAGAGGTACAGGGAGAGAGGTACAGCGAGACAGGTACAGCGAGAGAGGTACAGCGAGAGAGGTACAGAGAGAGTGGTACAGTGAGAGAGGTGCAGCGAGAGTGATGGTACAGCGAGAGAGATACAGCGATAGAGGTACAGCGAGAGAGTTACAGCGAGAGAAGTACAGCGATAGAGGTACAGCGAGAGTGGTACAGCGAGAGAGGTACAGCGAGAGTGGTACAGCGAGAGTGGTACAGCGAGAGAGGTACAGCGAGAGTGGTACAGCGAGAGAGGTACAGCGAGAGTGGTACAGCGAGAGCGGTACAGCGAGAGCGGTACAGCGAGAGTGGTACAGCGAGAGAGGTACAACGAGAGAAGTACGGCGAGAAAGGTACAGCGAAAGAGGTACAGCGAGAGAGGTACAGCGAGAGAGAGAGAGGTACAGCGAGAGAGGTACAGCGAGAGAGAGAGAGAGAGGTACAGCGAGAGAGGTACAGCGAGAGAGGTACAGCGAGAGGAGTACAGCAAGAGAGGTATAGCGAGAGAGGTACAGCGAAAGAGGAACAGCGAGAGAGGTACAGTGAGAGAGGTACAGCGATAAAGGTACAGCGGGAGACGTACAGCGAGAGAGGTACAGCGAGAGACGTACAGCGAGAGAGATACAGCGAGAGAGGTACAGCGAGAGAGGAACAGCGAGAAAGGTACAGCGAGAGAGGTACAGCGATAAAGGTACAGCGGGAGACGTCCAGCGAGAGAGGTACAGCGAGAGAGGTACAGCGAGAGACGTACAGCGAGAGAGATACAGCGAGAGAGGTACAGCGAGATACAGCGAGAGAGGTACAGCGAGAGAGGTACAGCGAGAGAGGTACAGCGAGAGAGGTACAGCGAGATACAGCGAGAGAGGTACAACGAGAGAGGTACAGCGAGAGAGGTACAGCGAGAGTGGTACAGCGAGAGAGGTACAGCGAGAGTAGTACAGCAAGAGTGGGACAGCGATAGAGGTACAGCGAGAGAGGTACAGCGAGAGAGGTACAGCGAGAGTGGTACAGCGAGAGAGGTACAGCGAGAGAGGTACAGTGAGAGAGGTACAGCGAGAGTGATGGTACAGCGAGAGAGGTACAGCGAGAGAGGTACAGCGAGAGAGGTATAGCGAGAGAGGTACAGCGAGAGAGGAACAGCGAGAAAGGTACAGCGAGAGAGGTACAGCGATAAAGGTACAGCGGGAGACGTCCAGCGAGAGAGGTACAGCGAGAGAGGTACAGCGAGAGACGTACAGCGAGGGAGATAGAGCGAGAGAGGTACAGCGAGAGAGGTACAGCGAGAGAGGTACAGCGAGAGAGGTACAGCAAGAGAGGTACAGCAAGAGAGGTACAGCGAGACAGGTACAGCGATAAAGGTACAGCGAGAGTGGTACAGCGAGAGAGGTACAGCGAGAGAGGTACAGCGAGAGAGGTACAGCGAGAGAGGTACAGCGAGAGAGGTACAGCGAGAGAGGTACAGCGAAAGTGGTACAGCGAGAGTGGTACAGCGAGAGAGGTACAGCGAGAGTCGTACAGCGATAGAGGTACAGCGAGAGAGGTACAGCGAGAGAGTTACAGCGAGAGAGGTACAGCGATAGAGGTACAGCGAGAGAGGTACGGCGAGAGAGTTACAGCGATAGAGGTACAGCGAGAGAGGTACAGCGAGAGAGGTACAGCGAGAGAGGTACAGCGAGAGAGGTACAGCGAGAGAGCGACAGCGATAGAGAGAGAGAGAGAGAGAGAGCGAGAGGGGGCATCAGCACGATTTATATATTTAGTACATTGTCTTCATTCCGGTCTCTTTTTTTTCTTTTCAGTTGTACCGAGAATTAGGCCTTCACGTCGGCAGCGTGCG
Source organism: Sussaba pulchella (assembly GCA_963971145.1). NCBI lineage: Eukaryota > Metazoa > Arthropoda > Insecta > Hymenoptera > Ichneumonidae > Sussaba > Sussaba pulchella. The sequence goes on from OZ020168.1 coordinate 3,594,273, forward strand.
GGGCGGCAGGTTCGACGTCGGGCGAATCAGGCCCGTCAGAATGTTATCAGTCTGCTTCTGAAATTGGCAAATCCCCGTCGTTGATATTAAAATGAATTCTGAAACAATAATAAAAGACTTTTGATAAATAATTTGTGTTGCTTGCGTATCATTTAATGATAAATGTATTTTTAATTTGATGAAAATTGGAGTAGAAAACTTCATGGGGGACTGTTTTGGGATGATGTGTTGGCTTTATGTAGTTAGCCAGGTCTATTTTCCACAGCAACCGATAGTGGAAATCAGTATATTTTCAAAGTTGCTTTGAATCGAAACAGTTTCCCTTGATAAAGGCCACTTGCCGATCCTGACGCTGCTGCTTATGTTGCCCCAAGTTCTAAAGGATCGTCAGTAGGTACATGATTACGAGGCAATGTAATTTGATACATGTTGATATATCTAAAGGAATTATACTTACCATGTTATTAATAGTGGTAATTAACATCATGAATGAAATCCAGAATGATGCCAAGTTTCTGTAACCTCAAACGGTATCACAATATTACGATACGATTCACTTCTTATTTCAATAAATGTTTGTAGATATGTTTATTCTATCGGAAGGATGAAAAATCATTTTTAAAAAAATGTTGAAAACGTTTCATCACTTTAACCCACAAACGAATATGTTTCGAATAATTCGTTTTCTTTTTTATATATTATACGTGGTTTTTGGTTAATTCGTCAAAAACGCCGCGATCTATCTGTATCGCTCTCAGCTGATCTCGTCAGGCAGGCTGGCTGGTCCTCAGTGATCTCAACCTGTGAAGACTGCGATGACAGCGATATGTCAGCGAATAGCCGCGTCTGATCTGACAAGCTATGACTACTGAAAAGTGTGCGACAGCTCTGAAAACGATTTTGGCGAAAAACGTCGGAAACACGATTTTCATTATGAAAAGAATTCGATATCTCCCGCATAACAGCACCTACAGCACTGGTGTTGGTCCCAATCGAAATATAAAAAAATAACGCATCTAACTGCAATCAAACATTCATGAATAGCGCAATGTATCTATAAAAATATTCCAAAGTGGGGTTACGGTTAGCTCGGTTCACTGAATAAGAGAGTGCCGTCGCGTTTCGAGATCGGCCGGTAAGGTAGGTAACTGAATGAATAGGTAAATGCACTTGTCTCGAGACGCTACCGCGTCTCTTGATATATGACCAAATCTATTCCGATCTAATCATATATTCAACAACCCAAAATTCAAATCTGAAAGTATATAATCAGATATGAGAATATATGCTTATATATCTAATGATATCTACTTAGATCGAAACTTTTTTTCTCGGGCAGTATGTTTTCTACTTCATTGAAAGCTGTACGAAATATATCGTCATTAAATTGGGTTATTTCGTTCGTCGATCTGTTCAAACTAACGTTTGTTTCCTTCAATTTACAGTAGGAATGATCTTCCATGTATCCTAAACTGACGGCCATGAGTTCTGTTGGTGGCTGCGGAGAGACTAGCAGATCATCAAATATGCAGCTGTCCGGTATTCCATCATCGTCGATCACATTATTCGTAACTTCAGCGTCATATACTCGGACTTTTCCCCTCCAGTTTTCAGTTGACTTCAAACCGGAATCGTCGAGAACGTGGTATCCATGTTCATTCACTCCTATGTCGATGGAGCGCGATATATCGGTGATGCTATACTCCAAAGGCTACATCTGATTTTGATTTTCGTTTAGTCGCTCTGTGTTGTGTTTAATCATTTCCGATGGAAAAACAAAATTCGTTCCAACGATGTCTTTGACGTGTATTTTCATAAATGCATCCACCCGGAAAGGAGCGGTCTATTGAATTTTCTCTCCCGAATAGAAAAGAAAAGCCCAACGAGTTCGAAGAGAAGGGATAATTGGATGATTGGTAGAAAAGGGTTGCAATAAAAAAAAAATTCCATCGCAGCAGTCCATCGGGCAATTCCATAAAAATCTCTTCGTCGAGTGTTCCGTACAAAAACGCTGTTTGTACGTCAAATTGAGAAAGCTCCAAATCTTCTACTGCAACCACAGCCAAAAGAACCCGCAGCGAGTCGTATCTCACGACTGGAGCGAACGTCTCGGTAAAGTCCACGCCTTCTCTCTGCATGAACTCTCTTGCTACGAGACGAGCCTTGTATCGCCGAATACCTCCTTTTTTGCCTTTTAAGACCTTGAAAACCCATCTTGAATCGATTGTTTTCATTCCTGGTCGCCTGTTCACCAGCGTCCAGGTTCCGTTTTCCCGGTGTGATTCGAGTTCTGAGTCAACGGCTTCCCGCCATTTTTCCGACTCTCTGCTGCGAAGGGCTTCTCCGTAGGTTACCGGTATTGAACACTCAGCGACGTTTGTTTCGAATCTCGACGGCTTTCGAATGAGACCCCGATCTCTTAATTGTCGTCTTTCACCTTCGGCAGCTTCCGGCTGTTTCACTTCTTCATCAGCTAACTCGAACACCTCGTTGTCGTCGTCTTCTTCGTCTTCTTCCGCCGGAGCTGGAACGATTCCTTCGTTCTTCGTTCACTTCACGCTCTTCATTCTTCGGCAAAATCAGCTCACTCGATTTGCCTTTCTCGGATAGAACTGACGGTCCGACGACTTCATGAAATGTCACATCTCGCGACACAATCACCTTTTTATTTTTTGAGTCGTATAGTCTGTAATTCGAGGAATTACTCTCGTAACCGACGAGAGTCATTTTCTTCGCGCGCGCATCCAATTTTCTAAGTTGTTGTTTTGGTACGTTGGCATACGCCTCTGAGCCAAATATTCTCAGATGCGTCAGGTCCGGCTTCACACCGATCCATTCTTCGCACGGAGTTTTTTCTTTCTTTACGCTCGACGCTCCAGCTCGGTTCATCAAGTACACGGCCGTACTGCACTGATTGTCTCTTTCCGATTTACCGTCCTGCTGTGGCATGTACGGGGCTGTGAACTCGCGTCGAATTCCTCTTCAATCCGTGTAGCTCTCCATTTCCTTGTTTTTTAACTCCGTACCGTTGTCCGACCGAAGAACCCGCATCGGCCTGCCAAATTTGTTTTCGATGAGTTTGTCGAATTTTTTAAACTTTTCAAGGACGTTACTCTTGTGTCTAAGGAAATATATATGACGAAAACTCGTCGCATCGTCTTTAAATGTCAACAAAAATCACGCACCACCGAGAGATGCTTCGGACATCGGTCCGCACACATCCGTGTGGATCACTTCTCCCGGAATTGTCTGTGCGCGAACTCGCGTTTTCTTGAACACTTTTCTGTGGGATTTTCCTTCCTGACACGAACCACAAAATTTTTCTGAGTTTTCTGAAAACTCAACGCCTTTTGCTAGGTTTTCTTTGACTAGGGTTCGCACCGTCTGTGCGTTCACATGACCAAGTCTTTCATGCCAAACTCGAAAACTCGTTTTCACAACGTTGGCTTCACTGCCGCACTTCGCACTTTTGGTTTTAAAAATCATTCGGTAGATTTTATTCTCCAGCTTCACGCCGTCACCAACCACGAACCCGTTATTGTCAATACGCACGCCATTTCCCCGAAAAAGCACTCCGAGGCCTTTTTCCGCACAGACACCGACCGAAAATAAATTTTTCGTCATATCCGGGACGTGTAACACGTTTTCGATACGAGACGATACCCATCCGTCGTCTACGAATTTCTCGATCTCTACTGTACCGACTCCCGCGACACGACACTCTTTACTGTCTCCAAGAGACACCGTGTTACCTACCGGTAACTCGCGATAGTTACTTAACCAGTCCCGTCGGTAAGTGATGTGACGCGACGCTCCGCTGTCGGTCAACCAACTATCGCTTTTATCGGCAGCGAGTATTCTCCTCACTACCTCTGACGGAATTTGAAACACGGCACTTTTACCGGTATTTTTCTCGTTACCCGCACTCGTGTTCTCAACGACAAAGGCACAATCACTCGAATTGTTCCCGCCACCGTCACTGCCTTTCTTTTTACAGGACGACGCGTAATGGCCGAGTTCTTGACACTTGAAACACCGCACTTTGGGCTTCGCACCCTTTTTTTTATATTTCGTGTCCTGCTTTGAACTCACTTTTTTTTTGTCCTTGTCCTTTTCCTTTTCCTTCGAATTTCTCACCGCTACGAACGCACTTTCACTGTTGTCGTTCGCTGTCAGACGCGACTCTTCGCGACGCAGCCGTTCCTCCAGATTCTCCAAGGTTTGCAAGGCTGGCGGCATATTATCCCACGCGGTCAGAAAATTCGAATATTTCGGCGTAAGACTTCCCAAAATCTTCGCCATGATCATCGTATCTGAGACTGCCTCTCCTACGTCTATCAGTTGAGCCGCCATATTTGAAACTTTAGCGACGTGCTGAGTGATCGAGTCGTTTGCTTCCATTCTATACTCATACAGTCTCGTCGAGAGCATTAATTTGTTTGATGCCGATCGTTGTTCGTGAATCGACGCCAATTTCCTCCACATTTCACATGCGGTTTCACAAATTAATAATGGTCGCATTTGTTCTGACTCGAGCGTTGACGACAGGAGGAACATGGCACGCGCATTCTCGACGTCCCATGCCTCAGCCTCTGGTGTCTCTCCGACCGGCCTCGTTTTTGTACCGTTCACGATTCCCCAGATACGATGCGCCAAAAATAACGCCCGCATCTGAAATTTCCAGCCTTGATAATCATGGCCGTCGAATTTTGAGACATTCTTCGTTGTTATTGCCTCTGACATCGTGGATTCGTTTTCCTCGCTTGCTGCGCACGAATTCCCACACGAGGTACAATTCCCAAGATGGCCGTCTGCCAGTTAAACCACGTGACTTTCAAAACCGGAATTTCTTACCGGTACGCTCCCCGCGTTTTTACACCGCATTTTACGCAGCACGTTTCACACGTTAATTACACCGCGTTTTTACGCACGGCACGTTTCACACGTTAACCACAGTTCTCTCACGACTGCCTCACAACGGCTGCCGCCGCGCCGGTTTCACCACGCGTGGTTTCTCCACACCGCGTTTTTACACGCGTCTTTACGCTTCTCGCGTAACGAAACCGCTCTTTTCGCGACACTCCCGAGAACCGCTTTTCTACCAATCTAAATCCCTTCTCGCAGTCAGCGTGACTGGACCCATAACCTATTGAATTTTCTCTCCCGAATAGAAAAGAAAAGCCCAACGAGTTCGAAGAGAAGGGATAATTGGATGATTGGTAGAAAAGGGTTGCAATAAAAAAAAAAATTGGTACAATCGAGAATTACGATAATAATTACGATAATTCTTTTATTAGAATGTTTGACGAAAATTAGTTAACAGGTTAAGCTCGGAATGACTTTGTCTGTAACTGCTCCTTCACAGAGCTGGAGACGAACTAAAAGAGAATACGAATGATTTCTCTCTCTGTACTTTGGTACGACGCCTCTCGCGTCGTTTGCCAGTATAGTCGGACTCTGGTCGAACCAAGCCAACACGGTCTTCAAAACTTCTGTCTTAAAATCGTTGAAATAGCTTTCGACATAACTCGATGTTGCATGAATTCTGCTGTAAGGAATATCAACGCTTGTCCATAAGGGAAATTATTCACACAACTTCGATACCACCGTGATAAAAGCTGGAAGGTAGAATGGGTTTATGTCTTTTTCAGGACGCCGAGTTTTCATTGCCTTTTCCACTTGCCGATCGATCGATTCGTTCACGAAAACCTCGGTTCCCGATTTCTCGGGTCCAAGCGGAGTATCGAACGGATCTACAATGGTTTCATCGTTTCCGCTACCGACGTTTCTGTTTCGTGATTCCATAAAGATAGCTTTGATCCCGTGAGATGCTATGTAACTGTTAACCCTCAGATACCACAGAGGTGCGTTTTCTGGTAGCGAAAAACTACATGTTCCCTGTATTCTTAGGACCCGCGCTTTTCGGCCCCCTCTCCTGTACGACATGAAAGCCTCCCCCCATAGGTATCCAACGCTCAGTCAGTCGGCGCCAGCCGCCCTTTTGCCTTCGAACAGGAAGGACACCAAAGTGCGTTGGGTGCCGAATATGCACCCGTGTGGTATAGGGCGGCGAAAATTAAAAAAAAAAATTCTTTAAAATCGAGTTTGTGGTGGCACTATAGTGTTCTACAGTGTATAAAAAGTAAGTACAATAAATATTTATTGAAAATTAATAGCCAGTACAATAATTTTTGCGTAAAAGGTGTATTTTCGACATAATCCTAGAGCATTCGATAGTTTTCTCAGAATTTTTTTTCTTGTTCCTTGTAGTGTCTACACTTTATCATGGCCACAAAATCAGCTCCTAGAAGGTCAGTAGATAGGCTAGGCCGGTTCCCGATCAATTCGGATAAGGTAGATTCCTACCTTACCGACGGGGCGGTTTCAGGTTTCTGCCATCTAGTAGATTCCTACCTTTCCGACGGGGCGGGTTCCGGTTTCTGCAATCTATCAAAGGGTAGATCTTACCGACGGGAGGGTAAGGGTTTGAGTCTCTGCTATATCGCCGGCTGGTAAAAAGGGGTTTGTGTCTCCGCTATACCACCGATCGATAATTTCTGCAGGCATACCGCCGATTCGCGCGCCGCCACCGCCACTACCGGCCCGTCGACCGTTCGAATCCCCGATACCCGGATCCCCGATACCCGAGGTCGAAGAATTTCTAGTGTGCTTTTCCAAAAGCATCAAAAGTAAATTCTTTGAAAAAACTTGAGAATTTCTACTCCGATCCCCGATACCCGAGGTCGGAGAATTTCTAGTTTGTTTTTCAAAATTTTCAAAAAACGATGAGTCTTTGTCCCACTTTGAGAAACCCCGGCCGAAAAATTTCTCAGCCGACGAACCAACCATCCCTTCACACCGAGAGTGATACAGCAGTGGAAGAGTTTCAACTACCCAACGCGCGAGCCAGCCAGCGGGGCCGTTAGAGGCTCACGTTACCCCGCCGACTGATAAGCCGAGGTGCCGCCCGGGGATCAAACAAACATAATGATTATTGTAAATAGCCGCCCGGGGATTAAACAAACATAATGATTATTGTAAATAATTTTTTTTTTTTAATAATTTTATTTATTCCACATTCCGCCGGTAACAAAAAAATAATTACATTTTTTTATTCCATATAATATGGTCCGCAGGTAACAGATGGAAAATATGGTATTTCACTATCATTAATTGATATTGTGGCTGCTGCTTCTGATGTTGATACTGCGGCTTTTGTTAGTCCTCGTTCATCGAGAAGCCATGACTTCAATGCTCGTACATTGAAAATCACGCAATGCGTTGTCCAAGGTTTACGCTTATGATTGCATTGTGTATAACGATCGCCATAAAGTTCTTTGAATGATGGACAGCCGAAATCCTCAATATTACAAACGTTTGTAACGTAATCCTTGAGCCATTCAGCTTTCTCAAAACCCTTTATATAGGTTCTCGTTGAATCCCGGAGAAGTACTTCGAGAGTTTCACTCAACTCTTGATATGGGATCTCGCCGCTGTCCCATGTAAGTCCATGATAATTTGCTTCTAACCACATGTTGGAACTTTGGTTCCGTGACGGTTGCAGCAGCAGATCGTACGGGGACTGGAACAGATGCACTGCCGGTATGGACTCTTCTTCGAGACGAGTTATCGCGAGCTCTTCAATAATGAATTCGTTGTTGGGACTTTTGAAACCCTGGAAATCTATTACTTATTCCATGATTCTGACGACTGGTTCAAGTGAGAACGGTTACAACCCACACAAATTTATACGAATTGACAACTCCCTACTCCTAATTTTTTTTCGATTACTGCGTCGTGAATATTATAGAGCAACCAATTAGAATGAAGAATTATCCCACCCTAAATCTGCAATCCATATGAAACCTCGATACCTGGAACCGACAGTTGTTATTGCAAGTGGTTATCGCTGCGAATGTAGACAGATCGATTACAACAAAGGGCCCGAACTAACAGCGTTCCAATATATATGAAACCTCAATACCTGGAACCGACAGTTGTTATTGCAAGTGGTTATCGCTGCGAATGTAGACAGATCGATTACAACAAAGGGCCCGAACTAACAGCGTTCCAATATATATGAAACCTCAATACCTGGAACCGACCGTTGTTATTACAAGTGGTTATCGCTGCGAATGTAGACAGATCGATTACAACAAAGGGCCCGAACTAACTGCGTTTTTGATAGCTGGAAGAGCAATACGAAGACATATTATTTTTCACTGACTATTTTTCCCACTGCGTCGTGAATATGGGAGATCGATTACAACAAACTAAGAAGAAAAGACGTATAAACAAATAAAGAATAATGAAGTACTATGATCCTCCGACCGAAACTTTTCGATACTGTATGAATACGAGATCCTCTGGAAATGAGAATCGATTCGGAGAAAGAGACTTATAAACAAATGAAGATTAATAAAGTCATAAGAATATGACCACGAACGTCGGTATAAATACGAGGTCCTCGCCGGTTGAAGGCACAGTTTAAAACATGGATGCGTTCGATTGCATGGAAGTGGTGGAGACGTGGGAGAATGTATTAACACTTGTCAAAAATGAAAACTCTGACGGAATTAATTGCTGGATCAAACGTATTACTGGAGTAATTAAGCCTTTAAATGGATCGATGTTACTATCAAATGGTTCGGAAGCAAAAAAATTATCAAATACCATTGGATTTTTGATCGGAATCAAAATTCAATTGGAACGCTTGCTTAAGCAGGGTGAGGAGTTGCAGACTCATGAAAAAGTTAGCGATAGAGTAAAATGGACTGATTTAAGATCAGCATTTAAAAATCGAATTAAAACGGGTATAATCACAAATCTAAAACATCTAGATACGAATGCGTTCCTGAACGATTGCGTAACCGTTTTTAAATCAAAAATTGCAAATGTATTTAACGGAGAGTTAACCGTTGTGAAAGGATATACAGTGCTCGCAACTAAATTTATAATAATGAAATGTGATAAAGAGGTTTCGGATATAAAGTATTTTAACACAAAGGCTGAAGCGATTTATCCAAATACTGATGTGAATGAGTGGTTTACCGCAAACGTTCAAACCCCGATTCAACGAGATATTGAAGAAATCGAACATCGAGACTCAGGCTGGTCGCTACATTCAATAATCAATCTAACAGTGAACATTAACAAATTAAGTCCGATGCGAGGATCTTCGTATGTCATGCTACCAGAAGTGATAAAAAGGAAAAATGCATGCATCAACGTGCAAAACGATGACAATATGTGTTTTAAGTGGGCTGCCTTATGTGCATTACATTCGGCCAATTATTTGAGTAATACAAATCGTGTTTGCATATATCGACATTCCGAGAATCAACTTAACTTCAAGGGTATTGAATTCCCTGTGGCACCAAAACAAATTCCAAAATTTGAGAAACAAAATGAAATGTCAGTCAACGTTTATATTTTGAAAAAACAACGCGAAAAATTTGAGGTTGTACCCCTGCATGTAACGGCATCGAAGAAGATTATTCATATTAATCTACTTCTCATACAAGATCGCTACATCGATGAGGATGAGAATGAGAACGAGAGGGAGAACGACGCTTACGAGCTACCCACGCTCCATTATGTTTGGATAAAAGACTTATCTCGCTTGGTATCGTCTGCTGACGAAACGAAATCACAAGCAATACATTTGCGACCGATGTCTCCACTTCTTCCGTAATGAAGACAAATTAAATGATCACGAAAATGATTGTAAAAATATTAACAAGTGTAAGGTTAATATGCCAACATCGTGGAACAGAATTCTTTACTTTAAGAATCATAGTAACAAGGAGCGCGTGCCGTTCGTAATGTATGCAGATATCGAGTGTATATTGAAACCCATTGGTGATAAAGACGCGTATCAAAAACACAAAGCATTTAGTATGGCATACTGCTTGAAATGCAGTTATGATGACTCAATGTCGAGGTATCGTAGCTGTAGAGATGCAAAGCCTGCAGAATGGTTCGTTGAAGAGTTGAAAGAACTCGCGAAAACCGTTGAGGATATTTACATGAATCCAAAGCCCATGGATAGATTATCGTTTCAACAACGAAGACAATTCGATGCTGCAACATGTCACATCTGTGAGCAAAACATATCCCCGACCAATAAAGTGATGGATCATTGTCATCTGAGTGGAAGGTAACAATCATTAAAACAATAATTTAAAAAATGTCAATTAATATATTTCAAATGAATTTATATTCATAGGTATAGAGGTCCAGCGCATAATGAATGCAACTTGAATTATCAAGATTCACGGATGATACCGGTTGTATTCCTCAATCTTACCGGATCCGACTCACATTTCATCATTAAAGAAATCGCCACTTGCTTCGACGGTCGAGTAGATGTAATCTCGGAGAATACAGAGCGATACATATCATTCACGAAACACATTGTCGGAAGTGATGTGAATTTCCGATTTATTAACTCGTTTCGATTCATGGCATCATCATTGGAGAAGCTGGCATCATACATGACGGATTTAAAGATCATGCGAACTGAATTCTCCAACTTTTCCAACAATCAATTCGAACTTCTGACGCGAAAAGGAGTATTTCCATACGAATACGTGGATGCATTGACAAGACTGAATAAAACGAATCTTCCGTCACAAATCGATTTTTTTAGTACTCTGAATAATAATGGCATATCGGACGAGGATTATGAACATGCGAAGCGAGTATGGCAAGAATTTAATATCAATAACTTGGGTGAATACTCGGATTTGTACTTAAAAAGCGATGTACTACTATTGGCTGATATCTTCGAGAATTTTCGTGACAATTGTATGAAAACATACAATGACACGATGATGATGTCATGAGTGAATGATATTGGTGTGATGGTGGTGTCATGATGATGTCATGAGTGAATGATATTGTATATCATTTGGATCTTGCTCACTATTACACAACGCCAGGTCTCACTTGGGATGTAATGCTCAAGTACACTAAAGTGAAGTTGAAACTTCTCACGGATTTGGATATGCATATGTTCATCGAGCGTGGAATAAGAGGTGGGGTGAGTCAGTGCTGCAATCGTTTTGCTCAAGCTAATAACAAGTACATGCGCAATTATGATTCAAAGAAGGAGACTAAGTATCTCATGTATTATGACGTCAACAATCTGTACGGTTGGGCGATGATGGAATCGCTTCCGTATGATAATTTCGAGTGAATCGAAAACTCGGACGATATCGATTTCATTATCATACCCGATGATAATCCGAAGGGCTACATTCTTGAAGTTGATCTCGAATATCCTGAAAGTCTTCACGACGCTCATAAGGATTTACCACTATGTCCCGAGCATAAGCATGCACCTGATTCCAAACACATCAAATTAATGACAACTTTAAGTTCAAAAATCGGATATATTCTTCACTATAGGAGTCTGAAACAGGCTCTCAAGCATGGATTAAAACTCATACGTGTTCATCGAGTTCTGAAATTTGATCAGAAACCGTGGCTCAAACCGTATATCGATCTGAATAGTGATATGAGGAAACAAGCGAAAAATGAGTTCGAAAAAAACCTATTCAAGCTCATGAATAACGCAGTATACGGCAAGACAATGGAGAACGTTGGCCACCATGCTAACGTTAAGCTCGTGACACATTGGGAATGACGTTATGGAGCTGAAGCACTCATCGCGAAACCAAACTTCCACAGCTGTTCCTATTGAGTGTGTTTACGCATGCGTGAAACGAGTATAAGAGAGGGTGATTAGTTCCCAATGTGGCCGTTCCGCTCAGCGAGTCGCTGGACCAATTTTCAATAGTCAGTCGTTGCCTGGCGCTTGCTATAATTAGTCGAGAATCGGTCACTATAGATTATCAGTATATATGGGGTATTCCTGGGAATTTCGGCAACTTCGGACAGTTGGGTCAAAATCTTTGCCCCCCAATTTTTTTCATTAATATGTGTTGAAAATAAAGAGACACGTATTTCAGCGTTTTTTATTTTGAGCCCCCACTTTTGAAATACAGTCAAATGAAGTTTTTGAAGTATTGACCACATTCGTTCATTCAAATCGATATGTCTCAGCAACGGTTAGAGATAACTTGGAAAACCACGGGTCTTTTTTTTCGTTTTTGAACGCTCTAATACAGGGATGCCCAACCACGATTCGCCGCGCGTCTCCTAACTTGCTTTTCTTCCCTTTCTCCGTCCACTTCTCCTCTCCTCGTTGCGTCGTTGCCGCTCGACTCCGCCTAGATGCGCGCAGGCCAGCTCAGGCGACTACGGTGAGCGCATTACTTCGCTTATGGCGCGTAGGATTTGAACGCAAGTTCACAATTTATTTATTAGTTTTGCGGGGTGCTTGATTAACGTGAGTTCCCTCGCCTTTCCCGATAATTTTATTTCTTGAACTACCACGCATCGCAGTGGTCGGAGGTCGGCACCGCTTCGTGCATGGCGAACGTAGCCGAACGGGCTCGTAGACCTGTTCGAGCTTGACGTGTGCACAGATCCCCATTCTGCATCGTATCATGATTCACCGTACCGAACACGTCTCTCATTCGCTGACGAAAGATTCAATTCATTGAATTAAAAATTAATTTCTGATGTTAGTCCCATCCTTCAACGTTTAATGTTTAATGGTAATGCTCTGCTGTCTAATGATTTGTTACGAATTATTAGAAATACCGAAAATCAGTACACACGCTGATTCTCCCAAATTCAATTTCGAATGGGAGCTGAAATATTTTTTTCATTTTGAAAAACGAAAAATTTTCAGGATGCGCCATTTGTGGACAAGTGATGACCAACATCAGAGTTTCAATATTTCTCGGCATTATGAGAAATATCTCAAAGAAAAGTATGGAGACGCAGTGGCCAAGTGGTTACGTGCTCGGGTTCCCATGCAGAAGGTCCCGGGTTCGAATCCCGGCGCCGACACCAATGGAAAAAATTATTCTATGTGTTTTTTTCTGTGTTCTCCCGGTGGTTCGGAACCCACCGTTACAAAAACTGTAGGGCCAGTGATACATCAACCATGTTAATGTATCACTATAGGAATATGTCTTAGGTTGGAAATCATATGTCAGGATGGAAATCATATGTCTTAGGTTGGAAAAATATGTATCAAGGGTAGCTTGTAAAGAACTTCTGAGTTGTACAAGTAAAATTCATACTACTACACAAAGAAAAATATGAAAATCATTCGCAATAGGAAAAATTAAAGTTAATTAAAAATTATCAGATTAAAAACAATAGACTTTCTACTTCTGAATGTTCTTCTCTAACTTCTCCCTCTTATAGTATAAGAAGCTGAGAGACATTGACGAGCACCAATTTTGTCAGCAGACTCACAAGGAAGATTTTCAGGATTCACGGAGGGACATTCGGGAGGTGTTAGAGAAGAACATCCAGAAGTAGAAGGTCTATTGTTTTTAATCTGATAATTTTTAATTAACTTCAATTTTTCCTCTTGCGAATGATTTTCATATTTTTCTTTGTGATATTTTTCATAATGCCGAGAAATATTGAATTCTCTGATGTTGGTCATCACTTGTCCACAAATGGCGCATTCTGAAAAATTTTTGTTATTCAAAATGGATAAATATTTTAGCTCCCATCCGGAATCGAACTTGGGAGAATTAACGTGTGTACTAACTTTCGGCATTTCTGATGATTCGTAACAAATTATTGGAAAGAAAGCATTAGCATCAAACATTAAGCGTTGAAGGACAGGATATTATCAGAGCTTAATTTCCAGTTCAATGAATTGGATTTTTCGTAAGCGACTGAGAGACCCGTTCGGTACGGCGAATCGTGATATAATGAAGAATGGGGATCTGCGCCCGCGTCACGCTCGAACAGGCCTACGAGCCCGTTCGGCTGCGGTCGCCATGCAGCCGAGCGGAGCCGATCCCTTACCACTGCGACGCGCCTACCGCGCGCTGGCCTTACGGTGGGTAAGAGAAGGGATTGACGAGTTGACAGGTTTTTGCTCTTTGCTCCGGGGTTGGACTTCCCTGCTCTAATACAATGAAAACATTAACGATAATGTTGCACAAATTCAACAATTATTTATAAACAATTGAAAATAAAAAATGAAATAAAACAAAAAACGTACCCTTAATTTTTTAAATGTATTTTTTTTTTAATTCCTTGAACAAAAACGAAAATTTTGCCACCTTGAACTTTTTGGGCCGACGCTTCGTTCAAGAGTTATAGATTTTTTTGTCACAAAAAACCGGTAAATTTACGTATTTTATTAGTAAAAATTTGCATGAAAAAAAAGTACCCTTAATTATTGAAATTAATTTTTTTTCAAATTCCTTGGACGAAAAAAAAAATTTTGAGACCCGGCCGGACTTTGGCCGACGTTTCGTTCGAAAGTTATAGCTTTTTTTGTCATAAAAAACCGGTGAATATGGGGCATTCCACATCAACACGACCACTTCGAAACCTTAACATCTTGAATTTTTTTGCAATCGACGTATGATATCAACAACCAAAAATGACTCTTCAAACCAAAAATATTGATATTTATTAATTTATGGTGGCATGTATGGGGGTCGAATTACAGGCAACTGCGATTTTTGCTTGTTTTTTCTCGCTGATTTTATTACATGGAAATAGTGTGTCGGAGCGAAAAATTGCTAAGAATCAATTTTGTGGTGTTTGTTGCAAGGATAACGAAAAAAAAGTTGGAAGTCAAGATTTTATATTTTTCATGGAAAAAAACCAATTTTGAAAATATAGATCGATTTTTGGACGATTATGACATTTTAAAAAAAATTTTAATATTTTTTTTGGATTCCTCGAGCTTTTTCCAAAAGGAATACTTCTCTTTCCAGATGGAGAAATTCAATCTAAAGGCTCAGCAAAAAAAAAAAAGAAAATTAGAAAAAAACAATTTATGCAAAAATTGAAATAAAAATGTTATATAATGCGAGTATATTTCTCAATATTTATTTACAAAATATTCGCACCTTCGAGCGATATAATAAGTCGTCTAAGATTAAAATATTTCAAATCATAAATTTCTTCTGACTTTTTCCATGGTCGAATGTATTTTTCCTCGAGGCTGTCTTTCGCGACAGAAAATAAAGACTGAGTATCCTCGGGATACCATGGGAAAAACCATGCATTTATCCCTACATCACGAGATTGTATGCTAGTGAAGAAATTCTCTTTCGCTAAAGAAGCCGTGAATTTCGAAAAGAAGAAAGAATCTGGCAAAGGGAAAAAGTAGAATAGCGTGTCTAGCGGCCCGAATCAGAACTCGACTATCGTGGACTGTGTATCCTCGGGATACACAGTCTACACAGTCTAAATTTTCTGTCGCGGAAGACAGCCTCGAGGAAAAATACATTCGACCATGGAAAAAATCAGAAGAAATTTCTGATTTGAAATATTTGAATCGTAGACGACTTATTATATCGCTTGAAGGTGCGAATATTTTGTAAATAAATATTGAGAAATATACTCGCATTATATAACATTTTTATTTCAAATTTTGCATAAATTATTCTTTCTAATTTTCTTTTTTTTTGCTGAGCCTTAAGATTGAACTTCTCCATCCGGAAAGAGAAGTATTCCTTTTGGAAAAAGTTCGAGGAATCCAAAAAAAAATATTTCAAATTTTTTTAAAATGTCATAATTGTCCAAAAATCGATTTATATTTTCGAAATTGGTTTTTTTCCATGAAAAATATAAAATCTTGCCTTCCAACTTTTTTTTTCGTTATCCTTGCAATAAACACCACAAAATTGATTCTTAGCCATTTTTCGCTCCGACACACTATTTCCATGTAATAAAATCAGCGAGAAAAAACAAGCAAAAATCGCATTTGCCTGTAGTTTGACTCCCATACATGCCACCATAAATTAATAAATATCAATATTTTTGGTTTGAAGAGTACTATATCATACGTCGATTGCAAAAAAATTCAAGATTTCAAAGTTTCGGAGTGGTCGTGTTGATGTGGAATGCCCCATATACGTATTTTATTAGTAAAAAATTGCATGAAGAAAAAGTACCTTTAATTATTGAAATCTATTTTTTTTTCAAATTCATTGAACGAAAACGAAAATTTTGAGACTGCCGGACTTGGGCCGACGCTTCGTTCGGAAGTTATAGCTTTTTTTCTTAACAACCGGGTAAACATTCACGGGTTTTTTGTGACAAAAAAATCTATAATTCCCGAACGAAGCGTCGGCCCAAAAAGTTCAAGGTGGCTAAATTTTCGTTTTTGTTTAAGGAATTGAAAAAAAAAACATTTAAAAAATTAAGGGTACGTTTTTTGTTTTATTTCATTTTTAATTTCGAATTGTTTATACATAATTGTTGAATTTGTGCAACATAATCGTAAATGTTTTTATTGTATAGAGCGTTCGAAAACGAAAAAAAAGACCCGTGGTTTTTCAAGTTATCACTAACCGTTGCTGAGATATATCGATTTGAATGACCGAATGTGGTCAATACTTCAAAAACTTCATTTGACTGTATTTCAAAAGTGGGGGCTCAAATTAAAAACGCCGAAATACGTGTCTCTTTATTTTTAACACATATTAATGAAAAAAATTTGGGGGCAAACATTTTGACCCAACTGTCCGACGTTGCCGAAATTCCCAGGAATACCCCATATATATAACGTCGAATAAACGAGAGATCTTTATTACAAAGAATAATTGTCGTACGTATTACCTCGGAAATCCTGCATTCCTTCCTCACGAATAAAACCTGCTACAATAGGTTATGGGCCCAGCACCCTGACTGAGCAAGTGTTTTATCGGGAAGAGGGAGCAAATTTTTTTTTCGAGCGCGAACACGAGGTTGAACGGCGGCGGCCATTTGTGCACGCACGTGTTTCCGATACAATTCGTTGTGACCACGCGGTCATCGGGAATCCGTTATGTCGGAAGAAATCTCAACGCGTAATATCGTAAAATTTAACGGAACGAATTTCCAAATATGGAAATTCCATTAAAAGCATTATTTAATGCTTTCGGTATACTTGAAGTACTGACGGGCGAAAAAGTTTTGCCGACCGAACCGGCGTTAGCTAGAGCGTGGCATAAAGAAAATTCGCGCGCGATGGTCGTAAAATCAACGTCGATCGAAGACGAGCACATGCAACCTTTGCTGACATGTACGACAGCAAAGGATATATGGGACATTTTGTCAAGGATACACGAGCAAGTATCGGCACAAAATGTGCAGCTCATGACCCAAAAATTTTATGAATACAAAATGTCATCTACGGACACCGTCGTACAACACGTTGCGAAAGTTCGAAATATGGCCGCGCAGTTAAATGACGTGGGTGAAAAATTATCGAACAACACAGTTATCGCGAAAGTGTTTATCGCCGAAATATGCGACGTTTCTCACTGCGTGGGACAGCGTAGATCCCGAACGTCAAACCATGGACAATCTACAAGAACGGTTGATTCGTGAGGAGGTGCGCTTAACTTCGAGTGACGAAACAACCAGTGCGTTTTCAGTGTTTAAAAGAAATGAAAATTTCCGTAAAGACGAAAGTTCCGGAAATAATTCAAAACAACAAAACGTAAATCAAAAAGACCGAAGTGGTAGTTTTTGCTACAAGTGTAAAAAGAAAGGTAATTTCGTACAACAGTGTCAAAGTAAAAACTGGGTGCGAAATAAGAAAAATAATAACGATTCCCACGAACCACGATACTGTGCGTTTTACGCCGAAAATAAAACGAAACGCGGAAAATGGGAAGATAAAACGTGCCATCTGTCACCACCTGTCGGTATAGTATAAAGCATACTAGACGCAGATTAATCGGAGGTCTGGGTTACCGACAGTGGGGCGTCGAAACACATAAATTGCCGTCGTGACTGGTTCAACGAGTTTCGCGCAGTTACCGACGGCGGGAAAGTTCTGCTAGGAGATGATACTGAGTGTGACATTATCGGTAGCGGATCTATCCCGATCGAAAAATTCGTCGATGGCGAGTGGGTGCAAGCCTGCATAGAAAACGTGTTATACGTACCAGATGTGAGGAAAAATCTTTTCTCAGTCGGTGTAATAACCACGAGTGGTCGTGATGTGTTATTTAAAAACAGTTCGGTACAAATAAGAAATGGTGGAAGAGTTATCGCGTCGGGAGTAAAACTCAAGAACGAAATCTATCGAATGTTGTTTCGACCGCGAAAATTTAATGAAAATAAAGTGAATATTTTGACGGTTGATATCAGTGTTTGGCATGAAAGACTAGGCCATATCAATGAACGTACATTGAGAGATCTTGTCAAAAAGGGCCTGGTGAGTGGTGTTGCGTTAAAAGAAAATAGCGAGTTTTTCTGTGAAATGTGTAAAATCGGAAAATCGCACAGACTGCCGTTTAAAAAACATCGAGAGCGTGAACCGACGGTCCCAGGCGAAGTCATCCATTCGGACGTATGCGGGCCGATGCCCGTACAAACTCCTGGAGGTGCACGGTTTATGCTGACGTTTAAAGACGACGCGACGAGCTACAGGTTCGTTTATTTTTTGAAACACAAAGGAGATGTGTACGAAAAATTTGAAGTTTTTGATAAAATGATTGAAAACAAATTCAACAGAAGAATAAGAGTTCTTCGCACCGATAACGGACTTGAATATCGCAACAACAACATGAACCAGTACCTCGAGTCACGGGGTGTTCAAAAAGAAAACACAGCCCCGTATACTCCGGAACAAAATGGTAGAAGTGAACGCGATAACCGTACCATCATCGAAAGCGCGCGGACAATGGTCCTAGCGGAAAATCTCCCTCATTCATTATGGGCAGAAGCGGCGAGTACCGCCTACTTGATGAATCGATCAGGATCCGTGAGTGTTCGTGAAGGTAAAACACCGTATGAAAAATGGTGTGGCAGGAAGCCGAATCTCGGACATCTTCGAATATTCGGATCAGCTGCTTTCGTACATGTACCGAAACAATTTACAAGAAAATTCGACCCACGCGCAATAAAAATGATTTCTGTGGGATATGATGGCGATTCATCGAATAATCGTCTATATAATCCTCAAACGAAAAAAGTAACGGTTTCTCGCGACGTTGTTTTCAACGAAAAACACGTTGAATCGGAAATCAAACAAACGAACATAGATGCAGGATATAGTGTTTCCAATAAACGAAGAAAAACCAGTAGAAATTTCAAGCAATGAAGAAGAAGTCGAAGATGGAGAAAAAAATAAAGAATACTTACCAGCACAAGATGACCTAGATGAAACTCTGGGAAATCCCACCACATCAGCGACGCCATTGAGTTCTCGTCCAAATCTACGAAATCGACAGAACATCAAACCGCCTTCACGCTATGAATTAAATGTAGTGGAATATCAGTTGCCACTCTTCTACGACGGAGCTCTACGTAGCCAGGAGGCTGAAGAATGGAAAGGGGCGATAATAAATGAGCTACAAGCCCATCCCGTATCAAAAAAACACTGGAATTTCGAGTGCTTACACTCGAAAACGAGTGTAAACACTTGATTTCGAGTGTTTACGCGTAAATTTTAGCGTAAACGCTGGATTTCCAAGTGTTTACACTTTAGTTCGAGTGTCAACACACGAGTGCGAGCCTAAACACTGGATTCCCGAGTGTTTACACTGAAAGTTCGGTGCTTCATTTCTGTGTCAAGTGTCTACACTTGAGAAGAAGGTGTTTTTATTGGAACTTGAGTGTTTCATTCAGGTGTCAAGTATTTACACTCGATAATTAATTATATACATTTATTACATAGATAATTATCTATACACATTTATCATCAAGTTATTCTATGAAAAATGTTATCATTCATAATGAATAATACAATCTATTTTACGTTTATTCGCATGTGCTTAAACACTTATTCGCTTATTTATTACGATAAGATGATCAATCGACACTTTTATTCACATTCCTTGTTGATGAATTTATTGTTAAACAAATTTATTAATAGCGACAATTATTGCTGAAGAAATGTCAGGTCGAGACTCAATTTTCTTCTTCACAAAGCTTAAATGCGTTACACATAAGTTAACAATTTAATTTATGAACAAGTGTAAAACTGAATTTTAATGAGGCATCATATTTTGTCACACGCTTGGATTTAAGTAGGAAATTTAAACTCCGATGCGATGTTTGTTTCCAGTGTAACGGTTTCATTCTAGTTAAAAAATAGAATTCAAGTGTAACATTGAAATTGCAGGGTTATACTCGAAGTTGAGTGGAACACTGGAATTCCGGTGTATATCGGATTTCGGTCTAATACTCAAATTGCAGTGTAACACTGGATCGAGTATGTGAAATTATACAACACTCGATCAAGTGTAGGGTAAACACTCAAAATTCCAGTGTAACACTCGAATCCCAGTGTAACACTGGATCGAGTATACGAAATTACACTACACTCGATCAAGTGTAGCGTAAACACTTAAAATTCCAGTGTAATCGCCCTAAGACCTCCTAAGAGGAGGTCATCATGGAGATTCCGGAGGGTCTCGAAACCCACGGAGGATCATCGAAAAGTGCCTCGAAAAGTGTTGTGTGTCGTCTGAACAAGGCGCTCTATGGTCTTAAGCAGTCGCCGCGTTGCTGGAACGCAAAATTCAGCAAATTCCTAAAAGATTTCAATTTGAAAGAGTGTGGAGCAGATAAATGTATTTTCGTGGGAGGAGTGAATCAAAATACAGTTTATCTTGCTCTGTTCGTCGATGATGGCGTAATCGCAGCGAAATCGCGAGAAGTAATTAAGTGAAGTGATCGAACACTTGAGTTGCGCGTTTAAAATGACACTAGGAGATACTACTATATTTGTGGGTATGCAAATTGAGCGCAATAGAGTGGAAAAATCCATTGTAATCCACCAGAGTGCGTATGTCGAACAAGTGTTGAGGAAATTTGGTATGAGTGAGTCGAGGCCGTTGAGTGTACCGGCCGATCCGAATGTTGTTTTGAGTCCTGTAAAAGAAAACGAAGTGTACACGGAAAATGCACCATATCGCGAAGCGGTAGGTTCATTAATGTTTTTAGCGACCGTGTCAAGAACCGACATTGCGTACGCGGTAAATTCAGTCAGTAGATTCCTGAATAAACACAATAATGAACATTGGAGAGCGGTGAAAAGAGTGTTAGCTTATCTTTCGGACACTAGAAATTTTGGCATCGAGTACTGCGCCGGTGGAAGCGTGTTTAAATTAACTAGTTACTCCGACTCAGACTACGCAGGTGATCTAGAGACACGACGATCTACGACGGGTTACCTGTTTGAACTATCGGGTGGTCCGGTCACGTGGTCGTCGCAACGCCAAAAATTAGTAACGTTAAGTACGATAGAGGCCGAGTATATTGCAGCAGCAACAGCAGCCAAAGAGTGTATCTGGTTAAGAAAATTGTTAAGTGATATCGAATATCCATGTGCTGAACCGACTGTTTTGAATATGGATAATCAAATTGCAATAAGATTGGTAAATAATCCTGAATATCATAAGCCGACCAAACATATAGATATTCGTTATCATTATATTAGGGAGAAACAAGAAGGGAAAGATTTGAGTGTAAAATATGTTCCTTCTGAAAATCAAAAGGCTGATATTTTTTACAAAACCGCTTCCCAAAGAAAAATTCAAAAGAATGTGTGAATTGATTAAAGTTTTGCCGATTCATGCACGTACAAACGGTTGTATTGAGTGTGTGTTTGCGCGTGCGTGAAACGAGTGTGAGAGAGGGCGATTAGTTCCCAATGTGGCCGTTCCGCTCAGCGAGTCGCTGGACCAATTTTCAATAGTCAGTCGTTGCCTGGCGCTTGCTATAATTAGTCGAGAATCGGTCACTATAGATTATCAGTATATATATATAACGTCGAATAAACGAGAGATCTTTATTAAAAAGAATAATTGTCGTACGTATTACCTCGGAAATCCTGCATTCCTTCCTTACGAATAAAACCTGATACAATAGTTCCATTTTTTATGAGAATCTCGTGGCTATAGAACTTCGAAAAACTGAGGTTTGGCTCAACAAACCGATCTATGTGGGATTATGTGTTCTCGACTTGTCCAGGATTCACATTTATGACTTCCACTATGACTACATTAAACAACAGTTCGGTAATGATAATTGTAAACTTCTGTATACCGACACCGACAGTTTGCTATACGAATTTCAGTGTTTCGATATTTATGAAATCATGAAACGGGATATTGATAAATTCGATACGTCGGATTATGAGACTGCAAATCGATTCGCGATGCCACGAATGAATAATAAAGTTATCGGTCTTATGAAGGATGAGTGGAACGGTCGAATCATGACTGAATTCGTGGGTTTGCGTAGTAAAATGTACAGCGTGAGAGTAGATGATGATGATGATGATAAAGATTGTAAGAAGATCGTCAAAGGTGTTAAGACAAGTGTTGTACAAAAAAGCATCACGTTCGATGACTTTGTAAATTGTCTTCGTCAAAATACTACTCAGGAGAGAGAGCAATGTGTAATACGATCTCATATGCATAATGTTTATACTGAGAAGCATGTGAAGATTGCATTGAGTCCGCACGATGATAAACGATACATCCTGCCTGATGAGACCGACACGCTCCCATGGGGACATTACCAAATAGTACCTAACACGTGATGATGAATCATAAATGT
Source organism: Sussaba pulchella (assembly GCA_963971145.1). Classification (NCBI taxonomy): domain Eukaryota; kingdom Metazoa; phylum Arthropoda; class Insecta; order Hymenoptera; family Ichneumonidae; genus Sussaba; species Sussaba pulchella. The sequence continues at coordinate 3,616,899 of OZ020168.1, forward strand.
CACGATCACGTTCGATCATGGTAGTGGTGGAGAGGGTAACTACTATTGTAACGTATAGCGTGACAGACCGTTGCCGCTCCAACGGCCTTATGGCTACCGCGGTCAGCTCCGAAATGATCGAAGAATATTGATAAATAAAATAGAATAACGGAAACGAAGGAATGTGACAAATAATACGTGGGGCCAACGCTCCAAATAATTCCGAAGTTATAATATAGCAATTCGGAATTATTTCCTGTGTAAAACATGCGAAACGTTACCGGTACAATCAACAACACCCCAGCGGCCTTGGAGGGTCAACGACCCGAAACTCTGGCGCGTGGCAACGGACAGAACACCATCGGAGGAGGGGAATCCGACCAATCAAAGGACGAAATCGGACGATCGAAGGCACCCGAATTCGTATAAAAGGAGCCACCCGAGAACCAGAAAGACAGTTATTTTCTCTGTTACAGTAACCACGGACCTCCAGCCATCATCGAACCAGCCGCCGAGAACCGCCGCCGAAACAGCAAGGACAAGGGTGGAGTTCGAGAGAGCAGCCAAAAAGATAGACGGAGGAAGCCCCGAGACCGAAGGAGGAAGAAAAGCACCCGAGAATTCATCAATTTATGTTCGAAATCGTAAAGATTCCAAGTTTCCTCCTCCCCTGCTAATCTGTTATAGCACAAAATCCCGTGGAGGCGCATCGGAAGCGCGAGCAAGGGCAGAAATCATCGATCTATCACCGGCCGAGCGAGAAGCGCACCCCTGCTTCAAACGGGATCCGCTGACGGATCGATACTGACGTATCGGCAACCAGAACACCGCGAGAGCCTGATCAGCCGTAGCCAGGCCGCACGGAGGGGGGGTACAGCGAGCACCGAGGTATCGACCATCGATCGAGCGCCTAGCGGCAGGAGAGGGGCCACCCCTGTCGCCGTCGCAAGCACCAGCGCGCCAGCTTCGCGAGCCCGCGGGGCGAAGGGAAACGTCGCATCAAGAGAGACAACGCCCGTCCCACCCCACGTCCCCCACAATTTGGACTTTGGAATAAGAATTTATAACCGTTGTTATATCGCGCATATGCTGTCATATCTACAAGATCAGCCTGCTATGTCTCGTCCAATCCACGGATAATCACACGACGTCGTGAATAATTTCTTCTTGCAGGTTTATGAAGTTCTTCAACCAGTGTTGCTTTCTTCTCATTCATGTTCAAGCGTGCTCAATCGACTATCTAAAACCGCGATCACTTGTGAATTACGTAATGCCAATGCTTGTCCAGCTTGATCATTTATTTCAACTTTAGCGAATTTTTCCTCGACCATAGATTCAAGACTTTAGATTAACAATCTATTGTTTTCCTCGCCACCTCTGGATCTTTCTAACGTTCCCAGTCGGTCTTCCAGATGAACAATGATTTGAGAATTTTGTGTTATCAGCTCTTGTACTGTTTCGAAGTCAATGCGTTGCTTCTTCAATTCCTTATCAAATGTCTGTTGGAGCGCTCCAATTCCATTATTATCATCAATGGAATTTCGCAAAGATGATGTAATTTCATATACAAGGCGATTGTTTTGATTTATAGCATTTTGCATTACTCGTGTAGAAATAGCATCGTTTTCATCATTTGGATCAGCAACATTGCACAGTCTTCTATTATTCGTATCATAGTGACCATCAGCTGTAATTTTAAATCCATTACCAGGAGGTCCACGGATGTTTTTATTGTTGAGGGTCTTACTTTTTCCCATCAACTGACGTCCAAACACATCTACACTCATGGTGATAGTTGTCGTATGACTGAGCTCGGACAGTCTCAAACCAGCATTAATAAATCATTTTAGCTTCGCGTAATTCTTCAATAATGGAAATAATTTCATTAGAATGACTGGAATTTCCAGCTGTTTGAGATGCGAGGAGCAGTCGCAAACGATCAACCAACTCATTCGGATCATCCCAATAAATATAATCCATTTTACGATTCTTCTTAACAATCATGTGGTGAGGTAAGCCTCCACCAGTTCGCTGTGATCTGTCTCTTCCATGGTGTCGTTTTAGTCGGTGAATCAATCAACGATGCAATAATATTTTGAAATTTCGCACTTTTATCTTCACGAATGCCGGAATCGCTTCTATAATGTTTGCGATAAGCATTTGTAGAGTTGAGAATTTCACGATAATGTTTCTGATCATTCATATTTATGAGTAACTCATCTGGTGCTTTCTTGAATAATAGTTCGAGCAAACCTTCACTTTGTTGATAATCCTTATCCGATATGAATGAGATTATTATCAAATGCGATTGATGAATTACCAATCATTAAACGATTTCCCGATAATTGACGCACTCCACATAAAATATCGAGATTTTTCAGTTCTTCCTCGGAGTCAAACATTTGAATATACAGGGTGTCCAATTTTAATCTTACATTTAATTTATCTCGAAAAATACTACTCCGATCGAAAATTGAGTATTACAAAACTTGAAGGGCCTGAAAGGGGACGTACAAAAATTTTTTTTTTTTCGGTCGAAAATCCAAAATGGCAGTTTTAAGGTGGCTAACATGTTTTTTTCAAAATGGAACCATACTTATTTCTTCGCATCAAAAATTTTGTCATGTCAAAACTGACAACTTTTGTGGGAAACTTTTTTCGATAAATCTCATAATTTCTAGGTTAGAACACAATTTTTCAATTGACTATTTTAGCGTTATCCAGGATGTACCACGAGGAGGTAAGGTCATTAACATCCCATGTGTAAGTGTAAGTGTAAGTGTAAGTGTAAGTGTAAGTGTAAGTGTAAGTGTAAGTGTAAGTGTAAGTGTAAGTGTAAGTGTAAGTGTAAGTGTAAGTGTAAGTGTAAGTGTAAGTGTAAGTGTAAGTGTAATTGTAAGTGTAATTGTAAGTGTAAGTGTAAGTGTAAGTGTAAGTGTAAGTATAAGTATAAGTGTAAGTGTAAGTGTAAGTGTAAGTGTAAGTGTAAGTGTAAGTGTAAGTGTAAGTGTAAGTGTAAGTGTAAGTGTAAGTGTAAGTGTAAGTGTAAGTGTAAGTGTAAGTGTAAGTGTAAGTGTAAGTGTAAGTGTAAGTGTAAGTGTATGTAAGTGTAAGTGTAAGTGTGCGGGTAAGTGCAAGTGTAAGTGTAAGTGCGTGCGTGTGGAACACTCACAAAGATTAGGTCTCTGCGGCTCGTCACTTCCGCAGTATTTTTCGACTCCAAACCCTCTTTGTGACCGTACTCCGAACCCTTTCTAAACTGTTTGAATAATTTTCAACCAGACGATCCTTCATTAGTTTCAAGATTGTCAGACACGGATTGTGTCAACAAACCCTTACTCTTTTTTTGAATCGTCGAAAGTTTTGCAACGCAAGCACGTTATAGCGAAAGTCGAGTGTAAAAGTTATGAGACGTTTTCAACCCCCCTCCCAATAGGTAACCACTTGAGATTTTCTCTTACGAACAGTCGATGGCTTTGAGAGACGAGTTCAGGCATGCTTAAACATGGATGGTGAAATATTTGAACACCTTTAGGAAGGGTTCGAAGTACGCTCACAAAGAGGGTTTGGAGTCGAAAAATACTGCGGAAGTGACGAGCCGCAGAGACCTAATCTTTGTGAGTGTTCCACACGCACGCACTTACACTTACACTTGCACTTAATCTTAAACTTACACTTACACTTACACTTACACTTACACTTACACTTACACTTACACTTACACTTACACTTACACTTACACTTACACTTACACTTACACTTACACTTACACTTACACTTACACTTACACTTACACTTACACTTACACTTACACTTACACTTACACTTACACTTACACTTACACTTACACTTACACTTACACTTACACTTACACTTACACTTACACTTACACTTACACTTACACTTACACTTACACTTACACTTACACTTACACTTACACTTACACTTACACTTACACTTACACTTACACTTACACTTACACTTACACTTACACTTACACTTACACTTACACTTACACTTACACTTACACTTACACTTACACTTACACTTACACTTACACTTACACTTACACTTACACTTACACTTACACTTACACTTACACTTACACTTACACTTACACTTACACTTACACTTACACTTACACTTACACTTACACTTACACTTAAACTTACACTTACACTTACACTCACACTCACACTTACACTTACACTTACACTTACACTTACACTTACACTTACACATACACTTACACTTACACTTACACTTACACTTACACTTACACTTACACTTACACTTACACTTACACTTACACTTACACTGTGGTGCCCCGCACTTTTATTGAATTTTATTAAAACAATTATATGCAAGATATAATTGTTCCGAATCGAATAAAAATCGCTTACGCTAAGTAACGGAAATACGGCATTTCCGTTACTAAAATATGCAGTCTGTTCGCAAATACGGAGTCGCTCACCGAAGCAGCTCCAAGGTTAAATAAAGGACAATGCTGACAAAAACCGTCAGCATTAAAATAAACTCTCGGACGGGAGTCGTAATGGGCGACATAGCGACCATCCGAGAGTCAGTCTTGAGTTATGATCAGAAGGGTAAACTGCCTTCCGCAAGACCCCGAACCGCGGAATTACGTTCTAGTTCGAACGTCTAGGGTTAGCCAATTCTGCGCGGTCCGGTCAGAATTACAGTGAGTCTGTAGTAGAATTTCGAAGGAGTGAAACAGTCTAAATTCAGACCCCGAACCGCGGAATCACGCCAACGTACGAGCGTCTAGGGTAATCCGGTTCTACGCGGTCCGGTCAAAGTTCAAGTTAGCTAAAACTAAAATTAAGTTTAAAGAATTATTATCGAAATTGTATTCCATCAGTATTTTTTCCGTGCTAATTAAACTAATCGTTAAAACATTTGCTTGAATCCTAATTCTTTGTGGCTGGAACCCACAGTAAAAAATTAAAATAATTGTTTACCCGCTTCGACACCCGTTCCCTAACGATCACGCGTGTTCCGGCACAACAATTTGGTGGCAGCGGTGGGATCCTGCCAAGTAAACTCAGTTTGAACGATTAAAATCAGTGCTGTGGAAAAACTGTGCTTCAAAACGGAACACACTGTGCCACGTTACAAATAGTGACAGTGATAGTTCGATTCCGAATTGGATTACTACGGGACCTCAACGGAGTAAAGCGAGCACAGAACTTCACGTCGCAGAAGCCCGGAATTCGCCGACTCAGCACCGGCCGAGGACGAATCCGACACCACACGACGAGGAAGAGCTGCTCCACGGACGACCAGGACCGAAGGATGGCATCAGAGATCTACTTCCTGTAAGTGGCGGTTTAATTCATTACAATTTCATAAACAGTCAAAGCCTAGTCCCGCGTCAGTCCGAACGAAATCAATACCGGTCCGTAAAAGCAATTTAGAAAGAAAGGGGTAGAGTCAAACGAATAGGAAAAATGGCAGACAACGATTCGCAAATTTCTGACCCCGAGCAACAAAGGGAGGGGCTTCAAGACCCTCCAGAGGGAGGGGAAACGGTCGCCGAACTAGCGGCGGCGCTAGCCGCGATAACCGCAAGGATTAACCGGGCGTTGGGTAACTTACCACCCTCCGGGACACCGCCACCTGCGGACGGGACTCGTACACCCCCAAGAAACCCCGACGATCGTCACGGAGTAAACAGACGACGGGGTACCTCGTTTGCCGAGTACACAAATAACGGTTCGGAACACGAGTTCGAGAACCCCAGAGATATTTTCTCGCGACCTGTCTCGGGACAGATGATAGAGGATGACATAGCAGCCATGGCTCGAAATGCAGGCCTTCCCCTGCCAAGGTCGCTAACCACCCCCGTGCTCCCTTCCGGAGAAACGCAAAACGGGCTTCCCCCTCCTCCGCGTCGGCATACCCAGATCCCGACGCCGCCGGACGATTGCCGTCTGGACGAGCGCGATGCTGTTGCGGCTCTGCAACGCGAGGTCGACCGCCGCCGCGCCAGATTGACGCAGGTCGGGCCATCGTATCGGGGAAGTACCGCGGCTACCCTTCGCGAAGTCAACGGTACCTCCGAAGAATTAATTAGGGCGTTACAGGAACAGCTGAGGGAACAGGGAGAGACGATACAGCGGCTCCAAGCTGGGACAAATCCCCAACGGGGCCCGGGAAACTCCGCGGAACGACGACCGGGGATGATGCCCCTGTGGCACGCTCTAAAATATATAGATGCGTTTCACGGGGGTAGCGCAGACGAACTGCAATACTTCCTCCGGTCGTGCGAGACCGCGTGCCGACGGGTGGATTACGAGGAGCACAGTGGACTGCTCGAGATGGTCCTCGGAAATCGGATCAAGGGAAGAGCGGCAATGGACTTGATGCACAAAAATATATTTACCTTCGCGGAACTCCGTACCGAATTAGAGGGCTTGTATGGACAGCGAAAGTCACTGTCAGCCCTGCAATTGGAGTTAAACACAGCGCGTCAAGGACAAGGAGAAAGCGTCGCTGCATACGCGACGCGAGTAGAGACGATCACGTCTCAAATGGTCAATAGGCTGACCGAAAACGAGTCCCAGAGAGACGCGCAAGCAATCGAGGGATCGACGCGGAAATGCGCACAAGCTACGTTCGAAAATGGTCTCACGGGGCAGGTACAAGTGCTCGTGAGGGCGCGAAACTGCGCAACCCTCCACGAGTCCGTAGTAGCAGCAGTAGAAATAGCCGAGGCTATCAACCCGACGGGGTCCGGGGCGTCGAAGGGCGAATCTCAACGGAAATCGGCATCGACGCAGCCCAAAGCCGACGAGGAAAAAATCTGCTACACCTGCGGCGAGCCGGGGCATCTGAGTCGAGACTGCCCGCAGAAACCAAAGCGTACAATTCTACCACAGGCAGTCAAAGCCGTGAACCAGATTGAGCTCTTCTGCAGGTATTGCAAGAGGAAGGGACATACGTACCAAGACTGCAGAAAGCGCCGACGAAACGAGCGCAAAACCAGCGGCAGTGAAGTTGAGAAGTCGCAATCCGACGAAGGAACGTCCGACGACGGGCAAAGGGGCGGACGCAAGCGCCCATCGAACACGGATACGGGGGTAGACGAGAGGCAAACGATAGGGACCCTGAGCCTTCATACGTTGACAGTCAGGTCCGAGTCAACTCCGTTGCAAACGTTTCCGGTCACCCTCCCCGCGAGCAGTGCGGCAAACGATTTCGTCATCGAGTCACCGGGCGCCGCAGACGGTGTGTTGACACTGAAGGCTGACACCGGAGCGCAATGCTGCGTTATACGCGAGAGTTGCCTGCTGCCGGGTACTGTAGTCGACGAATGCAACGTCGAACTCGAGGGAATATCGGGTCAAAAATTCAGGCCCAAGGGCGTAACACTACTGGCTCTAGGGGTGCCAGCCGTCATAATAAAGCACCCATTTTACGTAGTGACAAAAACGGTGTCGCTACCCGTCCAGGGTATCCTCGGGATGGACTTTATACGAAAACATAAAGTCGACATTTTCGGAGGAGACGCAATAAAAATTTATGGACACGTAATGCCCCTGTTGAACGGTGCATCCGGAGTATTACAAGAAGCGCGCAGTGAGACGATAGTGCGCACTAAAACGGCAAGCCAATTCATAAGCCTTGTCAAAAAACGCACGATAAGTCTAGATTCAGTGATGGAGTCGTGCATTACGCCCCCGGCGGATAAAACAAGCCTGATAAGCCTCGCAAACGCGAGCAAAGACGTTCGCGCGGTGCGACAACCCCACGTGCAACCAGAGCCGGCGAACGATAACATGGCCAAAGCGCCAGGAGGACGCTCAGTGTACTCGAACACAGAGACAGGAAAACAAAACGCAGAAGCCGACGCTTCAAGCCGCATCCACGCAGCAATAGGAGCTCAGGCACAAAAAAGAGCGAGAAGCGCTCCACGGAAGAGGGACAACGCTAATCAGCAGGATACAGTTCCTCTCGTCACTGACCCACCACACCCCGTCCAAGAAGACAACGGGAAGCGTGGGGCCAGTACGAACGACCGCGTAGAGAGACGCGACAAGAAGGACAGCGCGAGGCCCACGAAGTGCGACGGAGCAACAGTCAGGGCAGCTAGCGCATCGCCCACCAAGAGAGGGGAGCGACAAGGACAACGGAGACGGCGAGACGCCCACATCGCGCAAGAGCGACAGAGACGGCGAGACGCCCGCGCCTCGCAGGAGCGAGAAGGGGAACGAAAACCACACGTCGCGCGAAGGCAACGGAGACGGCGAGACGCCCACATCGCGCAAGAGCGACAGAGACGGCGAGACGCTTACGCCTCGTAGGAGCGACAAAGAAAACGACAACGACACGTCGCGCAAAGGCGACGGAGACGGCGAGACGCCGACGCCGCGCAAGAGCGACAAGGAGGACGACATCTTTACGCTACTCAAGAAGAACGAGGGGGGTTACACCCACATCTTGTACAAGAGCAAAAGAGCTAGCAAGGTCCATACGTTGCATGCGAGCGACGGGGACATCGGCAAGGGAACCATGAAGGATTCGGGCAGCAACAATGCCCACCCTCTCCCCGACGGTAGAATCGCGCAGGGGCCTCTCGACCCCGCTCACGGTCCGACAAGGGTTAAAGAGACACCGTGGGGAGGGGGAAGTTCACCCCGATACGCGCGGAACGTCTGAGGGGGCAAAAATAAAAAATAAAAAATAAAAATAATATTCCTTATGGACCCATCTTAGCCGTCAAGTGAAGGAAAAACAGTAAAAATCGTAACGGTCAATCGACGATACATGAAAGATTAATTAGGGACAGGTATATTGGCTTTGACTGGTAATTGCATTGTAACCGCCCGAGGTTTCAGCGTTCGGACGGGAAGGAAGGTCACCCAGATGGTCTCCGACGACTATCTTCCCCCCGGAAACCTCACCCTCTCCGACATCGGGAAGTCATCGATCAACGCGGACCCAGTGCCCCCTGTGCCCCTAAAAAATTTAGAGACAATTTAAGAGAAAAGAAAAAAAAATTGAAAATTACTATGCCCTTCGCTCTCGATACGGGAACAATTGTCGTGATAAAATTAGCCTGCGCCGTAGCCTGCTTACTATGTTACAGACGTCAGCAGAATTCCTCGACGTCCCGAGCTACTACCGTATCAGTGAGTCTCGGGGTCACCGGACTACAACAGAAGCAGACGGCAACAAGAGAAACACGGGAAGAGTGACCTCTCGTCAGACAGCTGGCTCGATGTTAACCCCGTCACCCGACAATATTATTGCGCACCAATAACCGTTGCGAGGACATAGAATTAGATTAGACCCGTAAAAGTAAAGTAAAGTGGAGTAAAAATTAATTTCCGCTAAAAATAAATTTTCACTTTTCAGGGGGGAGGGGTGTGGTGCCCCGCACTTTTATTGAATTTTATTAAAACAATTATATGCAAGATATAATTGTTCCGAATCGAATAAAAATCGCTTACGCTAAGTAACGGAAATACGGCATTTCCGTTACTAAAATATGCAGTCTGTTCGCAAATACGGAGTCGCTCACCGAAGCAGCTCCAAGGTTAAATAAAGGACAATGCTGACAAAAACCGTCAGCATTAAAATAAACTCTCGGACGGGAGTCGTAATGGGCGACATAGCGACCATCCGAGAGTCAGTCTTGAGTTATGATCAGAAGGGTAAACTGCCTTCCGCAAGACCCCGAACCGCGGAATTACGTTCTAGTTCGAACGTCTAGGGTTAGCCAATTCTGCGCGGTCCGGTCAGAATTACAGTGAGTCTGTAGTAGAATTTCGAAGGAGTGAAACAGTCTAAATTCAGACCCCGAACCGCGGAATCACGCCAACGTACGAGCGTCTAGGGTAATCCGGTTCTACGCGGTCCGGTCAAAGTTCAAGTTAGCTAAAACTAAAATTAAGTTTAAAGAATTATTATCGAAATTGTATTCCATCAGTATTTTTTCCGTGCTAATTAAACTAATCGTTAAAACATTTGCTTGAATCCTAATTCTTTGTGGCTGGAACCCACAGTAAAAAATTAAAATAATTGTTTACCCGCTTCGACACCCGTTCCCTAACGATCACGCGTGTTCCGGCACAACACACTTACACTTACACTTACACTTACACTTACACTTACACTTACACTTACACTTACACTTACACTTACACTTACACTTACACTTACACTTACACTTACACTTACACTTACACTTACACTTACACTTACACTTACACTTACACTTACACTTACACTTACACTTACACTTACACTTACACTTACACTTACACTTACACTTACACTTACACTTACACTTACACTTACACTTACACTTACACTTACACTTACACTTACACTTACACTTACACTTACACTTACACTTACACTTACACTTACACTTACACTTACACTTACACTTACACTTACACTTACACTTACACTTACACTTACACTTACACTTACACTTACACTTACACTTACACTTACACTTACACTTACACTTACACTTACACTTACACTTACACTTACACTTATACTTACACTTACACTTACACTTACACTTACACTTACACTTACACTTACACTTACACTTACACTTACACTTACACTTACACTTACACTTACCCTTACACGTGGGATGTTAATGACTTTACCTCCTCGTGGTACATCCTGGATAACGCTGAAATAGTCAATGGAAAAATTGTGTTCTAACCTAGAAATTATGAATTTTATCGAAAAAAGTTTCTTACAAAAGTTGTCAGTTTTGACATGACAAAATTTTTGATGCGAAAAAATAAGTATGGTTCCATTTAAAAAAAACATGTTAGCCACCTTAAAATCGCCATTTTGGATTTTCGACCGAAAAAAAAAAAATTTTTGTACGTCCCCTTCTAGGCCCTTCAAGTTTTGTTATACTTAATTTTCGATCGGAGTAGTATTTTTTGAGATAAATTAAATGTAAGATTAAAATTGGACACCCTGTATTTACTGAATAAACCTTTTACTTTTGAATCGGTATCGTCTATTATTGTAGAATCCAACTCATGGCAAGAGTACGATTTCCGAGGCGCCGCGATCTGATAAACTTTTCTTGGAGAACACCCCGAGAAAACGCGAAAATGAAGAATAAAATTTTTTGATATCTCGCTTAGTTTTCGAGTTATCGAATTTCAAAATTTTTTTTTTTTGCCCGAATTTTTTTTTTTTTTTTGTCCGGTTTCTTTGATGCCCTTTTAGTATAGAACACGACAAAATAAGACGAAAATGACGAATACATTTTTTTGATGTCTTGCTTAGTTTTCGCGTTATCGAATTTTTTTCGTTTTATTTTTACGATTTCCGCGATGCGACCGTCCGGATAGGTTTGGCAGTTCATACTGATCTTTTGTCGAAAACGTATGTATCGATATAGTGGCGTAGCTCATTGTACCTCGTGAAAAAAAAACTAACAAATAACCCTAAATCCCCGAATAACCAAAAAAAAAATTAAAAAACTAACAATAACCCTAAATCCCCGAGTACCTAAAGATTACACCCCCCCCCCCCCCTCCCCCCGAGTACCAAAAACTAACAATAACCCTAAATCCCCGAGTGCCTAAAGATTACACCCCCCCCCCCCCCCCGAGTACCAAAAACGGCAAGAGTACGATATCCGAGGCGCGTTGTTTCTCCATCTAATCCTACATCTCATCCTCCGAGTTTTCCTTAGCATGATAAATTTTGTCATCTATTGTTTGGGTTATTTTCCGTTAATTTTAATTTGTTCGATGTAGTGGAGACGTACAGTTTGTCGTACTACAGACGTAAGTCTATCGGTTAGTTGGGCCACGGGTAACGTAGTCTTCCCGCTCACATCGTCGCTCGTCGCGCTCAGTCGCAACCGCTCGACCTTGCATCGCGAAGGAAAAAAAAACAAAAAAATCGATAACTTCGAATCTACGTAAAATATCAAAAAATTTTATTCTTCTTTTTCTTTTTATTTCGGGGTGTTTTACAAGAAAAGTGCGTGAAATAGTGCCGCCACGGATATAACATACTTATCCGGAAATAAGAAAAAAATTAATTAAAAATTCGATAACTTTTAATCTAATCGAGATATCAAAAAATTTTATTCTTCATTTTCGTGTTTTCTCGGGGTGTTCTACAAGAAAAGTTCATCAGATCGCGGCGCCTCGGATATCGTACTCTCCCCCAACTCATCTTCCGATGAATTAGCCGCTGCAAAACTATTATCAAAACCATAATTTTCATTGTCAGATTCTTTTTCTACTTTCTCCTCTTTCTTTATATTCGCCAATGGTTGTGGCCGTTGTCGTTGTTTGATCGATGGATTCACCAGTCTTTCCAAAAGTGTAATCATAGGCTTGAAGACTTCATTCATAGTTTCTTCAGATGACATTTTATCCGACTTTAACATTTTATCCTTTCGTCGAATCGAATCACTTGCATTTATGATTCGATGCAATACGTCGCTCTTTTGTGCGATAGTTTGCATGTTGATGCCGTAAAGTTCCGACGTCGACTGTGTTTCACTCACTCGATGATTGCATATTTACGAAGCAATCAAATCCTTTTCTATATCTACATTCATGTAATTGACTGTCCTTATCAATAACAACGAATCCAAATTTATTATTATTCCAACAAGCGAAACACAAGTCCTTAAATTGCATCCACGTCATATCGGTATTAACATGATCGTCATAAATATGTTTTAAATTCAAGTTATCTTGGCGAAAAAGTATCAATAAGTTTGCATTATCACGAACAAGATGTTTGGGAATACGAGCATATGTTTGACTGAGATAGAAATAGTCGACTTCATGACGCCGACCCATGCTAAAGAATGCACGAATATTATCTTGCTTCTCGCACGCTACATCATCGAAAATTATGATTGAGCTTGGACGTGCATCGTGAGGATTGATAACTTTTTCATGCTCGTTGCAAGGAAAATAGCCAATATCTGGAACAGATTTGAGTAGTTTTTGCAAAAATTGATACATTGGTTGATTTAGGGATTTTGAGTAAACGTATATATTTTCAAATCTCAAACCATGTGGGTGTATTATGAGAGTAAACAGTGCATTAGTTTTTCCACAATTTGATGGATCACAAATTATCGCACGTACACTGTTTGGTAATAATTCACCATGGTGTTTCACTTTTTTCTCAGTATTTCGTTGCGCAAGCGCATCGAAATTCATTACGAGTAGCTTTATTGGCTGTTCTTCGAACTTCATGCTTATGCTGTGTTGCTCATCGAATCTTGACTTGATTATTACTCAGCAAACGAGTATAAATACAGGGTCTTATAAAGACAAACTTATCAGTTCAGAGTGTGCCGTCGTACTGTGCACAGTGAATAAAGTTATGCAAAGACAAGAAAATCCTGTATCTCAAAGTTTGGAGAAATTCGCGGAAGAAAACGGTAAACGGCATAATGAAGCAATGGAAGCTATTACATTGGGCCGTGGTCTTTATTTAAAACCACATAAAAATGGTATGGGTTTGCATCTTGGATTATCAAAAAACGCATAACGCTACCGCATCGAGCACTCACCGATATCGATCTTGTGAAATATGGTAAAACCATGAAGATTCCATACTTTCGTGGAGTTTATATGAGAAATGCATTACCAAAAAGTGGTCCTCGAAAAATCGAAACAGCCATTATAAATCTCGATGCTGAAGATGGACCGGGAACACATTGGGTGGCATATCGGAAAAAGAATAATAAAGTTCTCTACTTTGACAGTTTTGGAAATCTTCGACCACCAAAAGATCTGATAAAATATTTCGGTGTTGGTAGCATTGTAAAATACAATCATGAACGATATCAAAACTATAATACAGTTGTGTGTGGACACCTATGTCTTCAATTTCTCTGTGGATATCTATAAAAGACGTTCTCATTATCCATCAAACGTCAGTTGAAAATCAACTATCATGGATGATTATTTCACATTGACTCTATCGGGAACGGATTCCATATTGGAGGCCAACTATTTCCCACCCATCGAACGATCGCCATCGATAAATTACACTCTTGGACTCATCGAATTGCTTACTTTTAATTCGATTCCAAACATCGATGAACGAAACAATAAGTTCTACGTAGGACAGGAGGTAATCATTATTCCCACTGGAAGTTATGAAATTGAGGATATTGAAAACCATTTACGGAGTGCATTGACGAACAAGGATATTTCCATCGAACTGAAACCCAACAACAATACTCTATGCAGCGAAATCAGATGTGATCAATCGATACATTTTATTCACAACGACGCTATTGGTCGATTACTCGGTTTCACTCCGCGTATTCTGACAGCTAATGTTCGACATAAATCCGATTTACCGGTGGCCATTCTCAAAGTAAATTCATTGCGCGTTAAATGTAACATTACAAGAGGTGCTTTCATAAATGGACAACGAGTGCATACGATTCATGAATTTTTTCCAACTGTTCCACCAGGATATAAGATCGTTGAAGTGCCGTCACACATCATTTATCTTCCGATCGCGGTGCAATCAATAGACCATATTCAATTGAAGCTTGTCGATCAAGACGGTGAATTGGTTAATTTTCGTGGAGAAATTATAACAATTAGACTACATGTGAAACCAATATAATGGGAATTGTTTATAATACAAAAGTTGGACAAAGCTATAAAAGTGAATCAACATGCCGAGAATCAATCAGTCGTCATCGAGCACTGCTCAAGAATCTAACACCTCAGAACGCTCAGCTTTTGAAGAAACTGGGTCTGAAAGTCGTGAAAAGACTTGGAAGAGAAAGAAATTGAAAATTCATACTTGCTGCATTGCCATAGTCTGTTTCATACCATGGAAGAAATTATAAATATTCAAAAACCGATTATGTTCGATGAATCTATCGCACATTACGAGACACACGCTCATCAACCATTCACATCATCAGCCTTCAATAATAATGATGAAATTCGAATCATCGTTCAGCATCAGGATTTGTGTTTGTTACCAAGCAAGAGCTCCCTACACATATATGGCAAATTAACCAAGACCGATGGAACTGCAATACAAAATACAACATTGATCAACAATGCCATCTGTCATCTATTTGAAGAAATTCGATATGAGCTAAATGGGGTTGAGATTGATCGAAATAAAAATCTCGGACTCACAACTGTCATGAAGAATTATCTATCGCAGAGTCCAAATCAAAAATCTCTGATGGAAAATGCTGGTTGGATCTTCAACAATGAGTCAAAATCGACTGATGAAAATAGATACTTCAACGTATCAATACTACTCAGTTTAATATTGGGCTTCGCTGAGGATTATCATCGGATCATAGTTAATGCCAAACATGAATTGGTTCTCATTAGAAAAAACAATGACATGAATGCCATTATTCAACCACAAGCGGAAAATAACGCGGCTGTGGAACAGTTCAAGATTTCCCTGATGAAAATTGAATAGATGGTACCATACATCAAAGTTTCGGATCATCAGAAAATTCAATTTCATTGCCAAGGATCCATCGATTACCATGAGTTTTTGTACGTGGGAATTGTACGAGTATCCACTACTACCACCAACTTCGAAGCATGTGTGGGTCATCAAAACATCGACGCAACTCGAAAAACCGCGAAACGTTATCGTAGGATTTCAATGTGGACGAAAAAATAATATTAATAAAAATGCTAGTCTTTTCGATCACTGTAACATGCGAGATATCAAGCTTTTTTTGAACTCTCAGTATTATCCGTACGGAAATTTAAATCTCGATATAACCAACATTCAATACGCTTTGCTCTATGATATGTATGTAAATTTTCAAGCGTCGTATTATGGAAAAGAGCGTGAACCGTTATTAGATAAAACTGAATTTATCGAATATGCACCACTCATTGTTATCGATTATTCGAAACAGAACGAATATCTGAAATCGAGACCTGTTGATATACGTCTGGAATCCGAATCGACTCAACCTTTCCCACCTCAAACATCAGCCTATTGCTTGATTTTACACGATCGTATAGTTGAATATAAACCGATTAGCGGCGGAGTGAAAAAATTGGTATAAGCAATTAGTATTAGTCTCGAAATCATGAGTATGATTGTAATTTTTTAAATAAAAAAAGCAAAAAAAATCAATCACCGCTGTATTTCATTGACCCATAAACTCGTTTATTATTATTTTCAAAAGAAGGGAGGGGATTACAAATTTCATTACGCATGATCCAAACGCTCATTCGATAATTCAACCTCAAGATGAACACAATCGATGGAACGCTCCTCGCACATGATCCGTGGGAATTAACAAAAGCCGAGTTAGCCACGATTTCGAAGACTGTACTTCTCAAATATTGGGGAATTCATCTTCTGTGGGATCGGTTGCCTGCACATCTTCGCGATAATCCTGATGTACATTATTACATTTACCATGCATGGAGCATTGGAATACGCCGGATTGCTTAGATCATTTCGACGGACCAGCGCCTCGCCGTTTAGATTGCAAGAAGTGTCGGGTGTCTCCGGACCTCGCCGACTCGCGTGGGGGGAGCTCTCAATGAAATACATCTGTTGCCGGCGGAATGTAGAATAAATGAAATTCAATAATCATTATGTGAAGAATATATTCCATCTGTTACCTGCGGACCATATGGAATAAAAAAATGTAATTATTTTTTGTTACCGCCGGAATGTGGAATAAATAAAATTATTTACAATAATCATTATGTTTGTTTGATCCCCGGGCGGCACCTCGGCTTATCAGTCGGCGGGGTAACGTAAGCCTCTAACGGCCCCGCTGGCTGGCTCGCGCGTCGGGTAGTTGAAACTCTTCCACCGCTGTATCACTCTCGGTGTGAAGGGATTGTTGGTTCGTCGTCTGAGGAATTTTCCCGCTGGGGGGGGGCGGGGGGGGGGGGGGGAGGGTTCTCAAAGTGTTACAAAGACTTATCGTTTTTGGAATGTTTTGGAAAACACACTAGAAATTCTCCGACCTCGGGTATCGGGGATCGGGGATTCGAACTGGGCCGGCAGTGGAGGGCGCGAGGCCGGCAAATTATCGATCGGTGGTAGGGGATTCGAACCGGGCCAGCAGTGGAGGGCGCGCGCAGACTATCGATCGGTGGTATAGCGGAGACACGAACCCCTTTTTGTCAGCCGCTGGTATAGCGGAGACTCAAACCTTTTTACCTTCCATCAGTAAGATCTACCCTTCGACAGATTGCAGAAACCTGACGTCGCAGAACCCACCCCGTCGGTAAGGTAGGAATCTACCAGATTGCAGAAACCTGACGTCATAGTACAGAACCCGCCGTTTACTTTCCGTCGGTAAGGTAGGAATCTATTAGATTGCAGAAGCCTGGCAGTGCGGAACCCGCCCCGTCGGTAAGGTGGGCATCTACCTTGTCGATTGGCTCCGAACCCGCCTAGCCTATCTACTAAGGTCAACGAAGCCTTGAATCGTCGTGATTTTCTGAAATCGCTCGCTGCTTCCCTCGTTGAACAGCAATTACACCATCGCTCGACAGCGCGTGGTATTTATGCCGATTTGAGAACGGCAATACAAAAAATACTCGGGATCGCAGGAATACCTTTTCTCACGCAATTTCAAGTGATTAAAGACGGGACCCGAGCTCGATGTGCATTTTGTATTGAGCGAGATGCGGCACGGACAGGAATGAAATGCGCTCAATGCCGTCGCCGCATTTGCGAAGTACACAGAGCTGGATTGTGTCAAGATTGTGTATCAAATGAGTCAGGATGCAAATCACGATTACAGTTGAAGATTTTTGTTTACTTTTTATTTAAAAAATTGCGTGAATAAACAAGTGTTTGATGTAAAGAGTAGACTTTGTCATCTTTTGCCTTAAAAAAATACCCTATTTTTGGCCACCCTTAAAAAATACTCAAATGTATTTTTGCTCTCTGGGCTTGGGATTTTCTTGGAGAACAACTATTCAGCTTTGAAACGCAAAAAAAATTATTGCTGTATCTTTAATACAAAAAAATGACGAACAAAAAAGTAAAAAAAAATTTATAAAAAATTTTTTTTTTTTTGAAAAAGTTATTTTTTGACTAAATTACCGAAATTTTCGCGTTACGCCAATGGCATATTTAGATTTCCAGGTATATTTCCTATAAAAATCGGGTGCTGAAGTCTCATATCCGTTAAGAAACCACAGAGTTATAAGCTTTTGAAAACGGGAAAACCAGAAACGCACCCGTGTGGTATTGGTGTCCCATGAAGCGAATGTGGTTTCGAAGGGCGAAGCTTCATCCTCGCACTTTTTGTAGTCTTTGCTAGCGACGGATCGATTTCGACTCTTTATGAGTTTGAAGGGCTACTACACATGGGAGGCTAAATATTTTTTTGAAAGTATCAAGCGCATTCGACCATAAGGGCGACGCAGCGAACAAAAAAATCTTTAATGCATGTTTGACTCGCCACGATAAAACATTTCCATTAACGAACGAGATGGATCAGGTGAGCGACGTCTACCCTGATCGGCGTTGGTGATTTCTCCGTGATCGCTATACCGCGAAGCATCGAGTTAAAAGACGAATTGATGTAAGTTTTGATCGTCATATTGTTAAACGCCGAACTTAAAGCACATAAGAGAGCTCGCGAATAATCACACACGGCTTTCTTTGGGATTGGAGCCTCTTTCTGCAACCACCGCTTCAACCAATACGTTATGAATTCGGTGTCATGGTGTTCCGACAACATTTGTTCAACGGCTACGGTCGTGCTATCGAAATTGGCTACTATCACGTACAAAAAGATGGGGCCAGACGTGTTACCGTTCGGTCGTTTTAGTGGCCTTACCACACTACCAGTAGCATCAACGCAAATCGTCGACGAATCTCTATGTAAGCGGCAATATTCTTTGTAGCTTGACAATTGCAGCTGGGTACTATAGAGTACGTGGAATGGGTCCGAACCGGTTTCGTGCATAACTCCATGGACTTTGGGATCATATTTCATATTTTCTACGGTCTTGATTAAATCCCTCTCGTCGTCTTTCTTTATCCCGAGCTCTGCATCGTCGCCTTCTTTTTTAGCTCGCCTTTTCTATATCCTGCGCTACCCAACGCACTCAACTGTGCATGCGTATTTTTCCGAAGTTCCCCGTTCAAAGGACGCTTTACAAAGTCGTGTGCTTCGTATCAAGTATCTCGTGTATTGACTCGTATCGACAGCCCTACATCCTGCAATTTTTTATATAACATCATTAGGTTTGTAACGAATTTTATCTATCGTATGTATTTTGTTTTATGTAGATTGGCCGGAGCAGGATCGAACTTGTGGTGTAAATCATTTCATAATCGTCTAATTGCGCTAATGTTTAATTTGAACGATGTGTTTATTTTATTTAAATTCAATTACTCCAAAAATCAATTATCTATCATTCACACGCCATATATTCCATCATGTTTTATTCTCATTCCTATTCCCCAATTGTATTCCGCGCCTCTTCCTCGAGATCCCATTGGTAGTACCCCCTCCCCTGCCGATGTCGCCACAAATATAAAGCAAAACTAAAGTTTTTTACCCACCATGGCGTGCGCATCGTGGCCATGGCAACGCCTCATTCTTTTTCCTTGTGCCGATTGCCACGGACGTGTTTTTACACAATTGCTCAAGATGCCCAGAACGGGAAAGAAGAGTCGTCGTCATCGTTATTCCAGCGATGAAGATAAAGAGAATCGCTTCGAGAAACGTTTAAAGCGTCTTGAACGACGTGAAAGAGACAAAAAGAAGTTTTCTCGGCGAAAAAAGCGAAGTAAGTATTCTGTTTTGTGTTTCAGGATTGAAGATGGCAGATTTTTTCTCGCGGCGCGTGACGGCAAGGCTGCTGCGTGCCGAATCAGAATTTTTCCAAGTTGATTCAAGAGAATCAAACTTGATTGTTCTTCTCGTGTGTTGGCTCGGCCGACACGCGAGCCGCCTGTCAAGGCGGGTATGTTGTTTCTTCTCATGTGTCGATCAGGTCGCCACATGAGCTGCCTATAATCTCGGGGGTTAATCCGACAGGCCGACAGGTTAGGCCTGTTCGCTTGTCAGTCCGATCGACTGTGGTAGCGGATAACAGTAACAACTAGAACACAAATGTATGTTGATATTGTCTCGGACAAAGAAAAAAAAAAAAAAAAAAAAAAAAAAAAAATAGGAAAAAGCGATTTCGCTCGAGTTTCTCTCGGAGAATTTATTTTTTCTAAGTCCTTTTTTCGGCTGGATCTGTTTTCGTAGGACACGTGTCAACCAGTTCGAGTTCGAGGTCGTCGTCGTCGTCGGCGTCGTCGGCGTCGTCGTCGTCAAGTTCGAGCGTTCGTTCAGTTTCCAGTTCGATTCGTTCTCGTTCGAGAGAAAGAGTGCGACGTACGATCATTCATGTACCGAGGGTTCAACAACAAGAAACGACGGCTGCAATTGCGAGTGGATCCGCGAAAATTGCACCGACTCCCACAGATACTAGTGAGAACAGTATTGCGAAGCAGATCATTGATCAGGAAGCTCTCGAAGTTCTCGGGAAACACTTGACGATCAAGAAGCCTCCCGGGCCTCCAATTTGTGACGAGATGGTATCGAGATGGACGGAGATTTTGTCTGTGGGTCTTCCAGAGGAAGATAAAGCAGCGCTTCTGCTCAAATATGGGTCTCCGGAGAATTTCTCGGGCATTGACCCTCCGAAGTTGAATCCCGAGATAAAAGCGTCTCTCACCGAAGCTATCGCTAGCAGGGATAATCGCTTGATCGCTAAACAGGAGAAAGTGACGGTATGCATTTCCGCTCTTGGTGGTATTCTTTCCAAGCTTCTATGCGGGGAAACCGTAGACAGACTCCCACTCATAGAAGCGTTGAGTGACACGGAGAAGCTCCTAATCGACTTGCAACGTGACGAGGCTCTTACGAGAAAAGCTCTGATACTCGCGAACGTTAACCCTTCACTTAAAGAAGCACTCAACGCAACAGTGAGAGATGAGTGGTTATTCGGAAAGCAATTGGATGAAAATATCAAGACTGCGAAATCATTGGAACGCTCGTCTAAACAACTTAAACCCGCTGGAAAAGGATCTGCTGCGGCACCAAAAAACTTCAAGAGCCCGCTCCAACATCGGGGTTTCAAACAACGGAGTTCGTCGTGGGGCGGGCAGAAGAAGCAACACTCGTCGAGACGGTCGGGCCAGCGACGGCCGGAACCGAAGAACGAAAAATTCTCTCGGAAGAATCGGCACTAGCGCCCGTAAGTGTGATAGCAGGCCGGTTGAGAAATTTTTGTGACCGTTGGAGCACAATAACCTCAGATAGAAGAATTCTGGGATGGATCAAAGGAATTGAAATTCCTTTCGATAGTCTGGTGGTACAAAATTTAGCTCCTAGGGAGCCCAATTGGTCAGCTACAGAAAAGTCGCTTATCTCGGAGCAAATTGGTCGATTGTTGGTAAAAGGGGCAATCACGAAATGCGAGCCAACCAAAGGCGAATTTTTATCGCAAATCTTTCTTATTCCGAAGCCAGATGGTTCTAGCCGCCTTATCCTCAACCTTAAGAGTCTTAACGAACACATTAAAACAGATCATTTTAAACTCGAGGATTTGAGAACAGCAAAAGGCTTGTTGGGCCCTGGGTCGTTAATGGTCACTCTTGATTTGAAAGATGCGTATTACGCAGTTCCTATTGCTGAATCGAACAGAAAATACCTCCGTTTTATATTCAGCGGTCAACGTTTTGAATTCTCGTGTTTGCCGTTTGGGCTGAACATTGCCCCGTATATGTTTACAAAGATAATGAAACCGGTCATAGCGCGGTTGAGAGAACGAGGATTCCGTTCTGTTATTTACTTGGATGATCTGCTTTTAATAGTCGATTCATTCGATGAATGTCAGGTCAATTTGGTGTCTACACGCTGCTTGCTGGAAGAACTGGGCTTCGTTATCAATTGGGAGAAGAGTCAGACGCACCCGTCGAGACGCTGTAAATTCTTGGGTTTTATTTTAGACACAGAATCGATGTTAATTGAACTTCCAATGAACAAACGAGTCAAAGTTCTTTCTGCGATCGAAAAGTTCTGCATTGGCGGCTTTTACAAGATTCGCGAATTTGCCTCTTTTATAGGCAGCATCGGCGACTGTTGTAAAGCAGCGAAATACGGTTGGGCGTACATGAAGGGTCTTGAACGCGAAAAGTTGTGCGCTCTGCGGTTAAATGGCGATAACTTTGAAGCGACAATGAGATTATCGGATGAAGTTCGCGAAGATTTGGCTTGGTGGAAATCACACATTATGGTCGTGAATAATCCAATTAAAAGCTTCGAATACAAAATCGAGATTTTTTCGGATTCTTCCCTTTCGGGTTGGGGCGTATGCTGCAATGGCGAAAGAACACACGGTTTTTGGGATACGAAAGATCGCGAAAATCACATAAATTATCTAGAGCTCCTCTCAGCGTTCTTTGGTTTAAAATGTTTTGCATGTGACCTGAGAGATTGCGACGTCTTGCTTCGCATAGACAATACCACAGCGATTTCTTATATTAATCGTATGGGCGGTATTCAGAATCGGAATTTGAGCTCTTTGGCGAAGGATATATGGAAGTGGTGTGAGCAGCGAAATCTGTGGATTTCTGCGTCTTACATCTGTTCAGAGGACAATTCCCTAGCTGATGCCGAATCGAGGTCACTAGAACCCGAAACAGAATTTGGATTGTCGGATTATGCATTCAAAGATATTGTGCGAACATTCGGAATGCCCGAAATCGACCTTTTTGCTAGCAGATCCAACGCTAAGTGCAAAGAGTATGTCTCATGGAAAAAAGATCCCGGATCCATTGCTGTGGACGCTTTTACTCTCGACTGGGCTTTATATTTTTTCTACGCGTTCCCTCCTTTCTCTATAATACTTAAAGTTTTGAGAAAGATCCAGTCGGAAGGATCTAGGGGTATCTTAGTGGTTCCACGCTGGCCAGCGCAACCGTGGTTTCCACTCTGCATGTCCATGTTCGAATCCGATCCAGTCGTTTTTGAACCTAACTACAATCTCACACGTTTTACAAACAGGGACCCTCATCCTTTGTGGCAACGCCTTTCCCTGGTGGCCGGCGTCTTATCGAGCAGGCATTCGAAAAAAGAGGGATGCCAATGGAGACATGGGACATCGCGATCGCCTCGTTAAGCAACTCATCCCTGCGCCAATACGAAACGGGGTTCAAGAAGTGGTGGTCTTTTTGTCAGAGTAGACAAATAGACTGTTTTGAAGCGGAAATACCGGAGGTTTTGAGCTTTCTCGCACATGTGTTTGAAGGGGGGGCGTCGTACGGATCGGTTAATAGCTTCAGGTCAGCGGTCGCCTTACTTCTGGGGCCGGAAATAGGTCAAGATGAAAGGGTTAAGCGTTATTGCAAGGGAATTTCCAAGAGGCGTCCTCCTGCGCCTAAGTACGAGTCTACATGGGATCCCAAGGTGGTCCTCGATTTTCTTTCTCAATGGCCGACGAATAACGAATTACCGTTTGACAAGCTTTCGATGAAGCTAGTAATGTTGCTCGCTCTTGTTACCGGCCATAGGCCGCAAACGCTGTCGTTCATTGACGTACGGAATGTGAAAAAACACAAGGATGTGATAGAGATTAAAATCCCGGCGCGGATCAAGACTTCGGGATTAAACAGAAAACAGCCTACACTAGTATTACCGTTTTTCATAGAAAATGTTAAGATATGCGCAGCGGCCGCGCTTGAATCGTATTTGGTGAGGACGAAAGACTTAAGAAGGACTGAGAAGTCCCTATTTATTTCGTTTAAAAAGCCTCATAAGGCTGTGGGAACTCAAACGTTGAGTCGTTGGGTCAAAAAGATACTCAATTTAAGCGGGGTCAATACTGACATGTTTTCCGCATACAGTACGCGACATGCGGCTACCTCTGCGGCTAAAAGAAAAGGTGTCAGTATAGACACGATAAGAAAAACCGCAGGTTGGACTCGTAACTCGGAGACTTTTGCCAAGTTTTATAACCTCGAGATTTCGGAGGCGAAAGATGTTTTCGCAAGAGCGGTTCTAGATTCATAAGGTGGATGCTAAGTTTGTTATCTCTCCAAGTTTCACTGATTGCTCAAATAAAGCATTGTGTAAAAGACACGTATTCGCCGTAACAGACTTTAAACATCTACCAATGTGATCTCGAGGAAGAGGCGCGGAATACAATTGTACGATTAAACGAACTTACCTGTAAGTGAAGTTCTATCGTAATTGTATGAAGCGCCTCTTCCGAAGAGATCACAGTCCCACCCACAGTCCTTTAGCTAAGTCAATTTAGCCCCGCAATTAGTTACGGCGGCACTTTGAATAAATGAGGCGTTGCCATGGCCACGATGCGCACGCCATGGTGGGTAAAAAACTTTAGTTTTGCTTTATATTTGTGGCGACATCGGCAGGGGAGGGGGTACTACCAATGTGATCTCTTCGGAAGAGGCGCTTCATACAATTACGATAGAACTTCACTTACAGGTAAGTTCGTTTAATCGTACAATTATACACGCTCATTGTTTAATCCCATTTTTACTTCAATTTATAACTCATTCACTCACCGTAATTACATTTTTATTTCATGATTTCATTTACCCAATGGTTAATCATACTCGTACGCCTTAATTCGCTCTATCATTTCATTAGCCGTTATACTTTGCCGGTCGGATCCACAAGACACTTTTAAAGTTCGTATTACACTTTTCATCGCGATATACCCGATTTAAATATGAGAACATAGCGTAGCCAGATGGTCGGCGTTTTGGAGCCTTAGTAAAAACCCGGCAACAGGCGTCGGGAGACTCTTTTGAGGCCTCATTGCTTCCTCTCGGTACACCTCGGTACGCCTAAGTACGCCAAATCACGCGATCGAAATTACGTCCCTATTGGCCCAATTTATGTCGCGTGATCTAGTTATTGCGTCGTTGACCACGTGATCCCAGGAAGGGATCACGGCCGTTACAAGTTATAAAGATTCACTTATCCCTGAAATAGCAAACGAACGTCTGAAATATTTAAAAAACTAAACGTTAATATCTCTGATATCGATGACAAACCCTATGGCTGCGAAGGTGAACTAGCAGAAAATGAAAGCGAACTATGTGGAATTCACGACCAACTTTTTGATAGTGACATTTATGAATGTCACTTTTTCATAGTGAGTGATATCTATGAATGTCACTCTCTATTTAATAACCATGGTAGACTATGGAATCGACGACGATGATCGAATGAATCATCCAAGGGCTAAGCGACAACAACATTACTCATCGACATTGTAAACGAATCTATTTGCGAGCTATAGCTGAAATGACAAAACTCATATAAGTCATAACCGAGAACGCCGAATCTTTCTATAAGTTAATTAACGAAAGACAAATGTAGAACCAACATTTGTTATGGATCACAAGTGATCCATAACCCTGGACAAATTAGCTCGGCGCAGAAAAATGGTGACCAGAGGATTAGCCACTGATCGAACAAAATTAATGTAATTCGATAAAAGTGTTTGCTGTCCACAGATGGATGTTCGGACAACAACTAGTCACTATATAAATCAGGAGACGTATGCATTACCCACCACCGAAAGACGGCAACTGTTCAAGTGAACATTGAACGACAACGATCCACAACGAGTGGCATTCCGCTACATTGTGCATCCCACGATAACGATGCACCGGCTGTGTCGAATTATTATTTCTTTTCTTTTCAACAGTCGACGTATATCTCCGTGTACAGTGGATCGAGCTATTGCGGTCGGAACTCACGTCTAACGACACCCACTAATTTTTTAACAAAATGAACGTAACCTGATCAAAGTGTTTGCGTTCAAAGATAAACGTTCGAGTGGACATCGAACGGCAATGATCGAGAACGAGGGGCACGTCGCCAAACCGTGTATTCCGCGATGGTGATGCACCGGCCGCGTTAATTTTTTTTTTTAAATGTTTTAAATCCACGTCATTAAATGAAGCCACGTCAAACGGCGTCTATCCATAATGGCTGCCTCTTAGTGCCTATTTCGCTATTTCCGCTTGGCGGCTAATCACAGTGCTCGATACTGGTCGTACCGATGGTCTTGAAACTATTATTCCTCGCAGCCGCCACAAGTCTAAAGAAATTTCTTTACGCTATAACAAACTAACAAGGGGACCACATGGGCATCGAATTTTTGTAATTTTTTATACTCATCGTACGTAAAGTTGTCAACCCAAAAATGAATATGCCGAAGCAGTTCAGAGCCATATCCAGAAGTTTTCGAGAAAAACGACTTCAAAGTTTTGCGAGCAGCTTATGAGGACAAACGGGATTGAACCTAGCAACTGGCCGGGCAACCGAGCGGGCAGCGAGCAAGACCAGTAATCGAAAGGTCCGCGGTTCGATCCTTACCGTGGGAAATTTTTTTTTTCATTTTTTTTTTTTTTAATTTCGAATACCTAAGTATTTTGAACATAAGATTAATCAAATATATGCTAATTAACATATTATCATTAACAAATTTTTATTTTTTCTGAAAATTGGACGTGAGTTAATACAATTACTTAAAATAAATTAAAATAAAATTACAAATAAAGTTTTGGGAACAAAAATGAAAAAACCTGGGGTAGAAAATGAAATGCTTTTTATTGAGAGTTATCAAAGTTGTATTCATTTTTTAAGCAACGGGTGTAGTATCACACGAGCCACAGTGGTAAGCGTCGTAAAAACACGGGAAACATTAATTTTCACGGCATCTAGCACACCGTATGAATGCTGCGTCTTTACAGGCGCAATGTTTTTTAAAAATATCAATAGGGAAAGAAATTTCGTTGACGTTTTCAAAGATTTCTCTCGTATCGCAAAGTTTTGAAGCGACCAACGCATACCTGATCATTTTACCGAAGATCGGAGAGGACAACTGATGGTGTACGATTGAATGAATTTTTGTACAATCCTCTCGATCGTTGATTCCGCGGCCTTTTTCGATCAGTTAGGCGCAGTTTTGGAGACGCTTGATAACATTTTTTTCTTGACGGTAAAAAGAAAATATCGCATGGCTGTACTAACGGGGTACATTTTGGTGGAATAACTTGCAAGGTGCAAGTCGGCAGACGCTTATCATCTCGAAAAACTTCGTTCTACATTACGGGATTGGTCCGTCCACCCCAAGAATCGATGAAAAAAACAAACTTTTCTTCTTTTACGTATGGTTTGATAACGTTGATTAAAAAATCTTCATATAAGTTTGTAGTCAGCTTTCCCAATTTCGACGAAGTGACTAATATGTTAGCTAGCATATATTTGATTAATCTTATATTTAAAATACGTAGGTATTCGAAACTTAAAAAAAAAAAATGAAAAAAAAAGTTTCCCACGGTAAGGATCGAACCGGGGACCTTCCGATTACTGTTCTTGCTCGCTGCCCGCTCGGCTGCTCGGCCAGTTGTTAGGAACAATTTCGTTCGTCTTCATAAGCTGCTCGCAAAACTTTTGAGTCGTTTTTCTCGAAAACTTCTCAATATGGCATCGAACTGCTTCGGCATATTCATATTTGGGAGGTCAACTTTACGTACGATGAGTATGAAAAATTACAAAAATCCGATGCCCATGTGGTCCCCTTGTAAATACTATCCAAAAAACGTTAGGATCGATCCAAAAAACACTTACTAGCCATCAGCGAACGATTAGAACAAAAAAAATGAAAGAATTTAAAGTTGTTCTGCCACCTTCACAGTCAGATTTTCTTTACGCTATAACAAACAAAATAATTTCTCGAAAACGTTAGGATTGATCCAAAAAACACTTATAAATGAACAAAAAACTATTAGAACAATAAAAAGAATGTGTGCAGTTCACAAACGGTAGAAGTAAAACTTTCCGAAGAGTAAACTGCGAGAGAATGAGACGAATGCAGTATCAGGAGCGGGATCACTATAGGGTTTATTTATTATAATATTGGTACTGTTACGTCCGGCGTAACAATATATTAGATGTGCCCTGTTTTTGACCTTAGCAAATGCTAATTGGTCAGGGATACGGGCTGACGACTTGATTCAGAAAGAGTGTTATTTTTATATATTGTAACGCGAAATAATTCGCTGCACTTATCGAACCGCGCTCACAGCTCTCGTCACGACGACGCCGACAAGCCCAGGGTCCGATTAGGGAGTTTATATTTTTATTCTAATTATTTTTCTTTGTTTTTTTTATCTGCCATCATTGTAATCGTCCCGGGCGGCGAGACTTCACCGCAACCGCGGACGGTACCGGAGACAGCGGGAGAGGGGAAAGAAGGAGAGCGTTCCCGCGAGGGGTAGCCACGCCGGTCAGCGTAGCGGGGGCCCCCCATCAAGACGCCTCGTCAACTTCTCCGACGTCAAAGCAGGCAGGAAAATAGAGCGTGCGAGGACCCCCGAAAATGTAGGTGCGCGGGGAGAGGTCAGAGTTGGTCGCCTGACCCCCCCGGCGCCGTGATGTAAGAGGAGTAGGGGTTCAGGGGGCACGAGCCATCCGTCACGACGTTGTTCAGGGCTGTTCTGCGAGAGTCGTCGTGACGGGAGCTTGGCGTGGGAGAGGTGTCGAGAGGGCGAGAAAATTAATTTGAATACCCGTGGTCCCGGAAGAATTGTACGTCGTAGTCCCGGTCCCGGAAGTAACGGGGAAGTTGTTACATCGTTGCCGGTGAGTCCCGCTTATTCAATTCCCGTCTCGGGGCGAAGATAGGGTATCGTTTCGAAAATTGTAGTTTTTCCTTTGTCGCCGCGGCAGCGGTTCGGCCACAGGGTCGAACGCCGTATCCGTTATTTCTTTTGCGCCGACTCGGGCTTCGTCGGTTGCGAATTCTCGCAGGATGGTCAATGTTATTTTCGAATTTTGTTTGTCACTCTCCGTTTAAATTGTTATCGATATAACGCGCGGGGTTATTTTGCCGGAGTGGCTGGATCCGCGCCGTTATTTATTGTTCCCGGTGTCGAGTCTAACCGTAGAATTCTCGGATCGGATGAAGTGCTGTATCGTGGGGAATCGGGTATCAGATATTTTCTGTTTCCGTACCGGAGGTGTAAATTGTGGTTTTTCTTTGTGTGGGGTCGATAACAGACATTTTCTGGCACCGTACCGGTGTTATATCGAGTTCCCGTTTCGAGTGTTTTTTCCTCCCGGAGAAGGCGGGTATCAGATATTTTCTGGTTCCGTTCCGGTGACATAATTGGGTTTTTTTCCCCGTTAATTTCGGGGTGATTTTGAAATTGTTCGAACGACGCGGATCGTTCGTTAACGTGCGCGGATCCAACCGTCTTCGGGGTACCGGCCGTTAGCGGGGTGTAGCGGGGGGACCGGACGATCCGGGAGTGTGTGTGGTATCGGTGTGCGTGTGATCGCGGGTAAAATTATTTTTCTTTTATTATTTTGTTGATTGTTTTTTATTACTGCGGTGGACTGAGCAGCCGCAATCGGGTGTGAATGTCGTGAGTTTTTTTTTGTATTATTTAACCCGTTTCGAGTGTGGGAGTGAGAGTGAGGGGTGTGGATCGACGGTCCGAACCGCGGGTAGGCGAGCGAGTCGCGAGGGTGTGTGTGTCGGTGTGAGAGTGCGTGTGCGTCGTCTTATATTTTCTTTATTATTTTTCCGGGTTTTTTTTTGTGTTCGTTTCCGAATTAAATCATTTTCTTGGCTTTCATTTATTTCGTTGTGTCTGGGTTTTTTTTGTTAATTTCTTCCCTCCCTGTTCTGTCGAAAACCTGTGCGGTACGGATCTTAAGAATACCGCCACTCTGCCATCGTGATAGGGCTGCGGCTGGCCGGTGCACCGCAGCTTGGCTCAGAGGTGGGATCTTTCCCGGCGTGCAAACGCCTGGCGCCCAGGGTAAAAATTTAAGGGAAAGATCTCACGAGCTTTAGCTTGTGACGGGGAGCGAAATTCCCGTTACAATATATATTTAAGATATTTATTGCGAACAAAGTGTAAAATGTATGTATCGGTTAGTGTGTGTGTGATAAAGGTCCGCGTTGGTATGCGTTACCTTTATATCTAAATCTATGTTAAATATTTAATAAAAGAATGGGAGTCCGCGTGGGTACGCGTTACTCCCGTGATTTGGAATGTGAGTCCACGTGGGTACGCGTTACTCACAAAAAGGTAGTCCGGAAGTTGGGAGAGAATCGAGAGGAAACTTACGAAAACGTTAGAGTCCTTTTTCTTTGAATTTATTATTATACTTTGAAAATATTTACAAGTTGGGACTGCGCCCGAAATGAATTTAGAAGTTACGACGTCGGAGGTTGAATTCTTACTGTCTAGGAGACGCGTATGTGGCCCTTTTATACAATTTCGGGTCCACACAAAATATTAAACCAGGTGCGAGAGGGTAGTTTTTCCTATTCATTATTGGTCAAAAACACCGTCTCCCACCTTCTTATTTTCTAAGACGCGTTTTGCTTTTAACTACGAAGCTAGTGGCAAGGGTGGGAAAGGGCAAATTTTCTTTGTATCTCATTGGTTAAAATTTCCCGTTTCCCATTTCTTAGTTTTATGCAAAAGGTGGGAAGAATCTTATCTTTTCGAGCTGAAACCCCAAGAACCCCCTCCCTTATATCTTTGTAGGCCCCTTGAAAAAGGCCATACACTCACGCCCGTGTTTGGAGGGTTGCAGCCCTTCCGGCGTCTGTGTGGTGGCGTTACGGGGACGTAACACCTCCCTGCTGAGATTAAACGTCGGGTTAGAAGATTAGAAACAACATTTGAAGTTAAAGAAAAAAAAAGGAATATGAAGTCTTTGTTATTTTACATTAGGAATTGGATACAATTCAAATTCTCTAATTTGAGGAGGTGTCCTAAACTAGTTTGTATAACAATTATTTTATAGCGATTTGATATTATATGTGTATATTTCGATGTATAATTTTATTTATTTGTTTTTTTTTATTATTTTTTTTATTTAGTTATCTATTATTTGGATTTATTTAGATGATTAATTTAACTTGGTAGGAAATTAATATTACTTATCAAAAAGAGAATGGTCGAAGAAGTTAAAATATTTGGCGCAGGATATCAATCAATTTAAGTATCTCGATCGTTGACCCCCCCTTCTTCTTTCTTCAGTGGTGATTTCGTTGGTCCATTAGCCTTTCAACGAGAAGGCGCCCATGGGATGGTCCGGTGCAGGTGGGGCAATGTCGGGGGTAGTTGGTATGTGAATTTCTGTCAATTCCTGTTGTTCTGCGATGTCTTCCTTCTGATTTGGGTTTTTATCGAGATTACGTTTAAGATGCAGCAGAAGATGTGTGACTGAATTGCAGATAGCTCCAAGTAAAACCAAAGACCAGCCGTAAACGGTATGCAAAGCATAACCATGGATGAGGGTGTCTATGATGAGTTTAATCACCCGGATTATGATAAAGATCCCGATGATGCCGGCACTTGCAGTTCCGAAAGAGACGAATCGGCCATATTTTTTGTTACACACGAAGTCTGCGAGGCTCTGGAGTCCGTCCACACCCAGCAAATTTGAGAAAGCCAGGCCTTGTGTCTGGATCGGTTGACCCGTGATCCCTCGTGCGATGGTGTTCAGAACCGCGGGATTCTCGACTGGAAACATGATATGATCCCTGAGTTTGTCGAGATCTTCCTGACTGTAGATTCCGCTGGTTGCCAGGGATGCTGGCTTGGTGTATTTCCATGTTGGCTCGGTCATCGGCTTGATGATAGTTGGAGGTAGACTGTAAACAGGTCCCGGTAAAAGTTTATATCAAGAATCTCCCAAAAGATATTCCGATGGCAACAAAGCATCACACGTCATTTATGTGCCTGTTTGCATGATAATGTGAGTACGTGGAGTGATAAATAAGCTTTGATCGCCCCTGGAAATCGGGAATTGGTGGTAACAATCTTCAGTTTCCCGAACCGTTACTTCCACCGGTATACATTTGATTATGTGGACTACTTCTCTAGCGATGACGGCCAAATATCCAGGTCCCTTCATGAGATGAAATGCGAGTTCATCAGGTGATATCGTTGCGATGATGAGGGCGTTCTTCAATACTTGTTGTTCGAGGTCCATCGTTGCGTCAACACGTCGAGATACAATTGATTCATTTGATTTCGAATGTGCTTTTCCACAAATACAAATTTTGAATTTACATATGTGAATATATCTAGGTATTCTACGGCTATTGGCTTTGGCTTAGCAAATGAATCCCCCCTCCTTGTTTCGAATATGAGTAATTTCGGATGTTCTTTGCGTATTAACGTATAACCGCATAATGGTTGTTCGGATTTTTTAGTTAAAGCAAATGTTACATCTTGAGTTAAAAGTGTATAGACTGTTTGAGAGTAACTGTGTTCTTTATCTTCAATTTTCTTTGCCATTCCTTCGTACAGTACGCTGTATCCATTAAATTTGCAATTATCTACAGGAAGCGAATTCCAAAAAGTTTGTCCACCCTCAATGTCTATACAACATTGGTCCGTTAATAGGCACGTTATTCTTGATTTTAGATTGATACGATTATTCTCTAGGTTTACAGTTGCTTGATATTGATAGATCCTTGTACTACAACATCGTCCCAACTGCAAAGCGATCTGAATACTGAGTTCCAGAGCAAGTTCCATCATTTTTAATTGAACCTGCTAGACTTATGCTTCGAGTTGCAATTTAATTTACACGGAGCGCAGTAATTAGGCTGTTGCCGATTCGATATAGCCCTACCTTGTGCATTTCTTCGCACGCATCTCGAGATACATCGGCTAAATATTCTAATTGTCCGTGTGCGACTACAGAGACGTGTACATGCATACCGCAGTAACAAATCACTCGATGAATTTCGACCTTACATTGAATGACCTTATCGTCAATAAATTCGTTTAGTTGTAATAATTGTATGTAGACAGGATTTGTTTTTATTTCCGGTTTCTTGATATCGCAGTCTCCTACGTCGATCAGTGACGGAGTTGTTATATTTGAATTTGATGATCCGCAATCGTATGCGATTATGGCCGTCGTTTCGGCTATTCCACATAGCAATAATGACAGGAGTTACATGTCCTTGATCATTATCTTAAAAGATAAAGAAAGAATTTTGTATATAATTCTTTTACAGTTTTTTTTTAAATTATTTTTTTGTAATTTTGGTAATTATTTACTTTCACGGCTTTTCCGAATTTTGGAGTTTTTCAAAATTTTCTTTTTCGAGGATGTTTGTTCGGTCATGTAGATGAAAAATCAGGTGGGGGAGGTCAGAAAATGTTATCGGAAATATTTTTTTTAAACAATTTTCAGAATTTTTTTTTGGGGGGGGGGAGGGTCTTCTGGAATTGCTTCCCCGTATCATATACATCAGTATGTGTGTGTGTGCACAAGTTAGTGCACACACACACATACGCGGGCGCGTGGGTGCGCGTGCGTACCTTAATGAATAACAAATAAGCCTGAATCCCCGAAGTACCCAAAAATAAATAAAAAACCTAACAATAACCCTAAATCCCCGAGTAACCAAAAATCAATTAAACAAACTAACAATAACCCTGAATCCCCAAGTACCCAAAAATAAATAAAAAAAACTAATAATAACCCTAAATCCCCGAGTGCTCAGAATGAATAAAAAAACTAACAATAACCCTAAATCCTCGAGTACCAAAAAATGAATAAAAAAAACTAATAATAACCCTAAATCCCCAAGTACCCAAAAATACATAAAAAAACTAACTATAACCCTAAACCCCCGAGTACCCAAAAATGAATAAAAAAACTAACAATAACCCTGAATCCCCGAAGTACCCAAAAACCTAAATAAATGAATAACTAATAACAAACGAAAAATTCTTAAATTTCCAACTTTATTCCATCGGCTTTTTTTTCTATCGGCCATTTTTCCCGTCGGCCTTTTTTTCCATCCGCCATTTTTTCCGCCGGCCTTTTTTTCCATCGGCCATTTTTTCGGTCGGCCATTTTTTCGGCGGCCATTTTTGCATGGGACGTTTATTCATAGATCCGTATACATCGTTAAGAAAATTATTAAACGATTGTACTCGGACGAATTACCGAAACCGTGAAATTCTTGCGGACTCCGTAGTACGGAAGGCAAGGACAAAGCAGTGTTGACATTTTTCAATGCTAAAGATGTTTGTTTTCATTCCGCAACGCAATCGCCATAGTCGATATATGGCGTTAAGAAATTTATCTTCAGACAATTACGAACAACCGACGCACTATATGTGTGATTGCACTGTATGTGTGTAAGTGCAATCATGCACTTACACACATACATGATGCAGGGTGCTGGACAGCAACTCCCGATCATCGGAAAAAAAAAAAAAAATTTTTCGAAAAAATGTAAAAAAAAAATATTTCCCATAACATTTTCCGACCTCCCCCACCTGATTCTTGATTTGGAGGACCAAACAAACATCCTCGAAAAAAAAAATTTGGAAAAACTCAAAAATTCGGAAAAGCCGTGAAAGTGAATAATTACCGTAATTTTTTTTATAATAGATTTTACGATATTCTTATTATTATTATTTATTTATTTATTTTTTGTGTTATTAGGTACGAATGTATATGGGGCATTCCATGGCATTCCGGGTAGTCGCGTACCCTTGACTCAAAATTTTTGCCCCATGATTTTTTCTATTAATCTACATCGAAAATGAAGAGACACGTGTTTCGGGGTTTGCCGTTTCCAGCTCCCGCTATTGAGATGCAGTAGATTGAAGGTTTCCAATTATTGACGATATTTTGAATTTCAAATCGATATATCTCGACAACCGCCAATAATAATTAAAAAAACCGGGGTAGCTTTTACTTTTGTTTTTACACGGTCTATGCAATAACAATAAGTACAATTTTGTTGCACTGTTTGAACTATTATTAATTAACAATAAATCGATTAAACATTGAATATCTCAAAAAACACCTATTTGATTTTTCTTATTTTTTTTCCTAAATTCTATGAATAAAAACGAAACGATTGAGACCAGTCTCTATTTGGCTATAGACTTAGTTTAGAAGTTATAGATTTTTTTGTGATAAAAAACACGTTTAATTCGGTTCATTTCTCAGCAATAATTCATATTGCACTGGGAACTATTGGCCGCTCGTTGTACCGAAAATGGTAACATATATACGCATACATAAGCATATATTAGTATACAGATATAAATATATGGGGGATTCCACGGTGAAACTGGAAGCTGCATACCGTTGAATCAACATTTTTGACCCACGATTTTTTATGTTGATATACGTCGAAAATGAAGAGACACGTGTTTCGGGGTTTGACGTTTTTAGCGCCCGTTATTGAGATGCAATGGAATTAAGTTTTTCAATTATTGACGATATTCGGTATTTCAAATCGATATATCTCAAAAACGGCCAATGATAAATTAAAAAACCAGGTGAGCTTTTTTTGTCTTCACACGGTCTTTGCGATAAAGATATGTATAATTACGTTACACCGTTTGAACTATTATTAATTAACAATTAATCGTCTCAATATTGAATATCTCTTAAGAGATAGAAAATTATAATTATTTCTAGTCACACACACGTACACATATATATAATTACCGGTAGTAATGATTAAACGTGTTTTTCATGACGAAAAAAGCTGTAACTCCTCAATGAAGCTAACGGAAAAATTGAGCGGGGTCTTTTTGTTTTTATTTAAGGAGTAAAATAGAGGAAATCAAAATGGCTGTTTTTCGAGATATTCAATATTTAGACGATTAATTGTTAATTAATAATAGTTCAAACGGTGTAACATAATCGTACATATCTTTATCGCAAAGACCGCGTGAAGACAAAAAAAAGCTTACCTGGTTTTTTAATTTATCATTGGCCGTTGTTGAGATATATCGATTTGAAATACCGAATGTCGTCAATAATTGAAAAACTTAATTCCATTGCATCTCAATAACGGGCGCTAAAAACGTCAAACCCCGGAACACGTGTCTCTTCATTTTCGACGTATATCAACATAAAAAATCGTGGGTTAAAAATGTTGATTCAACGGTATGCAGCTTCCAGTTTCGCTGTGGAATCCCCCATATATTTATATCTGTATACTAATATATGCTTATGTATGCGTATATATGTTACCATTTTCGTTACAACGAGCGGCCAATAGTTCCCAGTGCAATATGAATTATCGCTGAGAAATGAACCGAATTAAACGTGTTTTTTATCACAAAAAAATCTATAACTTCTAAACTAAGTCCATAGCCAAATAGAGACTGGTCTCAATCGTTTCGTTTTTATTCATAGAATTTAAGAAAAAAAAATAAGAAAAATCAAATTGGTGTTTTTTGAGATATTCAATGTTTAATCGATTAATTGTTAATTAATAATAGTTCAAACAGTGCAACAAAATTGTACTTATTTTTATTGCATAGACCGTGTAAAAACAAAAGAAAAAGCTACCTTGGTTTTTTTAATTATTATTGGTGGTTGTCGAGATATATCGATTTGAAATTCGAAATATCGTCAATAATTGGAAACCTTCAATCTACTGCATCTCAATAGCGGGAGCTGGAAACGGCAAATCCCGAAACACGTGTCTCTTCATTTTCGATGTAGATTAATAGAAAAAATCATGGGGCAAAAAATTTGAGTCAAGGGTACGCGACTACCCGGAATGCCATGGAATGCCCCATATATATGTCTATGTATCTAGATATATGGTTTTTTTTTCTTTTTAAAATTATTTATTTATTTAGTTGGTGGAAAACCCTTGTTCGAACTCCTTCCTTTTCTTTTCCCGTTTTTTTTTGCTGAAAAAAAAGAGATTAATTATTGGTCGGAGCTAGTTGGTTTAAATGATGTGATATATGAGAGGCATAGCCTATTTATATTCACGACTCGAGGTTTATTTTTTATTTTAATTTTAAAATTTCCTTTTGGGTTTGTCTCTAAAACTTCATGAGTACCAGTGTAATGGTCTTCTAATTTTCCCGGTTTAGGCCCTTTTTGAAGAAAGACAAAATCACCAGTCTTTAACGTTTGGGGCTTTATCTTCCGATCATAGAACCCTGGTGTTTTTACTTTAGGATCGATTAAATTATCTCTGGCTAAACTCTGAAACTCGTGCAATTGGGTTACTAAATTTGTGAGGTAATCGTTATAAGTAATTTCATGATCGTTGAGAGGTGGTCCGCTGGATGGGAGCCTTGCTAACTTTCCGAATACTAGTTCAAATGGCGTGTGTCTAGTGCCTTCATGTGTGCTTGTATTATATGAGAAGGTTGCAAGTTCCAGCCACTCGTCCCACTCTTGATCTTGATTTGTAAATTGTTTTAAATATTCTCCTAGGACGTGATGGGATCTTTCAATGGAGCCGTTGGATTGAGGATGAAATGCCGTGGTTTTAAATTATTTTATTCTAAATTGTTTCGCTAAGTTTTTCAGTACTTTGCTGAGAAAATTGCTACCTTGATCTGTTAGAACAGATCTTGGTGCTCCAAAAATGCAAATAAATCGTTCTACGAAAGCAATGCTTATTGTTACTGCTGTTGCGTTCGGTAATGGAATTGCTAGCGAGTATTTTGTTAATTGGTCCTGAATTGTTAATATGTACTCGTTATCATTTTTCGTTCGCGCGAGAGGACCCACGATATCCATGGCGACTTTATCAAACGCCGTTCTTGGTGTATCGGTTATTACCATCGGATTTCGGTTTTTCACCCGGACTAATTTTTTTAACTGACAACCGAGACAGTTTCTTATGAATTGTTGTATATCTCATTTCATATTCTCCCAGAAATAACGTTGTCTGATTCTACTGTATGTTTTCGATACTCCTTTATGGGGACCGCGTGCGGACGAATGGATTTCCTGAATAATTCTTTTACGTTTTGTTGATTCTACATATTGGATCCTGTACATACAATTATTTTTGTGTTCCAAGTTTCGCTAATTTCGCACAAGATTTTTCTGATTAATGACCATTATATTATTTCTATTTCGTTTGTTTTAGCGATGCTAATGGATTTTAAACCCAATTCGGTTGCTAATTCTTTAAGACTACGAAAGGAATTTTTTATGTCTGATATTACATCCGTGAGACCTTCACTAAATTGTCGTAACGGTAATGCAATATGAAATTTATTTTTAAATTGTTTTGCTTGGGCTACTCCCGGTTCGATAGTTTCGAATTTCGGTGACTGATAGTTTTTACTAAATTCAGATGGTCCTAGGTCGCATGGTTCACCGTTACGATCCACGAAATATGCATAATTGTCTCTCCTCATAAATAGCTGGTCTTTAGATTCGAGTATATTCCGTGGATATCGTAATTTTCCTATTTCATTATGTTTATCTATTGTTTCCAATACTCTATCTTCGTTATGCTTCCTAATTTCTCCCGTTTCACTATCTCCGTTTGTTGTTTCTGAATCGCTTGATTGGTTTTGTATTTCGTCGAGAATCGCTTGTGTCGTTTTTTGGGTATGTTTGCTATTGGTTTTTGTATTCTTATCCCTTTTCGATTTTATGGGGCTAACTACCTGAGCGTCCCATTTGCCCCGTAATCTCTGGGGTCCCTTTTTATTTCGCGTACTCTCTCTTACCGTAAATTCAGTTTCTTTGGATTTTGGCTCTTTGTGAATCATTGCTTCTACCGTAACCGTGTTTGCCGGATGTTTATTGTTTTTTACTACCTTGACGTGTTGTTGTTCGACTGGATTGCGAGACAAAGCGTCTGCGTTGACATTTGATTTCCCAGCTTTATAGATAATATCGTAATCATGGTCCCCGAGTTTAAATCTTCATTTAGTGACTCCAGATGTCGGATCTTTCGAATTTTTGAACCAAATAAGCGGTTTATGATCCGTGACGATCCTGAATTTCCTCCCGTATACGTATGGGTGGAATTGGTTTACAGCATAAACTATCGCGAGAGCTTCTTTTTCATAAACCTCGTAATTTTTCTCGGCAGTGTTAAGAGTACGTTAAACATAAGAGATTGGTAAATCTTTACCTATTTCGCCCTGAGATAATATGCCTCCGATTGCATAACCTGATGCGTCAGTAGTAATTATAAAAGGTTTGGTAAAATCAGGGTGGCTCAGTATTGGTTCCTTGCATAGGATTTCCTTCAATTCTTCGAATGCATTTTTTTTTTCACCCCATACAAATACTGTATCCTTTTTAAGAAGATGAGTTATTGGTTTAACAATTTTTGAACATCCTTTTACGAACCGCCGATAATAACCGGTCAACCCTAAAAATTGTCTCACCCCTTTGACGTTGCGAGGGGCAGGGACCCTCTTACTGCAGCGATATTTTTGGGGTCGGGTTTGATAACATCGTCTGTAATTAAATGTCCCAAATAAGTTACTTCTTTCCGCAGAAACTCGCACTTATCTGGTTGTAATTGTTAAATTATAGTCGTTTAGTTAGCAATTCTATACTTCAAGGTAAGGTTGTTGTGGGGTCTAGCCGTCGGGGGTGAAGCATGAGGGGGGTGCCCTATGCTTATGCACGGAACCGATGAATGGTTCTCAACTGTTTGTCGTCAAATTATCGTCGTATTTAATGTCATTTTTCGAGGAAAAAATCCACATCGGCTTGGAAGAATATGCATTTTTGACAAAGTGATGGTTACAGGAACTATTTCTATTAGTTTATGGCATTGTTTTCGATAATTCGTTAGAGATCAATTATTGCAAAACGAACTGGCAACAACGTAAATTATGACCCACGGTAATATGCTTGGGTTGAGCACCAGTGTCGCACAACTGTCATATACGCGCCCCGTTCCTAGCCTCAAAATCGAACTGTTTGTTTATCAACCATGAACATCGGTCCGGGAAACACGCATAATTATCATATGTCGCTAAGGTAGGGAGCGCTTGTGCCGGCTACGCTGTCGCCATGCTTCCGAAGCCTAATATTTTGTGTGCTCAATTTTTGGAAAATTCGCGATTAAAATCATGAATAACTTTAAATCGGTACTGTAAATTATTATTTTCAAGGCACCAACCATCAAGTTAGTCCTATATTCCATTTAACCGTATGTGATTTTTCAACTCGGTGGCATCGTTTTCTCGGCAGATATATATGATATACTGAAAAATGTTCGGAACATTCCCATAAACATAATGTGATGAGCACACCAAATGCTCCAACTTTGCGATTTTTTTTCTAAATAACTGTACTGTGGATTGTTTTGAACTTTGACAGGTTGATTAGTAAAGGGATCATGAACGTTCACAAAAAATTTCATCTCACTGACGCCGTTTCGGCCTAACCCCACAACAACCTTAAGATGTATGTGTCTACATCTAGCGCGCGTACTGCCGAAACCCGGAATATCGATTATAGATCGTAAGAAGGGGACAGGTAATCTTCCCCCCCCCCTTTACTTACTCTTCTTACTACTCGCCCCGACAGTTACTCTTCTGGAGCGTACGCGATACGGACGGATGTACGAAATGTATAAGAAAAGTCGTCTTAAAATCCTCTATATATTAATATCTCTAATAATAAAAGTAAATCATTAAATAAAAATACCACGTTGCTCATTTCTCGATCCACAAATGATCCAAAATCCCAACATGGTAGCAGAGCGTGGTTGAGTCAAACACGTGCTCTGTGGATCGTGCGTCGTGGTTTTCCGGTAACCAAAATTGAGCGGTTCATAACGATTAAAATAAAACAAAAATAAAAAAAATAAAGGTAAAATATTAAAGGAAAATTACCGGCAAACATTCAAAAGAAAAAAGCGAAGAAGATTCGCAAAGAAAATTGTGCGATAACAACGGATCAGAGAACCGGTTGCAGAGTTAAGAGGAACACGTGTTTGCGTAGCGTTGAGAAATTATTCAAATATAAAGTTAAAGAATCGAAGGTGAAACACTTAAATTCAAAAATTCGTTGTATGGAAAGTACAAAGAG
Organism: Sussaba pulchella; assembly: GCA_963971145.1. Taxonomy (NCBI): domain Eukaryota; kingdom Metazoa; phylum Arthropoda; class Insecta; order Hymenoptera; family Ichneumonidae; genus Sussaba; species Sussaba pulchella. The sequence continues at coordinate 3,657,763 of OZ020168.1, forward strand.
CAAATTTAAACCTACACTCGGTGAAAATGTGAAATTGAGCACTGGAGTAATAAATTACGTAAGAAAAGTGTTTCTAAAAGAAGTAAAAAAACTCGTGATAGTCAAAAACTATATAAACGAAAGGACTCAATATAAGGAAAAAATGGCGAAGCTAACAAAAATTACTGAAGTGAATATACCGATTTTCGACGGAAAAAATTACAATAGTTGGAAGTATAGGCTGCTGAACATTCTCGAATTCAACGAGTGTCAAGCGCCAGCGATCCGAGAAACAGAACCTACGGAAAATCAAGCGGAATGGAGAAAATTAGATTTGATAGCAAAAACCATCCTAATTAGTACGGTTTCCGACAGCCAGTTGGAATTCATCAAGAACTGCGACACGACATTGAAAATGATAAAAAAACTAGACGAAATCCACTCAACAAAATCAACGCCGATGCAGATAATCTGTAGATCAAAAATCGAAGAAATCAGAATGAAGAATTACGCAGCAGTTGATGATTTTTTCTTGGATTTCGAAAAAATGTGCAATGAATATGTCACTGCAGGAGGTTCGCTCGATCAAGAAGAAAAAATAAGATATTTAATTAAAGCATTACCTTCAAGCTACAGTGCAATTGGTGACTTCATTGACATCGTTCCGGCTGAGAAACAAACCGTGGACTATGTCAAGTCAAAAATCAAAGAAAAAGGTCTAACAAAAAATGAAAATCAACAAAAGGGAAGTGTCAGCACGTTCAATACCAAAACTAAAACAAAAGGCCTGTGCTATGTATTGTAACGTGAATTTTGCTCCCGTCACAAGCTAAGGCTCGTGAGATCTTCCCCTTAATTTTTTTTAAAATGGGCGCCAGGCGTTTGCACGCCGGGAAAGATCTCACCCCTGAGCCAAGCTGCGGTGCACCGGCCAGCCGCAGCCCTGTCACGATGGCAGAGTGGCGGTATTCTTAGAACCCGCACCGCACAGGTTTTCCACACAACAGGGGGGGGGGGGAAATGAACAACAAAAAAAAACTCAGACACCACGAAATAAATGAAAACAAAAAAAACCGATTTAATCCGGTACCGAACACAAAAAAAACCCGGAAAAACAATAAAGAAAATATAAATCGACGCACACGCACTCTCACACCCGCACACACCCCCTCGCGACTCGCTCGCCTACCCTCGGTTCAGACCGACGATCCCCACTCCCTCACTCTCGATCCCACACTCGAAACTGATTAAATAATACAAAAAAAACCTCGCGACATTCACTCCCGGTCGCGGCTGCTCAGTCCACCGCAGTAATAAAAAAACATCCAACAAAATAATAAAAGAGAAATAATTTTATCCGCGATCATACGCACACCGATACCACACACACTCTCGGATCGCCCGGTCTCCCCGCCACGCCTCGCTAACGGCCGGTACCCCGAAGACGGTTGGATCCGCGCACGTTAACGAACAATTTCAAAATCGCCCCGAAATTAACGGGGGAAAAAAACACAACTATGCCCCGGAACGGGACCGGAAAATATCCGATAACCGACTTTCCCCGGGGAAAAAACCACTCGAAACAGAACTCGATATAACACCGGTACGGTGCCAGAAAATATCTGTTATCGGCAAAAAAAAACCCAATTTACTTCTCCGGTACTGAGACAGAAAATATCTGATACTCGATTCCCCACGGTACAACAGTTCATCCGATCCGAGAATTCTACGTTAGACTCGACACCGGTCAAATTCGAAATCGGACGCCACAACCAACGCCGCGGATCCAGCCGTCTTCGGCAAAATAACCCCGCGCGTTAATTCCGGTTTCACAGACCGAATACAAAAAAAAAGATAGTACCGGAAATATCAACGACTATTCCGCGGAATCCGCGACCGACAGCCCAACCCGGTACACAAGAAAATAAGAATAATGGACACGGCGTCCGACCCTGTAGCTGAACCGCTGCCGCAGCGGCAGGGAAAAAGAAATCACAATTTACACGATGATACCCTATACTCGTCCCGAGACGAAGATTGATCGAACGAGACTCACCGGCGATGCAAAGAACCTCTCCTCCGTTACTTCCGGGACCGGGACCTCGTCACTCGATTCACAGATAAACATCTTTCTTTCTAATCGATTACTTTCCACCGACCAAGCTCTCGTCACGACGACTCTCGCAGAATAGCCACGAGCAACGTCGTGACGGCTGGCTCGTGCCCCCTGAACCCCTACTTTTTCTTACGTTACGGCGCCGGGGGGTCAGGCGACCAACTCTGACCTCTCCCCGCGCACCTACATTTTCGGGGGTCCTCGCACGCTCTATCGCCCGTATGCCGCTCTGCCGTCGGGGAGGTTGACGAGGCATCTTGATGGGGGGCCCCCGCTATGCTGATCAGCTGGGCTACCCCTCGCGGGAACGCTCTCCTTCTTTCCCCTCGCCCGCTGTCTCCGGTACTGTCCTCGGTTGCGGTGAAGTCTCGCCGCCCGGGACAATTACAATAATGGGAAAATAAAAAAACAAAGAAAAATAATTAGAATAAAAATATAATCTCGATAATCGGACCCTGGGCTTGTCGGCGTCGTCGTGGCGAGAGCTGTGAGCGCAGTTCGATAGGTGCAGCAAATTTTTTCGCGTTACAGTATGTAATAAACCAGGTCACAAGCAGCAAGAGTGTTGGTTCTCTAATCAAGCCAACAATGGAGAGCAGGGTTATGGGCCCACCAGCAGCAGCAGCAGCAGTACCGTACAACAGCAGCAAAACAGAAACAATTATGAGAAATTTGGATATCAGCGAGGCAGAGGCAGAGGCGTAAGATATCAGCGAGGCAGCAGCCGAGGCAGAGGCCAACAACGAAACCAGCACCAGTCTCCAGGCATCGAGCAGCGACAACCACAACAAAATTTGTCATCGTGGGCTCTCCAAGTAAATCCCCACAAACTCAGTGTAAACAGCAATGAAACAAGTGAAAGCGAAATAAAGTGGCTACTCGATAGCGGGTGCACAGATCACTTAATCAAAAGCGATAAGTTCTATTCAAGTTGCGTTGTGCTTAAACAACCAATCGACGTAAATCTACCCGACGGCAAAAAGTTGCGAGCAACGAAAGTGGGAAATATTGTAAGCGATTTTCAAAATTATAACAATATTCATCGAGTTGAACTAAGAAACGTTTATTTTGTAGAAGGCTTAAAGGAAAATCTGTCAAGTTTTTCAAAAATAGCACAAAATTGCACAATAGCAGCGCGCGATTCAAACGCAAAAATTTATGATAAAGAATCCAGAAACCTTCTAGCAGTAGCTAGCAAAATAAATGATTTATACTATATGAATAGCTTTGTGAAAAATCCTATTCATTCAAGCGAGACTCATACAAACAATAATTATTCAAGTGAAACGTTTACTAACGTAACGATATTAACAAAAAAGGAAAAGTGGCATCGTGCGCTAGGCCATGTAAATTTTCGATATCTAGAAAAAATCGTAAAACATAAGTTACTCGACGGTCTACCCGATCACCTAGAATAACAAGAAATGAAATGCGCGACGTGTATTGAAAGTAAAATGACAAATTTACCTTTTGAAAATAATCGCGCGAAAACAACGGCGATAAACGAAGTAATACATACCGATCTAAACGGCCCGCACAATATTATTGGCTATAAAGGTGAAAAATATTTTTTGACCGTCATAGATGATTACAGCAAATGTGCACGAATTTATTGCATAAAAAACAAATCAGAAACTGCCGAATGTCTCAAACGTCACATCAATTTTGTAGAGAATCAATTCGGTAAACCAATAAAAAGATTGCAATGCGATAAAGGGGCCGAGTATCTAAATAAAGAAATTTACGAATTCGCAAGCGAAAAGGGAATCGAAATTTTACCGTGTCCAACAGACGTACATGAACTCAACGGAGTTGCTGAACGGTATAATAGATCGGCGATGGACATCGCGAGATGTTTAATTAAAGAGGCGCGCATAAGCAAAATTTATTGGCCCGAAGCTATAAATACCGTTGCATATTTAAGAAATCGAACCATCGCAAATACGTGCGAGAATAAAACGCCTTATGGAATTTTTTTGGGGTTAAACCGCAAGCTAAACATTTAAAGATTTACGGCTCAAGAGTTTTTGTCCGAATCCCGGAAATCCGAAGAAAAAAATGGGACAGTAAGTCACAAATCGGAGTACTCGTAGGGTATACACATTTCGGGTACCGAGTTCTAATTAAAAATAAGGTGATCGAGGCAAGACACGTGCAAGTGATCGAAAAGGGTACAAGATTAATATGCCTAGAAAATCATAATAATGAAAACACTAATGATGAAAACAAGGGATCACAAAATCATGTAAACATTGATTTAAATGAGTATGGCTCGGAGAATGCATCGAGTGAAAGCGACGACGAGCGCGAAGATAATGATGAAGATGAGGTATTTGTTGAAAATGAAAAGGCGAGCGAATCGGTTAAAGTTCAAACTAGGCGAGTGTCCACACGCGAAAAAAAGAAAGTTGAGCATTACGAAAATCCTTTAGCTCACTGTATATACGTAAATTTCATAAACGCAAATGCACCAAGTACATATGAGGAAGCTATAACCTCAAAAGACTCTGACCATTGGCAATCTGCTATGGATTCAGAAATAGAGTGCCTAAATGAAAACAAAACGTGGCGTTTAGTTCAAAAACCGACGGATTAGAAAATAATCGATGTAAAATGGGTATTCAAAAGAAAGAGCGACAATTCATATAAAGCGCGTTTAGTAGTACGCGGTTTTCAACAAAGAGAACACTTAGAAAATGTGTATTCCCCAGTAGGAAAAATGTTAACTCTAAAAATTCTTTTGAGTTACTCCACAACGAATAATCTCTTCATTGAACAGATGGACGTCGAGACCGCATTTCTCAACGGACCAGTTAAAAGCGAAGTTTATGTCAACCAGCCAAAAGGCTATCAAAAGGATAAAAATAAAGTCTACAAGCTAGAGAAAGCTTTATACGGTCTGCGTGAAAGTCCACTCGCGTGTTACGAAACACTTGATAAACATGTGAGAAAATTAGATTTTAAGAGAAGTGAATACGACAATTGTCTTTACATAAAAAATGAGAATAAGGAATCGATATATCTACTGGTCTCCGTTGACGATCTATTGATTTGTGGTAGAGACAAATTAAGCATTGATCTTATTAAGGAAAGTTTAATGAGAAGATTCACGATAAAAGATCTAGGTGAGGTTCAAAGTTATATAGGTATTGAGATTGAATACAATAAAGATAAAAACAACATGATTTTAAGCCAGTCCAAATATATCGAATCGTTAGCCTCTAAATATCAGTTAGAAAATTCTAAACTTTACGAAACTCCAATGGAGACAAACTTAAAAATCGATCAAGCAAGCGAAGCAGATGAATCATTAAGATACAGAAATTTGATCGGTGAACTTTTATACATAAGTTCAGGCACAAGACCTGATATCGCGTATAGTGTTAATTACCTAAGCCGATTTCAAAACTGCTATGATAAAACCCATTACAAGTACGCGATGCGAATTCTAAAATACCTATTAAAAACCAAAGATCTTATATTAAGATATGACAAAAATGAAAAAAGCTGCAAGCTGAAACTTGCAATTGGCTTCCCCTGAATTTTCGGTAGTGCACGAAATCCTTCTATGAGGAAGCATTTCTCGATTTCTTTCATTTTATTTTTTTTAATCTTCGGCTTCCTCATAAAGGAAGTTCCGTTCACTACCGAAAATTCAGGGGAAGCCAATTGCAAGTTTCAGCTTGCAGCTTGTTTTATGCAGGATATCCGTAGATCCTTCCCTCCGTATAAAAACCGACTCGAACGTATATAACAATTCAATGTGTCCCAAAATTCGAGCGCGTTGTTCAATTCCTATCTAATCTAGTAACAACTTAAGCTGACGGTTAGTTTGAGCGTGTGTATAAATTAAAGCACGTTCAGTCCAGTGGTTTTGAATTTTCAAGGGTTGGAACTTAGAAATTTCTAATTGCTCTAGAACTCGATCCGTTCGGCCGATCTCGGCCAAATTTGATATGTATTATAGCACAATGACATCCTATACTTGCAGAGAATTATGGTTCGATTGGTTGAAGTTAACGACAAATAGATCAAAAAAGTTGATTTTTTGAAAAATTCAAAAAATCATAAAATCTAAAGTTATTGATGGATTCGGCTCAAATGCAATACCAACCGTCCTTGTACTCAATTCTATATGTCAAAAACTATTTAGCCGAAAATGTCAAAAATTGCGGACGCTAGCGTGGCTACAGACATTTTTTGAAAAATTCAAAACGCTGTCGAAGCTGAACAAGTCCGTCGATAATCGCGAAATTTACAGATTACATAGATATTAGAAGGCATCACATGTGTGCAAAATTTGAGTACGGTAGCTTGAACCGTTCTCGAGTTATGAACGTTTGAATTTTAGAGGGTGGTTACATACATACACACACACACACACACACACACACATACATCCGGACATTTTTTCCAAATGTGTTTTCTGGATGTTTTAGGACATTCTAAGCCTATTGACATCAAAATCTCGAAAAAAAAATTTCGGACCGTCACAAAGCTTCCTTTATGAGGAAGCAAAAACGATAAAATTTATTGTTTCGTAGATTGCGACTATGCGGGAGACAATATAGACAGAAAGTCAACGAGCGGTTACGCGATTCGACTAAATGGTAACCTGATTTTTTTGGAAATCCAAAAAACAAAATGTTGTTACAACATGCTCCACGTTCGCGGAGTAGCACTGTCAGAAGCAGTCACGGAAACTTTATTTGTAAGAAACTTATGTAACGAAACTTTAAATTTAAAAATAAATTCACCAATCAAAATTCACGAGGACAATAGCGGAGCTGTCGCTATCGCCAAGTTTGGAAATTTTACAAAGAATTCCAAGCACATTGAAATTCAATTTCAACGAATTCAATTGTGAACGAGCATTATCAAAACAAGACCATTGACATAGTAAAAGTTGATTCAAAAAATAATATAGCAGACATCTTTACCAAAGCGCTGGATAGAATTAGCTTCCTGGAAAATCGTCAGAGATTGAAGTTAATCTAATGTACTAACATCAATGTAACTAAACAGCTAAGAGGCGTGTTAAATTATAGCCGTTTAGTTAGCAATTCTATACTTCAAGTTAAGATGTATGTGTCTACATCTAGCGCGCGCACTGCCAAAACCCGGAATATCGATTATAGATCGTAAGAAGGGGACAGGTAATCTCCCCCCCCCCTTACTTACTCTTCTTACTGCTCGCCCCGACAGTTACTCTTCTGGAACGTACGCGATACGGACGGACGTACGAAATGTATAAGAAAAGTCGTCTTAAAATCCTCTAAATATTAATATCTCTAATAATTAAAGTAAATCATTAAATAAAAATACCACGTTGCTCATTTCTCGATCCACAAATGATCCAAAATCCCAACAGTAATTTTAAATTTGCATCGGCGAGACGAGTTATCGATTTTGTATATTTTATCTTGTGCTCCTCTAGTGAGGATGCGTAGATAACAATGTCGTCAAGGTAAACAAATAGTTCGATACCTTGAAGACCGCTCAAGACTCGATCCATTATTCTTTGAAATGTTGCTGGGGCGTTTTTCAACCCGAAAGGCATTCGAGCAAACTCATAATGCCCGAAAGGGGTTGAAAAAGCTGTTTTATGTGAATCTTCTGATTGTACTTTAATTTGATAGTGAGACGGTAAGAAATCTCACCCGAACGGTATCGATCGGGATTCCGTCAAAACCTCGGAAGATAACGCATCGACAGCTTGGCGAGAATCCCGCATACCGACAGCCCCACCAAACCGATCGATAAATCATGGATCGATCGCGTGCTCGCAGATATCCCCAGCAAGGGAGAACGAGCACGGATCGATCACGTAAACCGCATCTACGAGCAAGAGGAAGGAAGATACGAAGAGACTCCCGTTTGGAGCGACAAGGAGAGCTAGCCCACGCGACGAGGAGTAGGGAAGCTCTCCGAATCGTATAAAAGCCCGAAATTAGGGCCCAGAAATCACTCTTCGTCGAGTCGTCAACCAAGGGGAAACCGCTGCCCGACAGCCCATCCGACAAGTAGATACGGCCCGTATCGTGCAGACCAGGGCGAACCCCTGCCCAGCAGCACCCGAAGAAATTTCGACGCTCGACGCACCGATCCACATTGAATAAAAATAAATAATTTTGTTTTCTTTTCAGCGAGCAGGTCATAATAAAATTGGATTTTTTTTTTTTCAGTCAGCCGACAAAAATTTAAACCTCCCTCACTCTCTAACAAACCCTCATCTCTCCTATTAAACCTGTAGAATCTGGGACTCCCGACGACTGTCCTGACGACGGGACGACTGTCGGCCCTAGATTCTACTCCGACCACCGCTGGAGACTATCGGGACTCGCGGCGACTGTCCTGGCGACGGGACGACTGCTGCCCCCGGGAATCCACCCACCCTTCCTTATCCGTGGAGACTATCGGGACTCCCGACGACTGTCCTGACGACGGGACGACTGTCGGCCCCCGATACTACTCCGATCACCGGTGGAGACTATCGGGACTCGCGGCGACTGTCCTGGCGACGGGACGACTGCTGCCCCCGGGAATCCACCCTTCCTTCTCTCCGAAATCCTTACCTTTTTAATTATCGAGACAAAACCCTCATCTCTCCTAATAAACCTGTAGAATCTGGGACTCCCGACGACTGTCCTGACGACGGGACGACTGTCGGCCCTAGATTCTACTCCGATCACCGGTGGAGACTATCGGGACTCGCGGCGACTGTCCTGGCGACGGGACGACTGCTGCCCCCGGGAATCCACCCACCTTTCCCCGTTTCCTTACACTAACTTAACAATTTTGTGTAAGTCAAAACAATTTGAAGAAAATAAAAAGAAAAATCTTCCTGCTCGCATCTCTTGTAAAATAATTCTAAAAAAATGTTAATAAACTCCAAATTATCGTTGACAATTCGAATCAACCGATGGTTATTTTTTTATTACAGCACCTGCCCCAAAAATAATTCGCGGGCCTGAACCCGCGCAACGTTAATATCCGAGAGGCTCTAGCCCTTGAGAAAATAATAACGTTACAATAAAAACCAGATGCAAGATCGAATACTGAGAAGTTCTTTGCTCCTCCGAGTTGGTCCAATATATCCGTGATATTTGATAAAGCGTATGAATCGCCTATCGTTTTTTCATTGAGATCTCGAAAGTCCAAAACCATTCTCCAACGCTTATTGCCTTTGGAGTCCGGTTTTTTTGGAACAATCCATACGGGACTGTTGTATGGGGATTGTGAGGTTTTTATTATGCCTCCGTTATAAAGTTCCTGTACTTGCCGCGTGATTTCATCTTTATGTATTGGAGGATATCGATATTGTCGGGTGTTGATAGGATGCTCATCGGTTGTGCAAATTGGGTGTTCTAATTTTCGAGTAGCTCCTAATTTTTCACCCGGAATATGAAATTGTTCTACGCTTTTTTCTAATAATTCGTTTACGCTTGCTCGTTATTCGGAATTTAAGTGTTCGAGACGGAGCAGCGATTTTATTTTTTCTACACGGTTGTCTTGGTTCGTATTTCTTGCGATTGCCAAGCAGAGCGTGTTTGATTTCAAAGATTTTTATGAGTGTGTCGAGTTTGTTGAATTTGTAGATTTAGTAGATTTAGTGGATTTAGTAGATTTAGTAGATTTAGTATATTTAATTGATTAAATTGATTTAGTAGATTTAGTAGATTTAGTAGATTTTGTATTCTCTTCAAATTCTTGAAGAGTGAGAGTAGGAACTTCGATATCGATATCTGCCTCTCTCGTGTTGTAGACTTTGGTGTACGCGACACCTTGGATGTTCGTGACTAACGCTTTACCGAAATAAATATTTTCTCCGACCTCTAGTGTGGGTAAATAGCCTTCAGTAATTTCAGTGTTTTTTACTCTCACATAAAAATAACTCTCACATAATTACCAAAAAGAAAAACGACGAACCAACGATATTTTTTGAGTCTCGAGAATGAACAACGGGTTCGAAAAAGTAAATATAAATTTCCATAAAATGCAATTATCATACATGTCGCAACGTTTGCGGCTTGGAAATTGTTTTTGTCGTTGAATTACTTCTTTTTGGAAAAATAAAAGTTGGGATTGTCGAGAAGTATTGCACAGCCCGCGCCGAAGACGCTCCACATCAGCAAACTTCCTTCGACCTTGCCGACGAGCGATCTGATGCTATCGAGGGCGAGTTTGAGTCGTTCGTTCGTGGCGCTTACGAGATTTTTGTCTTGGACTATCTTCATTTTTGCGAGATATTCGAGAAGCGGCGGATGATCACGGCTGAACGTCGGGAAATACTCGCCGACTCTTTCTCTGGTCCACCAAGCTTGACTGTCCCGTCTGGGCGGAAAAAAAATTATTTATTTATTTATCTATTATTATTTATTTATTTTTTTTTTTTACTTATTATTATTTATTTATTATTATTTTACTTATTACTATTTATTTATTTATTTATTATTTTACTTATTATTATTTATTTATTTATTATTAGTTTACTGATAATTATTTATTATTATCTTGCTCATTATTATTTATTTATTAATTATTATTTTACTTATTATTATTTATTTATTATTATCTTACTCATTAATATTTATGTATTCATTTATTATTATCTATTTATTCCCCGAGTATTTGGGGAAACAACGATTTTGCAATTCGATAAAAAAAATTATCCCGACAAACTTTTGAACTAAATTTTCCGTCGCAAGTTCATTCGCGAAATGTTCATACGAAAGTTGAATCTGACTTGAAATAAATCTTCGAAATATCGCGTTGTACTCACGTTTTACTCCACGGCACGTAATGATAGTGATAGAGACTGGCTCTGATGAACTTCGGTGGATCCTTCCGAAACGGATTTTCCACATCACTCAGCAACGCCATTACTTCGGGCTGTCCGTTGAGCATGCGATAAGTCAACGACATTATCCATGGATTTTGGTGATAAGTTCCAAGCGCTGCGAACCACATTTGCCAGTCCAAACGGGGCTGATACGGAGCTGTAGAATTAATAATCGAAATACCAATCGTGCACATTAAAACAATATGATCTTTGGGAGCCCAGAAAAAAACAAGGACAAGTACGAGTAAGACTCGCGTTCTGAAATTTGTTTTTTTTACGAAAATAAAAATAGAAAATAGATTTCTTTACGATTGAAAATTGATTTACCAACAAAAGGCATCGTAATATTTGGATTTCCGGGTTTGTAGAGGAATCCGTATTCGTTCCAGGGTCCGTCTATCGAGTTGCTGCCTTCGATTATTATTTCCGGTCTTCCATCGACGCCGGTCATTCGACGGAACAATCCGTATCCGTTAGCCACGTGCAAATGATCGATTTTAGCATGTAAATTTCTCAATTGCGCGGGCACGGTTGAATTTTGATTCGGATGCAAAGAAGCAAGAGGAACCTGTTAAAAAATTCAAAATTTTCGGGATTATTATCAATAATTTAAATTAATTATTATGAATAATATTAATAATCGTCAATGGCTTGAACGTATTGAAAATACCTGCACGAGAATGCTTAAAATATGTTAAATCCAATGGAGAATGACTTACGACGCTGACGGCGAACAGAGAGCAAACGATCACGGTGTAAGCCAGGGTTGTTAGAGTAGTGACGAGTTTGTTAGCACCTCCCTTAGTGGTTAACAAAGCGTGTGTCAGAGAATCCGCCACAACGTAGCCGAGGGAAGTAATGCCGATGTAAATCGTGAATGGCATCATTCTGCCGAGCATATAGTTAAATTGTTCTCGGGTAAATCCTGAAAAAAAAAAGGAAATCAATTTAATCCGTGTAAAAAAATTCTTTTTTGAACGTTTGCTTCCTCATGAAGGACAAATATTGTTTCCATGATATTTTTCTTCAACATTTTAATGTGAGATTTGTTGCAAAAGCGCAGAGATATTTTCGGAAAATTATTTTTAATCAAAGTATGCGAATAATTTCGGTATTTTGGGGATGAACGAGTGTTCAGAAGCCCTCGATGTGATGAAAGTTCCTCCGTAATTTCTGTTATCCCTTGATTGTAACATTTTATGAATCAACAAATTTATCGAACGAGAATTCATAAAATATGGGAAACTCACCGATTTTCGATTCAATCGTCCAATTGTCCTTGATTCTGAGATTGTAGAACACGATTGTGCCGTATATCACAGCTCCGTAAACCACGAGACAAATTCCGGTCGACAAATAATTAAAAACGGCCGAGCCTTCGTTCTTCGATTTTTTTTTGTAAAAGAATTGATCGTCCAGCAACGCGAGTGACAAACAGATTGTCAAAAAATTGAAGAAGTTCCAATTTCCGGTGACGATGATGTGAATTTGCAAAAAGATCTGTGAAAAAATACAAGGTTGTTGGGTTTTTTTTTCTTCCCTTTCGGAGGTGTGTGCTCGAATGGGGATTCGAGATAAATTCTGGGTAAAATATCGTGCGACTTCGAACCTGAATGAAGAACGCTGTGGTTCGAACTTTTCGGTTCGGAAAGAAGAAGAGGTATGGAATAACCAGTTCAAATATATTTGCGGCGACGGTGTTCAATCGAAGATACCACGATGGTAAATGATGGGCGTACCAAGCCAATGGAGTCGGAAGACATTGAGATTCAAAGTGTACGCTGAGAGCTGAAAATAATACATTAATTTATATTTATTAATAATAATAATTATTATAAATAATATTTATTTGAATTTTTTATTATCATAATAATTATTATATAATAATATAATAATAATATAATGATATATTATTATATAATAATAATAATTATTAATATTATATTTATTTTAATTTTTTTTCGTTACATGAACCTTTTCTTGGGTAAAGCTCAAGGTTCATCGCCGTTGTGTCAATCAATAATGATTTATTAAGTTGAAGACTCAATTATTTAAAAAAAATTGCTCTCTTGGGTTTACCTTCGAGATTCCACCATGATTCACAGCCCGAGGTAAGCTTAACAACCCCGCTCGAGTATATCAAACGGAAGAGAAGCCAACGAACAGTCCAAAAAGTGACGGCGTCACTGGGTGTACTCGGCTTTCCTTTAGCTGGATGCCACATTGGCGCTATAATAATCGATAAAAATCCAGCTTCCAAAAGCAAATCGTCCCTGTGAAAAAAAAAATTCTTTGTTTATTTGTGACGCTCGCGAATCAACAAAGAATTATTTTAAACAAACAAAACAAGTAATTTTAGCCTGAAACCTTAATGATGAAACTTTCCTCAATTACCTTAATTTCGAAACTTCAATAATTTTGATGCAAAACATCATAGCCCGTTATATTATACACTAAAAAAAAATAGGACCAAATCATCTAACCATCACACGAAAGGTCTTTTAAATCCATTGTATTCAGAAAATTAACGATTTTCCAATTAATAAATAAAATTCTTAATTAGCTTAATATAATTCGTTAAAAACATGTGGAATATTTCTTAATAACTCGAACATGCAATTATCAAAATTGTTTGATTCATTGCTTCAGATTACACATAAATGTACAATAAATTTTCCATTTCCAAAGTTTTCCATTCAAATTAAAGTTCACATGATTAATTCGAATGGTAGCATCACGTGTGTTACACGGAGTCGAGCGCGGGAAACCTGTCAATCCGGTACCTATACGCATACCGGCAAGCAATGCTCCCCAATGGCCTTGGTAGGATATTGCAATAAGATACCCTTGGTATGTCTTATGTATCGATATCTTTCTCGAATTACAATTCGGCTTGGGTCATGCGATCCATATGTATTTCAATAATCTTTTTTCTTTTTAGCTGGATATGGGAAAGTGCTCCTTTTAGAAATGTTTCTTTGCTTGGAGAATCGATATACAAAGTTTTGTTTTTGCATGGTTCTTCTGAGATTACATGCGACGATGCTTAAGGGGTTACATCTAGTTGTTTGCTGGAAAATTAAGGGATTTTTATGAATTTTTAAAGTCATTTTAATGCAAACAACAAGATATTACTCCTCAACGCAGCCTACAACATCGAGAATTTGTACACAATGCATAACATTGAGTGATATTCACCATAATGTTCGGTCGCAATCAGTAATGGTTTTTGATTCTATACATCGAATTTTTTGTACATATTTTTCCAGGCACTTTTTTTTGCATGAAAAAAACAAGAAAGAGCTTTTTGGAACGTAAACAAAATACATACCACTGGTATCGCATGAAGACTTGGCCAACCTGATAGAGCGAGTAGTACAGCGACCATAGAACCACGAAGTTTGGAACGATGCAAAACTTTTGGGATATAAAGCTGAAAAAACATAAATCGCATTGTTTCGGATATGAATTATTTATCGCAGTTTTTCAAAAAAGAATGTTTGAGTGAAATATTATTCCAGAAAGTAGGTTTACCCGATGAAAGCCAAAACCGCTCCCAGTAATGCTAAAACGTCGAGCATGTATTCGACGTTCAGGCCGAGATATGGAGCTAGCCAGACGATGGTCGGTTTTTGGCTGAATTTCTCTTGCAGGGACATTTTAGACTTGAGATCGATCTGGGTTCTCGCCGGCAATATTCCATTGTCACCGTACAGCCCTGAAAATTGCAATATATGAATTGAACAAATGGAGGGGAATTTTATGGATTTAATTTTATTGAATCGCCAAAGTCTGTTGAGTAAAAGGAAAAAAAATGTTTAATGTGAGAAGGCTTATTATTGAATAAGTTATGGATAAAAAGAAAAAAAATACAATTTTTCTTTGATTTTGCCACTAAAATATAACTTATTTGGTTCAATTAATTTCGTTTATTTCTTCCTATATGGGCAATTTCCAGCATGATCATATCTCAAAATGTCATTTGGCGTCTAAATTCCAAGACATTTGCTCGATCACCTTTTTTCAAAAAAATGTAATCATTCCATTTTGTCTCCAAACCACAGATGTAAATGGTATATATTGATACTTATTATATTTAGCATCATATACCTTGATTCAGGTTTTATCTATCACGTTCAAAAATATTTTTCTGACACACATACTTATATGGTAAGAAAATGGTGCGTATATCAACAAGCTTTGTCTTCCAGTATCTCAATTACTTGAATAACTAAATAGCCGGTAAATATATCTCCAAGCTTTATTTTTCAAATTAAAAATCAATACAGATATATGTCTATAACACTGCAAGAATATCCCCAAAATAGCTTCTGGTTTAATCTCATCATTCTCTTGTCAATAAAATCCCATCTCTTTAATTAATTACGAGCATCGGAAAAAAACAATATTACATAATTCTCGCGTGTAAACGTGGCTCGTCGTATCGGTTAGCGCGAAAAAAATCCCAAATCTCCATATTTGGCAATTGATAAGATAACGATACCAAATATGTGAAATCGTCGAGCGAAAAACATGTAAAAAAAGACGATAAGGATTTTGTTGTCGATGTTTTAAATAGTATCGGCCGGCTTATGCCGGGAGGGACTCGTCATCGATATAAAATCTCGTTCGACGAGTAGCCGCGGAAGTGCTGTGTCCAGATAGCGGTTCGTCGGCGGAAAAAAATTATGTAGCACGCGTCGTGCCGGACTCCGGGTCGACGTACTAAGCCGGTCGACCGAATTAAAAAAATCATCACATGCGATATAAATGCGTTCGAAAGAATAATTAACCTTCTAAATATTCACGAATCAATAAAAAATAAATTGCAAAGCCACTTACCCGGTATCTGCAAGTAGGTGCTGAGAAAAGCGAAGAGATAAATCATGCAGATTCCGCGCAAAAATAGATTGCGGGTGTATCGCACTTGTGCCATCGTGAATTTTTTTTTTTTTCAATACGTTTCTGGTGTCAGAAGATGCACATTTATTTGATATTCATTGGAATTAATGAGATATTGGTTCGATGGCGATAACGATTGACGGCATTCGATGAGACTCCACGGGGACAAACAACTGGCTCGCGTTTCGACTCGTCGATTGTTGTAACTGAACGAACTTAACCGAACGAACGATGCGGAACGGGGTTGAGCAGTTGGGCTAGGTCGAGGATAAAATTGTTAGATAGAACCGTAGGTAATTTATCTGTGTTGGGATTTGGCACGAAAAATGTAGTGTCTGATTTCTGCCCGTCGATGGCGCGCAACTTCATCGGTGCGACCATCTACATATACCAGAGATGAGTAGGGAGATTGATACAGAGCCGTATATCGGCCATTCCGGCTGCTTCTCATTCGTTGGTCGTGCATAGGCGACGCCTCGTGGTCGACGTGGAAAAGACGCCGTCGTTTTTGCTCGTTTAGCGTATACCGGGTAGCCTAAAGCAAATTCTCGGCCGCATTGAACCGCTTGCGTACAGGCATAGCTCGGAGTGGTGTGTGTGAGTGCACGTACAGGAAGGCTGGCTAGGATGTGTTGTAGTAGAGGGAAGGATTTTCGACGCCGCCGTGAATATCTCGTTTCGACAAGCGTTCTTGGCTTGCCGCGTAACGATGATCGAGCGTTGATGTATTTCCCTTTACAGTGTCTCCGTACATCGATGTTTTTGCATTTATTTCTAACTCATTCTGGTTATAATTATATCGCGTATTCGGTGAAATTTATATTTTTGAACTAAATTGTTTAGCATATTATCGAAAAAATAAATCTCCATTGATGGCGTATATTTATGTAAAATTTCCGAGATAAACGATTATTGCAAATATTATTTTGGATTGAACACAAACCTTTGAAAATTAAGTCTGACCGATGAAAAGCTTATAAATAATCGAGTCCATTGATATTTTCATATCAGGTATAACTCACAGCACTCCTGCCTTCTCAAGAGAACACAATTCACTCACGTTTGCACAATCTTTATGATAACTCAAGAACCAGCTAAGATTTTCCGTGGTTCTTGGGCTTAAATTAAAGATACAAATGTAGAAGTGAGGCGTGAGAAATTTTAAATAAGAAAAAATTAAGTTTCTCTATAAGTCAAAATCAAGATAGAAAATTTGGGAATAATCCTTAATGATGGAAATATATTCTTTTTAATATTAATAAATTCAAACATCCATAAGCTTTTCAATAGTGCTTGCAGAAATTTCTTAGCGTTTTTCATCTGAAAGATGTCGACGTTCAAAAACCAGTGATTTTTACGAGCACGTTTGTGGCCTGATAATGTTCTCCGGTAGTGTATAAAATAAAGAATTACTGTTTTAATATTCTGTTTTAATTTTCATGTCATGATCAAAAGTTTTTTTTCAAAATACAAAAAAAATCATTCTTTATTAATAAATAAATGAATTTGAATTATCATTTCAAACTTCACATCCTTTATATATTTCTACTAGCCGAAACAAAATGTCCACGGCCTCACAGAAAATGTTTTTTTTCTGAAATCGGCTCTCAGTCAGTTTCGATGCTTCTTCGGCAATCGAACGTTAATCTCGTAAAGTTAAAGTCCTCTAAATGAAAGAATGAAAACGAAAGAAAAATAAGTAATGAAATTAAATGAAAAATTCACGGGTACGCCTCACTATTGAGATGGAGAGCTGAAATTTGGAGGATCTTCTTCTTACGATGTCAACTTAAGATTTTTCAAGTGGAATACATTTTTTTTAATACAAATAAATTATATAATAATTTTAAAAAAAGTTGACAGGTACGCCTTAATATTAAGATAAAGCGCTAAAATTTGAAAGATCTTGATTCTTTGAGGTCACTACTAAATTTTGCAACTAGGAAAAATAAAAAAAAAAAGTTAACAAAAAAGTGAAAAAAGAAAATTCACGGACACGCTTTATCACCATATCATGATGGAGAGCTTAAATTTGAAAAACGAGTTCTTTTTGAGCTCAACTTTATATTGTTTAAATAGGAAAAAAAAATTTCAAACGTCGATAAAAAAATATTCAACACTTTTCAGGCGTCCCTTAGTGTTAAGATAGAGAGCTCAAATTTACAGGTCCAGTCAATCGGGTCTTTCGGGAGGTTTCCGCAGCTGAGGACAGTTGGGTCAACATTTTTGCCCCCGAATTTCTTACATCAATATATATCGAAAATGAAAAGAGCCGAATTTCAGCGTTTTTTATTTTGAGCCCCTGCTTTTGAGTACAGTCAAACGAATTTTTTGGACTATCGACCATGCTCCGTCATTCAAATCGAATTACCTCAGCAACGGTTAGTGATGACTTAAAGAACCACGGGTGTTCTTGAACGCTCTATACAATGAAAACATTTACGATTATGTTGCACAAATTCAACAATTACTCATAAGCGATTTAAAATTGAAAGTGAAATAGGACAAAAAATGTACCCTTAATTCAAAAAAAAAAAAATTTTTTCAATTAAACGGAATAGAAAACTTCAGCCACCTTGAACTATTTGGGCCGACGCTTCGTTCGGAAGCTATAGCTTTTTTTGTCATAAAAAACCCGTAAATATACGTATGCTATTTGTAAGAAATTGCATGAAAGAAACGTATTCTTAATTATTGAAATTTATTTTTTTCCCAATACCTTTAACGAAAACAAAAATTTTGAAACCCTGCCGAACTTGGGCTGAGGCTTCTTTCGAAGGTTATAGCTTTTTTTGTTATAAAAAACCCGTAAATATACATGTTTTAGTAGTCAAAGATTACATGAAAAAAAAAATATCCTCAATTATTGAAATTTATTTTTCTTCAAATTCCTTGAACGAAAACGAAAATGTTGACAACCAGCCAGACTTGTGTCGACGCTCCGTTCTAAAGTTATAGGTTTTTTCTTGACAACCGGGTAAATATTTACGGGTTATTTATGTCGAGTAAAAGCTATAACTTCCGAACGAAGCGTCGGCCCAAAAAGTTCAAGGTGGCTAAAGTTTAATTTCCGTTTAAGAAATTGAAAAAAAAAGTTTTTAAAAAGTAAGTAAATTTTTTCTTCTATTTAACTATATATATATATGAGCAAGTCCACCAATTCAAGTACCGGTTTTGGCCGTCGATAGCAGCGATCTGTTTGTAACTTTGAGAAACGGAAGCCCCCATTGAGAAAAGAACTCTGAGTTTTTCTTGGATTTTTCCCTTCGTTATTGTTGCTGTAGTTGTATGGGTAATTCTGTGAGTTTTTTATGTTTTTCTTGTTTTTATTAATTTCTCAAAGTGTTTTGATAGAAAAAAAAATTTGAGTCGACCACCTATCTTCTATGGAAAAAAAACTCAGCTTTTCGAAAAAAAATACAAAAACTTTTTTGGGACCCGAAGAATTACTTAAAATCGCATTTGAAACATCAAAGTCAATATTTCGCAAAAGTATATTTAAAAAAATGTTTC
The DNA here is from genome assembly GCA_963971145.1 of Sussaba pulchella. Taxonomy (NCBI): domain Eukaryota; kingdom Metazoa; phylum Arthropoda; class Insecta; order Hymenoptera; family Ichneumonidae; genus Sussaba; species Sussaba pulchella. Next base: position 3,677,115 of record OZ020168.1, read on the forward strand.
AAGTATTTTTCTCGAAAAGCTGAAAAATTTTTACGTACCTAATATATGTAAAAATTAAATCGGAACCTCGTTAATAACTCGTTGAATCACCAAATGTGTGACAAAACATCTAAAACCTCAATTTATGTTTTCTCATTTTGAAATGATTCATAATACTGAGATCAAGAAACCAAAATGATTTGATTAGTTGATAAGTTTCTGCAGGTAATGACGTCGTTTTATTTTATTTTATCGTATTTTGAAGTGGCAACATTCTGAATTTTGTAAATGAAAAATTGATCATAAAGGTTAATAAAAATTTTTAAGAATATTCTTCTAACGTTACGTTATTGAGTAGTCATTATAGAAATAAATGTATATCAACTGTATCGTCAAAAAAATTATCAATAATATCCTTTTTCAATAACGAACTAATCTGACCTCACCCTTAAGTTGTAGATGGTGCACTTGCGAAACTGACAGCGTCACCACATGACTCTAAGTTTCATCTTTGATCATATGGTTTTCATGTATTTATGGCGAACACGGTTTTACGTCACTGTGCAATTGTAATAGAAACATCAATACGATTCATTTGAAAATAAAAAAATATAAATTGAGGTTTTAGTTGTTTTGTCATACATTTGGTGATTCAACGAGTCATAACAGAGGTCCCAATTTTATTTCTGCATATATTACGTGAAATTTTCTCAGCTTTTCGAGAAAAATACTTTCAAAAATTTTTAAAAATACAATTTTGCGAAAAATCGACTTTTATATTTCAAATGCGATTTTGAGTAACTTCTCAACTCTCAAAAGTTTTTTTGGTAATTATGCAGAAAGTGGACGCCACCTGCATTTCCTTGGAATGAAGATCTGTTGTAGAGGGCACTTTTCAGAGTAATTTCATATGTTTGAAACTTTCAAACACGGATTACTATATGAAGACTTGGTTTCCGCGCCCAACATATACATATGAAATTACTCAGAAAAGTACCCTCTATAACATATCTTCATTCGAGAGAAATCGGGGTGGCGTCCACTTTCTGCATGATTACAATTTTTTTGTATTTTTTTTCGAAAAGCTGAGCTTTTTTCCATAGGAGATGGTCGACTCAAATTTTTTTTTGCTATCAAAACACATTGAGAAATTAATGAAAACAAGAAAAACAGAAAAAACTCACAGAATTACCCATACGATACCCAATACAATTACCCAAGCGAACATAACCGAAGGAAAAAAATCTAAAAAAAAAATCAGAGTTCATTTTGTAATGGGCGCTTCCATTTCTCTAAGTTACAAAAAGATCGCTGATATCGACGCCCAAAACCGGTACTTGAATTGGTGGACTTGCTCATATAGAAATATATGTATAATTTTTAGTTCTTATATATATATATATTAGAGTGACCGTTAAAATAACTTTTTTTTGGGCTACCTCTTGTTTCGATAGGTTATGATGTATAAAAAAAGGGAAAAATACTTTTTTTCGATTTAGTGCATGCCTGATAGTGCCGAGAATCGATTAAGGTGAAAAAAAGGGCTTTTTCAGAGTTTTTCGCGTGTATCTCGTGATATATGCATTTCTTCTAATATGAGTACTCATAATAAATGAAAGATTATAACTTTTTCTATAAATCATGTCTCTTGCGTTAATGCCGTAATATGTATATTAGGGTGGCTTGAAGAAAAACTTTTTTTTTTCTTCAACCAAAATACACTCACGCCAAAGTATCTTCCATCAAGAGAATTGTGTCCAAAGATGAGCCCGATCGGAATAGTTTTAGGGGTCGCGCAAGATTTTTCTAGTTTTCCCATTTGATTAACATGGGAAGGGCGTCAAGTTCCCATTCAAAAAATCGTAGCTCCGCTAA
>OZ020168.1:3679168-3710168 GCA_963971145.1 Sussaba pulchella
TTCTAACAATTTCAACTGATGCACAGTTTTCAACCGTACTGCATATTACGGCACTTCAAAGACGCAACGTATCATCGATAATAATTGCGGTAATAAGTATCGATATAATCCTGCTCTTTGCGTCAAGTCGTCTCATCAACTTTGTAAAGGGGGGATACGATTTTTCGGAAAATTATGTTTTACAACTTCGCTCTCGAGTCTGCTCATAACTGATTTTTTTTATCGTCGTCTCTGGGAAGTACTGGACGTATGAAAATCCATTGATGCAAATTTGTAACGCATATATTATTATTATTATTTTTATCATTTTTTATTATTATGATTATTCATATTATTATGCAAGATTTGGTTACTCTAGCATTTATCGTTCTGTGCAGATTTACGTAATAGTCTGACACTTGAGTTTTCTACTTAAGTACCCACTACTACCTACTTCTACTTAAGTACTTAAGTTCAGGGAAAAAAAAGTTCCGTAAGTAATAATTGTCTTTCCCCTCCAACACTATACTGCATGTTTTTTTTAGAATTTCACTGACGATTGATCATCGTTGTTATTGTTAAAACTAAATTACAACAACCAAAACAGTAATAATAGCTTTTCCGGGCAACATCGCGTCCAAGTATAGGCGCGATCTTATGGTAGCTCGGAAAATTTTGCCTATAATTCAGATACAAGGCCTAAATTCGGCGAATCTCCTATTTAGACTCTCCAGTTGACTCACACCGAGTATTTTTGGCTAACCGCGGCGTGTTTTCGTTCGAAGCGCATACCTCGCATGAGTCCACGCACTTCTCTCTCTCTCTCTCTCCGTCTTTCTCTTGGTCTTCCTCTGCATCCCTCTTCCCTCCTCCTTCTCTTAGTATAGTATGCACGAGAGAACTGCATCGGTACCTCGTAGCAGTCGTCTGTTACGTCATATATATACCGAAAGAGATTCTACTGTGTGAACGCATCGTTTCGTCGCTCGTGCGACTGGAATAACTCTGTTTTTAAATTATTCCCCCTATTTTTGTTTTGCAAGTTTTAAATTATTCGATTTGTTTGTAAAAATGGGTTGCTTGATATAATTGATTCGATGTAATTGAAAATACATCTATCATTGTCATCATTCTTGCAGTTGCATTCTACAGTCGTCTGTTCGATCAATGCAACAATACGTATTCCCCCTGTGCTCCCGAACGCTCTATAGCATAACATTTTTTTATTCCACCGTATCACGACGGATATATAAGCGAAAAAAAAAAAATTCTCGACCACTGACCTACGACAACCATCTGGCTCGACAGTCCTGTGCCAGGGCACCCCTCGCGCTGCGACCGCCTACTGGTCCGCGCTACTTCACCGCACTGCTGAGTGAACTACCGGTAACTCGTTTCCGTAAACGAAATATCGTGTCTATTTGTCGAGAACCGGAGGAAAAATATATACAAATATATATACACTAAAACGTCGCTTCGAACATGTATCTTCGAAAATTAGTCGCACGTAGACTGGCGACCCATTTTGAATGCAAAAGAGAAAAAAACAACAAGCTGGGAATATATCCAATAATCAATCTGCATTCAATCAAAATCGAAAGACATTCGATTAAAAAAAAAGTATTAAAATAATCGAGCACCAAATTTGTCTGTTGGATTGATTAATTGTAGTGTACACATTTTGTAATTCATCATCTTCCTAAATATAGTATAGAATGATTGAAAAGCCTCAAGTATTTTAAGAAAATATTGATTAGCTCAAAAAATAATACACTCGGAATGTAAAATGGAATGAATATAATGCATTTTTATTTATCGTCGAACGTAGTTGGAAAAGAAGTTGCATGCACGCCCGAACCAGCGATCGGACTTGTCCCGCAGGGCACCGAGAGAGCGCGACCCGCGTTACGGTGGTTCATATACTTTCCGCAGGGTCCGAACCCTTCGTCCCAACGCCGGGCGGCCAGACGGGGGTACGCTCACCCCGTCTCGCTCGACGCGAGCTCTTGGAATGGAATCGTAAAAGCCATTCGACGAGGAGCAAATTATTCTTCGCCACGCTCACTTGCGAAATTTCCATTTCTCGCTGAGGGTCGAAACGACGCGCACAATATAAATGCACTGTAGTTGCAGCGTAACCCTTCGACACAGCGACTGCTGTCGCACACTCGGTATCCCCCGATTGTATTATTGCCCGCTAAAGCCTGAGCAATGTTCGCTATTGCCCTAGGCCAGAAACTCCCGGGGCGAAATGAATCAACCACGACGATGTAAATTAGAGTAGAAATTATTTTCGATAATTCAATTTTTTTATTTCAAATATTTTGTCAGTCATAAAAATTGGAATTTTAAAGATTATTTATAATTTATATTTTCTTAAAAATTACATTGTAATTATGATATATATATCGGAATGAATAATAAATATATTTTATAATAAATTATGATTTTACCAAAATTATTTTGCTGACGGTCGATTGTCAATCGAGTAATTCGTCATTTACGAAAATCTAAGTTTTATATATTATTTATTTTTTATAATTATATTTTTATAGATCATTAATATTATGTGATACATATCGATAATGTAATTACGCTATGATATAATTTACATAAATTACCTGCTGACTGACAATCAACAACCCACTAATTTTTTCTCTCAATCGCTGTAGTCATCAACGAAATCATGCGAAAAATCGGTATCACCCATAAATCATCCACATCGCAATCGGTACCGAAGCTAACCTCGTTCAGTGATCCCCCAACCGTTCACCATTCAAGTTCAATACTGTCCAACTTGCTGTCATACCAATTCTGCTCATTGGGAATTTTCTCTCGACCTTTCCATTTTGCCCCGGTTTCCTCCATGCGCGTAAAGGAAAAGAATAAAGAAAAGAAGAACAAAAAACTTCGAGAGAGGAAACTCCAAGAATATACACCGTCTGGCATTTGTACCATTCACGGTTAATTCTATGACCGTGCGGTAAGAGCTTTTTATATAAATATACATACACGTATACGGTATATAGCACATGGTTGAAGACGCGGCTTTTCATTGAGTGAAAATCTGATTGTCGCAGACCATTCTGCTCGACGGTTTCGCTCTGTTACCCGCACCACCGCTAATGCACTAATACCGTTTGGTTTATTGGCTATATATATGTATAAATGTATACGCGACGAAGTGCAATGAGTGAATGCGCAACGAAGTACGGGGTTATTTAAAATCTCTCGGACTCTCTTTTTCTCTCTTCCTCCCTCTCGGTTCGAACCGATTTACAATGGCTCGGGTTTTAACACACATTGCCGCGCCGTTGCCCATCGTTATTGGTATAATACGCGAGTGCACGGCTAGATGAGCCGCAACGGCGAATGCAATTGAACCAAGTAACCCGGACCGTCGGCTAACCCAATAATCGGGCGACATCAAGCCCCCGGGAGATCGGTGGAGACGCCTCCGCGGTCGGGACGAGTCTTTTCTGCTTCGACGTCGCGCAACGCTGTAATTGTGTACTGCGGTACATAAGTCATGGTTCGAGCAAGAGCCAACGACAGACGGAGTAATGATGGAAGAGCGGGAGGAAGCGGGGTGAAGAGTAAACTCGGCTAATCCTACTACGGCGCAAGCGTTTTATATAGCACAGCCAACAGTCGAAGACCTATCCCAATAAAAGCTTCGCTAACCCTCGCGAACTCGAACCTAATCGTCCTGGGTCACGCTACTGCGTTCACCTTTTTACTCTGTATGCAGGCCTTCCAGGCTGCACTGCTTATGTGTGCCAGATTAAGAATTTTCTTTTCTGTTTTTTTTTCTTCTTCCACAGATCGATGGTGCGAAGGTCTATGCCCATGTTCTACGAATTATTTCCGCGAAAACAGTTTCTTATCCGTAAAAAATAAGAATTATTATTTCGGTGTATTTTCGACGTATACATGTATTGCAATGAAATATATATTTTTTCATCCATAAAATATTATATTCTAATACATCTATTTATTGAAATTGTTTAAAATTTTATTTTAATTGGAACAATCACTTTCAAAAATTGTCGAACATTATTTTTTACATTGTCGATGGATATTTGCGTAGGATGATTAACACCCATCGATGCGGAACTCGCTATTTCTTCGGGCTGTTAATATTGCAGCGAGATAGTGAGACAGACGGATATTGTGACTGAACTGTATGGGGATATATACGTATATATGCATATATATCCGCAGCAGTATATACCTGTAGCAGCATAGTGGGCCCCGGGTATGGGGGGGCGTGCTGCGCGCATTTCGATATCACGCTCGAGCGATGCGATTCCGATAGTGTCGCCGTTCTTATTCGGCAACACGGGGGCGTCGCTAATGCTCGCCAGGAGTCCCGGGTATGTTGCCTGCATCGACACCCACACGGATGACAATCGCCGACCGTTGTGTGGAACTGAATATACGAAGCCGCAAGCCGACGCGACCCCAGCCAGCAGCAGTCACCCGGCCGCCCTGAAATTACACGAATGCGCGCCCGATGTACGTGTGTCACGTACAATACGAAATTCCGGCCAACTATGCAGTCATTGGCCGTTGAACAATGGTTGATATTCCAGTCATTGGCACAACGCGTTTCTTCGTGTGTGGGAAAAACGTTTCGACGTGGCGACGGCCAATGGCTGTTCGGTGGCCAATGGTTGTACGGTCGGAGGATTATCGGTGAGCGAGGGAGGGAGAAAAGGGGAAGAACGTTCGGGGGTGATGAGGACTGCTGGCTATATAGCGTCTGGGCTGGCTAGACTGCACCCCCGCCGACCGAGGCCGCGTCCCGGCACGACGGGGGTAGACGAGACGCGAGTGAGCTCCCAAAGTGGGGTGGCGAAACGTAACGAGAGATAGAGAGAGAGAAAGAGAGAAAGGGAGAGAGATGAAACGTTGAAGTGAGCGAGCATCGCCGAGTACGCGAGACGTTGAGAGGGGGTTGACGTCAAACGCGCGAGCGCGCGCGCAAGCGAACGAGGGAGCGAGCGAGAACCCTATCGCGCTCTCTCGCGAGGTAGGGGGTGCCGGCTAGACACCGCTCAGACGGTCCAGGGGGCCGAGCGGGGCGATTTGTCCATTGGCGTAGACCTCCGCCGATTTCACTATTCCTCGGAGGAAAAATACCGAGGTTTCGGAATCGTATCTAATCTCTCGCTAAGATGCGGGATTGTCTTCGCGGTGGTTCCGATAAAATTCCAGTGGGTTTTTGGAAATGAGAATTTTTATCTTTTGCTCGTATCGAGGAAGATGAGTTGTTTCTTTTTTTTCGCACGAATTTGTGAGAATTTTTGTTGTGGTTTTTGGAAATTTCCGTTCTTTTAGATGGTGATGTCAGAGCGCTCGAAATTGACGTAGACGTCGATGGAAGGGGGTTTGGAAAAATGGAGTTACGTCCGAAATAATTTTAGGATTAACTTATTGATAATTAGGTAAATTGAAAAATTGATAATAATTATTATCCGATAGTTGCTGTGATATAATATATAATTAATTGTATTTTATTGAATATTTTACACGGCACAGTGATCTTATTCATATTAAATGATTAAACGAATAAGATAAAAAATACGAGAATCGTAGTAAATTAATTGTTATAAATATTAATTAATAAGGAATCTTTCGGAAAAAGCATATCGCAATGAAAACGTATCAACGCAAAAAGTTTTCGTTTCTTTTTCAATTATCATTGTTATCCCTGACGATATCTCATTTTCCGAAGAATTATTTACCTGTTCCTTTGTTATCGCTTGTCGTTGTTATCGTTGATATTTTTTTTTGTCATCGCAGTTTCGCGAATGAACCGCGTGCCCCCGGATTCTACGCTCATGTATCGGACGGCCAGGAAAGCGGTGGCGGCTGTGGGTTGTGTGTGTATGTGTGTGTTTTTTTTATCGAGTGACTGCGGAGTCGAGAGTTGAGTAGAGTCGAGTCGAACGGAGAGGAGCCGAAGCGCGCGGTCTAGACGAAAAGGCGTCCGCGTTCTTCTCGCTTTGCTTCCTTAGAAATTCGGGCGAACTCTCAGACAAGAACCAACCGACGTACGGTCTTTCGCGTACTCCGCTTTTTACTCCCAACCCCGCAGAAAAATGCCATAAAAAAACGTCGCGTGATCGTAATTCACGATTGCATGCAAGTTCTTGTCAATGAATCCAGGTTAAATAAAAACATCGAGAAAATGCCCGATTTCCGCTGATCCAGGAATTTTATTCAATGTCAAACGAAAAACAAATTATTCATCGATTATATAATTAAATATCCCGTAAATACGACTATCATGGTCGTCGACAAAATCATATTCAAATAAATATATGTATTTGATAATTGGAATAATAATGAAATAATTTTCAAGTAATTAATAGGGTTGACAAATATTTATTCAATGTACATGAATAATTTTATTATATATAACTAAATGTATTTGAAATGAATATTCTTCAACCCCGTAATTGACAGATGCTGGTTACGTAGCCGACTCGTGAACATATATATTTCGGGGTTGAGACGCTTCTGTACCTTTAGATATACATGTATATACATTGTACATTGTCCGTGAAACACGAAGTCTGATACATTATTAACGCACACTGGTCACTTGCACCGTCGAGACGTTCAGTCAGGTTGATTCGTTTCGCACGAACGATCTTCAATACACATCAGACCTGTCGACGAAACCGGTAGGGGGTTCCGTCTATTCTCTTCACCTCGCCCTATCTTCCTCAATTGTTTTCCCATTATCGGTATAGATATAGAGATACGCCAAGCGAAAACCCAGACAAACAATTCCGAGCGACGAATCTCAACTTTTCCCCCGAAACAATCGCTTTCAATCAAGCGAGAAAAAAAGAACAATTTAATCAGTCGAACAATCGTTATTGCATTTTCCCAATTTTTTTTTCCAAACAATTCAACATTTTCGAACGATAAATACATGTCTCAATTTCAATAGGTTCGAAATATATTATTCCACACGACTCAAAGAAGCAGACAGATGTTCACGCAATAATAATAATAACAATACTAATAATAAAAATGATGCAAAATGGTTACAGAATTTCAACTAAAAAATAAATACCACAACAATCGTTCTTTCGTGGCTGAAAGAAAAAAAATATACATAAAATTCATAAATAAAGGATACAACCGAAACGTAGACCGGATGTGAAAAATTTGGGGAATCGTTCGTGTTGCCGTCGATGATCGTGTCGTGAGACGGGAGTTCAAAACCGTGCTGTACATACATACACGTATACACATATACATGGTGAACGAAGAGCAGCCTCGGTCTCGTCCTTTCTTTGCCCCATCTCCCTCCACGTGCAGTCGCGCGTCCCGGAAGTCGAGTCTACCGGTGGGTGCTTGCCAAACGGATGATGGTAACAGACGGACGTTTCGAACGAGGGACAGGTGGCGCGGATCGTCGTACTCGGTATAAGTGGACAGGAAGGAGGACATCGTGATGCCGCCGAGTCTGGAGTGCTGGTGGAATCGTCGCGCGTCGTGTGACCGGGGCCTATAACCGCACTGTCGCGCGTCGGCTCTCGGGTTCGCAATGCCGGCAAAAGGGTTTCATTCCGTCGTGGCTCACACGAGGCGGTCGTGTGCATCGTGTGCATCGGCGGGAGAACCCTCCGAGTCCCGTCGAGGTTCGTCGGACGACGTGCGCGCGAGCTCGCGCCGGACCCGCACAAATCGCACTCAAGGACCGCCGGTTTCGTGCTCGTCAACGATCCGCATGCGTTCCAACCGCGGACGATGCACTCCCCCGTGTGCGATGCAATTTCCCCCGACGAGACACGAAACTCCTTGTGATCGACGGGTCCGCGTCCGCCCGGACGTCGGTCCTCGCTGGCGTCTCGGTCGCGCCCGGCCGCATCTTCCGCTAATCCGATTCACTTCAAACCCGGTGAAGAGCTGAGCGACTAACCGAAGTTCGGTACATTTCTTTCAAGGATTTCTTGGTTTGTTTTTTTTTTGGTCAGGATGTGTCATTTTTTAATTCGGTTGAATTATGTATTTCTTCCATCGTGTAATAATTTTTCTCCATTGTATACGTTTTTTTTCTTCATATCGAGTCGAGTCGCACTTATTAGCAGCATCGAACGCTCCGGACTTCTCAGTCACTCGCTCGGTCCCTTGTAGATCGGTCCCGTCTATTTTGACCGATTTCGTGAGTCAATGAATTCTTTTTGCTCTCGAATTTTTGTGTCATCCCAATTGGCCACGTTACACAATCATTGGGTAAGAGAGGGTCGGACCCTCTCGTCTCCCCCCGTCCTCCGCATTTAACGATTCGAATTTTGATTGACGGATGACTGACATTCCCTCGTTTTCTTACATACCGCGAGCTTTTATGAAATTTCAATACACCGCGTATAGACAGTTATAGCGACGCGTTACGTCGAAAGGTTGGATGCAGATTTGGAAGATGTAACCACCGATCGATAGCTCGCAGTCTCGTTGGTGCCGACGCTACCGAATCGTCGTCGTCGTCGTATCGTATACCCACTACAGTCGAGGAATCCTCTAGTCTCCCCCCCCCCCCCCCCCCCCCCGCCGCTCAATCTCTCGGTCATATTCCGACATCCCTTGGTTGCAGTCACTCGCTCTTCCTCGGATTCCCTATTACGCCGAGGGTCGGTCCCTTCGTCTCTTCTTCGTTTTTCCTTCATCCGCTTCTTCGTGTCGTCAAGTCGAGGTGCCGGGCGACGACGACACCGCACCTCGACCGGTGCTCCAACTTGTTGGGTTTGGGTATAGGGCTGCTCCCGCTGACGGAGCCCTTTGTATTTCTTCAATATCGCCCCGTCCTTTCACCCCTTTCTTCCGCCCTGCACCTGTCTTCGTCTACCTTCTCCTACTACTCCTCCTCCTCCTCCTCCTCATCTTCCTTATCCTCCTCTTCCTTCTTCTCCTCCTCCTCTTTGGCCATGGTTCCACGAAATTCTTCGTTTTGTTTTATTTTCAATGGCTGCTGGGGTGGTCCCCTTGTTCTTCATCCCCGCTGTCTGGTGAATCTCCGTGCGTTTCGCATTCCTGAGAAAGAAGGGGGTTGTGTGCCTTTGCCGGTGGCAGCCGGTGGCAGAGTGTAGTTGTGGTCGTATTGTAAATATAATAATACCCCGAGAGCCCGACGACGATGACGACGACGTCGACGACAGCGACGGTCGAGGGACCGCCTGAGGGACAAATAATGAGCCGTGTTTTGCAGAATCTGCATGAGAAAAAAAAATAGATAAATCTTGACGGGATTGGGTGGTGTTTGGGAATGAAAGTAAAATCGTTGAATTCAACCGTCAACGGTCACACATCGGTGGCATTTCATAACGGTCGCCGAGGGTGTTCTTTCAACCCTAAGCGGTAAAACGTTGTGCTCTCAATGAGAGTTTTTGCTACTTTAAAATTTCAAAAACGCCAAAGTATTCGTTGAGTCTCTGAATATTGGTAGTACTTGATTTTTTTAATTTAGAAAACAGAAAATGTCGAAAGACCGGGACGAAGGTAGAACGAGAGCCGGGACAAAATCGTAAAAGACCGAACAAGAGAATTGAAAGCCACGGCGAGACGGGAAGGGGTGAGTGACGTCACGCGGCAACCCTCTGAGCGGCGAACAACCCTCTCGGACGGCGAGGAGGGTGAGAGGACGTCGGGCGCGCGCCCGCCCAACGTTTCAATGTCACGGCCACCTCAGACTCAATAGCCCGGCTTCTCCGTCTCTCTCTCTCTCTCTCTGCCTCTCTCGCACTCTCGGTCGGTATACGGGCTCAGGTGGTTATGTTTCGCGTACAGGGTGTACGCGTAATACGTGCGATGCTCTTCCTCCCCATCACGTCGAGCGACGTCCTCGACGATCACATGACGGACCAAACTGGCAGCACCGTCGTCATCGCCGGCGATGATTCTCTACGACAATTCGGCAACAACCCTTTCGGTAAAATTCTGTTCTTTTTTTTCATTATCAATCTCATCTAAACTTGCCACCCCTGTGTCGAGGGTTGGCTCATCAGCTCCCGGTTTCCGTGAGGCCGCTTCGATTGCTTTCCTCTCACTTGTGGCTTTCGAGACTAGCCAAGCCGAAACTCGAATCTACCCAAAGCGGTCCGAGAGGATCATCGATCGCGCGCCGTAGAGCGCGGGCACGGGAAGATGCGATGGCGTTGAAGGGACGGCAGAAGAGAGAAGAGGAAGTGGAAGAGCTGGAACGGTATGGGGTGCCCTCGAGACTAATTTACGAGCAAGGCTCATCGTTCTTTATCAAATGTAATTTACTATAGAAACACATTTATTATCGTTATTCAATTCTTTAATTCTTTACTATTGATTTATTTGTGTACTATATGATTTATTAATTTTATTGAATGTATTCGGCGATCTTCGATTCGTCATTTCTATTTATCATTACTATTGATATTATAATTTTAGTTTTTGCTACTGATTCTTTTATTTCTCATGGGGATTTTTTTAATTTTTCAATTTAACGGTACTAAGTCTCACCTATTCGACGAAGGATCGTGACCAATGGAGGCCACGCGTCTACCTCCTGTGACATTTCGACCAAAAGTACAATTAAAAAAAAAAACTTCAACGCAGGGACTGTCAGTGCCCGAAGCTGACGAAAAAAAACCGTGTTCTCAACTAACTAAGAGTGTCCCGTACACACGGTCGATTTTCGTTCATCATCCTCGGCCCTCGACGAGGCCAAGCCATTGATTCCGAAATTCCACATAATTGTTCCACAATTGTACATTTCCTAATGCCCGACGATAATTTACGGGAAAAATAAAAATCCCGGTCGGGTCGTTGGAATTCGTTTCGAAATCGCCACGTAAATCGACCGCCAACCGAGCCGTACGGATAACCGGCGTACGTAGACCACAATAGTCAGACGATATCGCACGCACTCACACCCGCGTCGTTCTCGTGCCACCCGGACGGATGAGTAAAACACGTGGCGGCGGCGGCGAGGTTGTGACCGCGAACCCTTCGCCCTGGGCGCTTTAATTACACCGGCGCTTAATTTTGTCCGTACGAATGCGAACCGTGAATATGCATGACTCGCTCGAGCACGCCGCTGCCACGGCGAGAATCCCGCTGCTCGTCGGCGACCCTCTCTCCATCTCTTCCTCCTCTCTCTCCCTCGCGACAATACGTGTCGCGCCGATTTTATTTTGTTTTGCCACTTTTTATCATTCCCCCGTGGTCCCCCGAACCCGTCTCTCCGTGCCCGTCGCGGAAAACGCACGAAGAAAAGGAACGAGCACAACCGCCACCCGAAGACCCCTCTGGCTCCCCGCAGCTCGGCTATTAAAATGCCGTGTGCGACTGAATCCGCGCTTGTTGCCGCGGCTTCTCGTTCTCCATTTTTTTTTGTCCCGGCACGTCTCGCAACCCAATTGCCGCAACGAGTGTGCGGATTTTCGTATCTCTTTTTCTTTTCAAATTTTTCAAATTGGGAATTTATATTCCGACGCGATTTTCCGGTGTTCTTTTTGTTCCGGGTTTCGGTCATTCGCTAATTTTTACGTTCGATGGCTAACGATCTGCGTGGAAGCTGGAGGATGGTCGAAGAATAAAAACGAAATAGCTTTTTTATCGAATTGCATTGACCGAGAATTTTATCGAATGAGCTGATAAAAATGTTATCTACTTTGCAGTTACAGAAAAAGCTCGATAAAAATATTATTTATCCACCCGTGTATTGTTAAATTGAAAAGAAATTTTATTATTATTATCAAGTGGTCCATTTTGATGGCCCTCCGCACGTTACCATAGTCGGCAATCTGTACAAAGTAAAACAGGAAGAAAGAAGTGCATGATTGGGGTTCTTTCTTTTTAATCCGGATGCGCGACCCAGCTACCTCGTTTCGTCGACCGGAAGTCGTCCAGTCTGGTATCTAGTCCGGCGTCGATGATCCCGACGTTTCTGTTTCGACCGTGTCGAAGAGAACACACGAAGACAAACACGTACGTACAACGATATGGCGCGGAGCAAAAGAGAACCGCAGTGCATCACCGCGCATCGCTCGATGAGATCGGCAGACGCTCTGACCCGGTTGCCGCGTCTCTTCTGTGACTCCTCTCTCGTCTCTCGCGGCCGTCGGCGATGCGACCAAACATACGTGCGTGAACGTCATACGCAAACGCGATTGCTCGCACACCGACACATCGCCACGGCCGGGCCATCAACGGCTCTCGCGGAACTTCTACAGGCCCCCCCCCGTGTCGTCGTCCCCCGCAAAGAGTTCCACGCTTCCAGACATCCAGAAAACTTGAACGAGATTCGAATAATTGTTGCATGATTTTTTTCTCCATCGATGGACGAAGCATTAATTACAGGGGAAAAACGGGGATGACAAAAATAATAACGAAAAGTTGGAGGTTATTTATTTACGCACCTAACATCAATATTTTTCGTTGGATGAAGCGTTAGAAAAACATTTATGAGTTGCGAAATTATTGTAGCATTTTCGCCGGTATTTCCATTGAAATGTTTTATAAAAATTGCGTTTGTTTCTTTATATTCGTATTGATATATAATTTAAAGAAACATATGGGTATTAACGTCCCAAATTACCCGATTGAAGCGCTTCTATCCACCAATGTGATCGATCTTTTTTTTTTTAGTATCTTTTTGATCCTACGACGTCGCTAATTTTTTTTATATTTTTTGGACCCCTCTTCCTCTCACTCCACTCTATTTTTTAAATCAAGAGGTAACTGCTATTTCGCTGATTTTTAATTGGATGGAATTTTTTTCCCAGATACTCTATATTTTTTTCTATTTTCAATTTTGAAAAAATCCGAATACTTCCGGAATTTCAACATGCAATAATAGTTTCCTACCTGAAAAAAAAGGAAAGAAATCTATTTTGCAGAAAAACGATATTGCGATTATTTTCGATGGAAAATCGATTTTTTGATTGTCGTCCATTATTTTTTATTAAAAAAAAATAATCGGATCGAATTGCTTCGGTGCAATACAGGATATTATATATAGGACCTACATACGGCGATAGCGGCGCAATCATTTTCCACCCTTCGGTGAGCGAGAAATCGATTTGGACGATGTACGTAGGGAGTCTCGAAAATTTGTAAGCGGCAACGAAATTTCCTCGACGTCCGAGAGGGTCACGTTAGCGACTGATGGTTTTGCGAGCAGCTCGAGCACGGTGAGGGGGGGGGGGGGGATAGGTCTCGCAGCAACGTTTGCCACACTAGTTTGACATCGTCGGAATCATTGGATTCCTCGCTCGCGCACCCTTCAATTTCGTAAGGCTCGGACGGAAATCTGTTCTCTCGGTGGCCGCGGGGACACGACAATCTGATTACCAACCGTGCTCCGCGACTGTGCGAGCACAGCCTGCTCCCTGCTTCGACCGTGAAGGGAATGTAGGAAGAGTTGAGGTTTTTTTTTCATCGCAAAAAGGGGTTGGAAACCGAAGCATGTGGGTCTGGTATCCCTGCGTTATAACGTAGGAACCACGAGCGTGGAGGCAGCTGGTGCGCTCGAGTGTACCAGCAGCAAGATGAGTACGGTTCGTCACTTTATTGCGATCTCCGTTCTCGAACATCCCTCATCCCCCGACAGAAGGATTGAAAACGAATACGAAAGTTAAACTTTAATCGTCAATCGTTATAATAACCACTTACGCTAAAATCGGGACTGCAACAACTATCAATTATTCGGATTACGTTAAAGCTATATTGATAAAAATAAGATCGACGAATGAAAATAAATTCATGTCGACATGTATGGTATGTCGAGGTATGGACAGAAATAAATTCAGCGAGTGGAAAAATAATTTGATGATTATGCAGTAAAATATTTGATAGAACTGTACTAGGCGCCACTACGGCCGTAAGTGAAAAGGCTACATGACTGGTCAGACGATAATGTATGAGAATACAGAATAATTGTATTTATATTCCGATGGCGGAATAATTTAAACTCAACGTACGTTCGAAAATGGCACAACGAAATTTGTCGATATTGGGAATTATATATACCCTTGTAATCTAAATATATCGATTACAACGAACGCGAGCGAAGTTATGATATTCGGTAAGTGGAACCCTCACGCGATACATCGGACAATAATGTATAAGAATGCAGAACAATTTTATTTATATTTTAATCACGGAATAATTCAAACCAAACGTAAATTGAATCATACCACAACTGAATTTGTCGATATTAATAACTATATATTCTCTCGTAATCGAAATATATTGATTTGAAAGTCCACGAGCGAGTCATGGCATTCAGCAAGTAGATACGACACGCGATAGATCGGACATTAATATATAAGAATGCAGAATAATTTCATTTATAGTATTTCGATAGCCACAATTAAAATCAACCGTAAATTCAATAATTCGACAACGAAATTTGTCAATATTAATAACTATATACTCCCTCTTAATCGAAATATATCGATTTCAACGTACACGCGCGAGTCACGGCACTCGGTAAGTGGATACGACACGCGATAGATCAGACAATAATGCATCGATGAGGCATATACCGGTTTCCAATAACCGTAGCGACATACACGGAGAGCCAGTGGAGAGAACGTAGAGAAGCATTGGCATTGTTGTACTTGCAACCGAAGACACACCGTTGTCGGCATAACCGGAAGCTATTATACAGCCCGGCCTCGATACCGTCCCGGAATCGCGATCGATCCCGATCGAACGTATCTTCGATCCCGCGCGAGCGGCGCAAAAGCTTCTGCGGTGCAGCCGAGAGCTACGCTAGGCACGACCGAGAGCGCTACCGCAGCTGCGCGTGCAACGGCGATGCCACGCAGGCCGCGTGCATACGTACACGCATCGTGCACGTGCCGAGAACCCGGAACGAGCGAACATCGCGCAAACCGACCGCGGGCGTGCTGCAGAAGCTTCGAATCGTCGATCGTTGCGTTTATTTCTGACTCGGATAATCCATCCGCTCAATTATATTCGCTATCGCATAAATAATTTAGATAAAACGTTGGATCGTGACAATGATTGTGCAAATAAATGTATTATATGGCACTCGCTTTCACTTTTTATGAGGGTGAAAGGAATTTGCGCATAAGAACGTATTATTTTAAAGAACTTTTTAATAACTTTAATAAGCGCATATTTCATTTCCTAGAGGAAAGAAATACGAGCGGGTCCACGAATTCGAGGACTGAGTTTGGGCTTCATGTCAGCGTTTGTTTGTAATTTTGAATAATAAACTCTCAATCTCCATCGAGAAATAAACTCTCAATGATTATCAAATTTTTTCCTTGGTTATTTTCGCAACGAAGGTTTATATCTTGGCAACAAAAATCTTCCCCAACGACCCTTGCTATAACCAATTCATTTTTATCGAAGGAACATGATTAACATCTAGGACCGTTGATTTTCCAACGGATTCTAAAACTAACTAAACTCACAAAAAAATTCACACTGCTGAATAAACCACTAAGCTAAATAAACCATCCACAAGTAAACCATCTTCATCGAGCATCTCAATATCTCCGCGCCCGAACATCGTCCAAAAGCGTCAATCGTAATCTCAAATCATTTAGCGCAGCGCCAGACGGTTTTATCAATGCGAACTCTGCATCTATCCCGTCCATGAAACTTTTTTGTTTTTTGTTTTTCGCCTCTGATATAGTATCGTACGAGCAAAACGTATCTCGATTTTGTAAATTATTCGCAGGAAAACCGCACGAACCGATACATTCGGCGCGAGAGATTCGAAACGATATTTTCAACCCTTCCCGGCTGCCGGGGCTGGAGGGTTGGATAAAGAGCGAGAGAAAGCGAGGGAGGGAGGAGGTACGTACCGAACACTCGCCGATAAATACGGACTTTGCGCCAGAACCGCAGCGTCCCACCCGCGCCAGGACCCCCGACGGTGCACCATACGCGTACAGGATGAAGTAAAGGGTGAGACACATGGCCCACACCGATGGCGTTATACGTAATCACAAGCCCCGCTCAGCTACTCCCGTTTGCGCAGCCGATGCTGCCGCAGCCGCTTGCGGTATCTCGAATGGCTTAATGGCACTGTTAACTGCCGTATTATTTAACGGAGATTTATGCATTATGGTCCGCCGATTAAAATACTGCCGCGATATCCCCGCAGCGGGGTAAAACGATGAAAAAAAAAAAGAAAAGAAAAAACTAGACAAGCCAAAAGGCAGACGAGTCGTTGGAAAAAATCGTGATTAAAATGATTGCGCGACGACGTGAGCCACGGGTTGTGCAAGAGGGCGTAAAAACGTTACCGCGAAGGAGAAATGAGAAAAGCCAGAATCACGAGAAATTCTCTTGATCCGACGTTAATAGCTTCGTTCTCATAAACAGGAATGAACAGAAGCAGCTTTCACGAGATGTCTTTGATTCATTAAAAAACGAATGAAAAGAAAAGAAAAATAAAGTGCACGCGGACGGAGTGAAATGTACGAGTTTGCGGAGAAATATTAATTGAACGGAAAGTACGAAGAATAATCCAGAAAATTGAATTTTTTTTCAATTAAAAATGGTTTTATGAATTAAATATTTTATAAGGTTAAATAAATAAATGAATAAAACAACGGGTCGCGAATTTCACTCGTCGGGATGTCATGTCTGAGCGACCCTGGTCGTGTATGCTGAGCGTGCATGCATGATTCATGCATATCATGCAGTATCATCGGGGTGAATTTGCATTTCCTCGATATTGGGGCTATACGCGACGGACTCGAGAATTTTCTCTCGTCGCCGAGGAAACGTCTAGCCGAGCGACGTCTATCCCCGAAGACTTCGGTACGGAGACGGTGCGCGATGGAAGCGACGGCGACGACGGCGGGATGGGTGGTGGTAATTGCGGGGGTAGTTGCACTGCACCGTGGAAGTCGCTGGTTGACGATGGTACATCATACACGGGGCGTTTCAGGCCAAACAACCTAGCCATAGTTCTCGGGTCTTCGGTTTTATTTTTTCATTTGTATCATCGTGCTTCAGAGCATCGCTGAAAGCGAATCTGCGCCGATTAAACGTCTTAATTCAACTAAAATCTACTGCATTGACAATTTCGAACCTGTTCTTTTTCTATTCAATAACAATCTACAATGGCAAAATATAAAGAACAATAGTGAAGAATAAGATTTGTCGCGATGGTGCCAGTTTCAAAAAGTTGATTTATTTTCAGATGTGAGAATGTAAATTTTAGAGAAACTAGAATAACTAGAAACTACAAACTAGAAACTAGAAAAAGTCGACTAAATTATAAGAATAATTCAAATAATTTTGAAACGCGTCCTTCGGACCCCGAATGGCCGGTTCAGGTTCGGAAAATCTACAAAAATTGCTTATAAATTTTTTTCCCAGTGTTTCCTCTCACCAATCGTCCAGAGAATAAAAAATGAACAACTTTCGTTCGAGGATAAAACCCAGGTTGGTTTGGCCCGGAACGCGCGGTGTAAACCGCCGTAGGAGACGTGGCTAGCCGGTTGGCTCGCTCAACCAAGGACCGTCTACATCGCGTCTGCTTCGCACAAACTCCGCATTATCTATAAGTCTAGACATCCGCGCGTCGACGGGGGGGGGGGGGGGGCTGTAGCGGCGACGAGAGAATGGGCTAGCGCTGTGCAAGGGTGAAAACGGGGAGGAGGAAAGGGCGGCCCGGGGGAGGTTGGCGGACTCGGAGAGAACGGTTACGAGGCGACGGGGGTGTGGGGGCGTGCTCGCTCTTGTAATTTACAGCGCACCCCACAGAGCGACTGCATCCTCCAACGGCGACCACAGCCACACACCACCGCCCTGACGACGGAGTCTTCTTCCTCCTCCGCCTTCCAACTCTTCCTCTTCTTCTTCG
This sequence comes from Sussaba pulchella, assembly GCA_963971145.1. Classification (NCBI taxonomy): domain Eukaryota; kingdom Metazoa; phylum Arthropoda; class Insecta; order Hymenoptera; family Ichneumonidae; genus Sussaba; species Sussaba pulchella. Next base: position 3,697,002 of record OZ020168.1, read on the forward strand.
CTTCGTGACGCTGCTCACACCCCCCTCCATGTGCTTTGTACCTTTTGTGCCATATAGTATACTTACCCTTGACTCTTTTTCTTTTTTCATTTATTTCTTTTTTTTTGTTTCGCCGTCGAAACAAGAGCCAAAAGAAAGACACTTCAACGTTCGGGTTCATGGTTTTTACGAATTTTCTTCGAGCTTGGTATTATCGCTGTGTCAATTTTTCTGAACGACGCGGATCAACCCCTCGTTTGAGATGTCTGCAAGCAGATGCGAAAAGTTCGATGAAATTCTAATCAATGATGAACTCGATGAGTTTACGAGTCATCATTTTTAGTTTAATGTGTAATGAAGAACCTATCCTACCGAGCGAACGATTCTTCGCGATATTTTCTTCCTCGCATCGCCCCCCCCCCCCCCCCCCCCGTTCTTCCGCAGATATTTCGATGCTCCGTGGCTCGTGGACGTCTCGTCTCAAGGATGTCTCAACGTCACGTTCAGCAACGACGTTTTCAACCTACCGAGACGCAATATTCCCAATGGAATCGGTCATTAATCCAGGGTTGCGCGCTCGGTTGGTTGCAAGGGTTTAACAAGGGTTGAGACGGGCCGTTGGTGGGTTCGATAGACGCGAGACATCGCGCAAGGGTTGAATACAACGTTAACCAAGGATCCGACGGAGACGTAACTCAACGGAAGCTGCGCTATGGTCTCTCGCCGAACGGTCTCGAGCGCAGATTAGTCGTAATCTCGGTGCATTGCACTCGCACCCCCTACCCTCGTCCGATCCGTCTCACAAACACTTTAGCGATACCCGGCGCCGTACTCTCTATCTCTCTCGACCGCCCCCGCGTCGGCGACGTTGACGCTCGACCTGGGCGCCAACGACTCCGTTTCACGTCAATCCTAGCAGAAGAGATATAGAACCGAGCGTCGTTCCGTAGAATCGCCGCGAAGTTAACGCGACGAGTTCTTACGTCCCGCACTCTTTGATTAAGTATTTCCTGATGGCTGAACCACGACGCGAACGTCTGTCCCTAAACCGATATATATTCGTTGCGCGTCCCGACGAATTCACGTTGCTCATGTGTGCGCGTGTGTCACGCGCGATGGGCGAGAACCGAGATTAAACGACCCTCACGGTTAACGATTACGAGACCGGGCGCGCGCGTGAAACTCACGCCCGAGAGTTTCAACGTCTTGAGATTCAAATGTTTCCCCTTCGAAACCCTTTCGGAATCCCTTTCAGCATAACCCCGTACGAGCTCTTGGCGACGACGTTGAAACCACGTTTTAACTTTTCCCCGTCGTCGTATAATCGTTATTTCTCGACGGCATAGTTTGAATCCTTATTGCATTTACGGAGACACTCGTGGTTGCGATGTCGAAGGTTGTGGAATTTATCGTTTTATGTGCATCCTGTCGCGGAAAATTTTCGGGAACTCGACTTTATCGTTGTTATCTCAGGTGGAAAATAATTATTGATTATTATTAGAATAATGAATTAATAATTAATTATATTATATGTTACAATTTTAATTGATAATATATATATATCATAATAATAATCTATAATCTATATATATTATCTATTATAATTATATTATATTATCATAATAATTATTATTATTTTAATGAATAATATATATATTATTAATTATTAATTATTTTCCACCTGATATATATATATATATATATATATATATTAGATAATATAATTATTTATTAATTATATGATAATAATCGTTTTTTCTCTGTTGCCAAACTTTTTCCATGCAAATGTTTAATCGTCACTCTCTTTGACTCAGTATTAATTTCAATCAAATTTATTGGTGTTTATATTTTCTAAAAATTCATCGAATCATCGATTCAATTTTATTATAATTTCATCATTCGCGTAATTTATTTTATCGATTCAGATTCAACGCGAATATAGCACGATTTGCGTGAAAATGTGGGAAATACGAGGATTTTCTTATCGTCCCGATAGTTTTCCTCGTGACGAGACGACGGGAGTCGGATGATCTTTATCGTCTCGCCGGTGTTCGTTTGACGATACGATAAAATCTCATCCGACACGCGCGATTCACGTCGTTACGGGTTTCTCGTGTTCGAACGGGCGCGTACGTGGCGACGAAACGACATCCCCCATCTGTATCGAACAAACAACCAATTGTTTCCACGGGATCACATTTCGCGGCGCGAATGCGCAAGTAGGTTGGGGGTTTATCATTGTACCGTTGGACGTTGACCCAACAGCCGGACGTTGCTCGTACCGATGAGCGAAACATTGAAAAAAGATAACAAACGGGATAAGAAAAAAAATAACGAAGAGGACAAAAAACCGGAACGGCATGGTCCGAAGTACATTGACTTTGCCAAGGGTTTCGTTATCGCTGATAATATACGGTAATGAATATTCTTTGTGCCAAACGACGTTCAAATTTTCGTTAAATCGACGTTACAGTGCTGAATCGTATTTTTTTAAATTTCTTCGTTAATTTTTTTAATTAAAATTTTTTACTTTAATATTTCAAATTCCTGTGTTGACTTAAAAAAAACATTGTTAGGATCTTTCTGATCGTTTTGCGACGAAGCAACTCTGTATAGTCGAAAATCGTCTCACAGCGTTGGCCGTCGTAATAAATTTTTCGTGATTTTTTTTTTTTTTTTTTTCTATTTTCAAACAGAAAAGAAATCAACGATTGCGAAAGAAAGCTCGTACGGGGTTGGGACGATAAATACGGTTATCTGTCGGGCGAGTATTTCAAAAAAGTGTTGGCGGAAGAGTGCGCGATAGCTGGACTTCCGGTGGACACGTTTGAACGTAAATTGGGGGAAAATTTGATCGAAAAATCTCCGATACCTTTGAAACCGTCGCCGAAGCCGGTGCCGAGAACGAGTTCCGCCATGGTCGGCTGGCGTTCGTCCCGACGCGACCACGACTTGGAATTCGTCGGTCCGTTTCACGTATCGCCGAAGCTCACCATAGAACCGCCGTTGATTCCCGGAGAATTCCGCGTGACTCAACAAAACTTTTTATACCTCGGATGAAGCGCAAATACATCGAGTCGATCAAAGCTTTTTTCTCTCTCTTTTTTTTTTGTGATTTATTTTTTCGATACTGACGTTCGTAATAATTTTATTATCCAATCCTCTCGCGAGATTTACATTCCAAACCACTTTTGTTTGAGCGTAGGCGGCAATTTTTCCGTCAATGATATTGGATTAACCTCGACCGCTACCATTTCTTCGTCGTTCAACCACTCCAAGTGCACCAGGTGCTGAAAAATACGGAATAATTGTAATGGATTTGATGAACAAATTAATCGATGAAATCTGCGACCTAATGAATAGTATGAAGACACGACGGTGTTTAATTTAAGTATTTAATCGAAGTAATCAATTCCATTGAAATGAAAACCTTGAAGTGAGAATTGTGATTTTTTCTCGCTACTTGGAGAAGAATAAAAAAAATCGTTGCTGCTTACTTTGTACTTCTTGACGACTTGAAAAGCGTGCTGACTGTTGGAACTCGATCCTGAATTGCTGTCTTCCGTGAGATCGCCGTTTTCGCGCCTTGGAATTTTCGTTCTGCTCTCGGGCAATTCTTTTTTCTTGTTTATAACGTATACCGTTGTGTCGTCGTGAACTATTATGACGTTTTCGTTGTTCGGATCGAAAGTCACGTTGGTTATTGGAAATGGTCGCGACATCCATTGAACGGGCAAACGACTCTGCAGATGGTTCGAAAATTCCGTGTACTGTTTCCTGGGTATATTGTACTCGACGACCTGTAAGTTCAAACATGTTTACCGGATCGAAATTACATATTGTTTTATTTGAACCCGATGGTTTATTATATGACAATAATTTAATTAATAATAATAATTTAATTAATAATAATAGTTTAATTAATGATAATACTTTAGTTAATGATAATAATTTAATTAATAATAATAGTTCAATTAATAATAATACTTTAGTTAATAATAATAGGTTAATTAATGATAATACTTGAGTTAATAATAATAATTAATTTAATAATAATAATTTAATTAATAATAATAATAATGTAATTAATGATAATAATTTAATTAATAATAATAGGATTAAGGGAATTTTTTAATCAAACGAGTATTCCGATAAGCGTTTCTTCTCAATTCCTAGTGTTCGTAGTTCATTCGTGATTGAAATCGTTGTGCGGTGCACAGAGAGTTCGTTGATAATCGCAATAAATGAGAATGGAGGTTCATAACTGCTCTTATCGAATTAAAATCGTAAATTAAAATGAAAACGCTTCGTTTGTGGATAGAAAGTACGGTGTTACGTTAGAAACGATCGTAAACCTCGATACCGCAAGTCTTTGGTCCGTGATGTCTTTAATATTCCTTAATGACCTCGCAAGACCGATAAATAGAGAAAATTTAATCGTAGTTCCCGCCGCATTTTCCACACCCGTGCGAAAAGCTCTAACGATTATTCGTATATTAAATAAAATTCTCGCAGGACATAAGACTATAATCTCGCGGACGAGGCGTGTAACGAGACGCGAGAATTCTTCAAAGTAGAGCGAAATTACGGATGCTCGGATAGATATTGCTATTCTTTACTGCCGCGTCGTCATCTCGCCGATGAATGTTTTTACGACGTGTACCGTTACTTCGAATAAATTACACGCTTCGGTCAATTTTTTTCTTATTTCTTTTTTTTTTTTTGTTCTACCGTCGTCGGAAACCTGGCGACGTCTGAGCTACGCATCTCACCTTATGATCCGAGTACACGATGACCAGGTTCGAAGTACCTTTCTGCACGGCCATTGCCGTTGGTGGACAGCTGTACCTGCGGCATAATAAAATCGTATAGTTTTTTTTTTAATTATTCTGTTATTTACTTACTGGAATTTTTTTTACTCTCAACTTTTCTTTGCAGTAATTACATCTGGTGCGATGTGAACGAAGATGACTTATAATCGAAATGATTTGTATCATCTTTTATAATCATTAAACTCACTTAAAATCATTTTCTTTGAATCGTCGGAATGTATCGCACAGGTTGCTTTTATTCGCAATAAAATTGATAAAACTTGCAGCTAGTGTCAACAAATTTTAAAATTTAGATGGTCGAAAGTATTACGAGAGTACTGGCTCGTATTTATCTTCAACAAAATTACAATGGACATTTAATTAGCGACAAAAGCGTATTGCGAAAAAATATAATTTATTTTTCCGCAATAATTTCTGCCGTTGCCGACGAATCAGTACCTGGGCAGTGGAAAAAAGTTCGGAGTGCCGGAAGTGAGTGCAGCATCGACGGAGTAAACGACGACGAGTCCATGTCGATCGGAGAGCACGAGATGTTTGCCGTCCTGCGAGAAGCACACGAGTCCAACGTTCCGAATACTCTGTTCGGCCGTTTCGAGAGATCCTTGAATCCTCAAGTTCTTTTTTTCAACTACGAACATCGTCACGTTATTGCAACCGCCGTCGTTATTTATCGCGACGAAACGTTTGCCGTTGGGACTGAATAACATTTTTTGCACTCTCCGTAAAGCGATATCGGTGTCGTTTCTCATCAAACGAGCGTCTCCTTCGACAACGTCAAAATTGAATACGCGTATATGAGTATCCGTTGAATAAACGATTATCTTAGAATCTTTGCTGACAGCGTGCGAGACTATGCTCTCGTCGCTTTTCGTTCTGAGTTCGAGCAGTTTTATCGGATTTTCATCGATCCCGTGAAGCATACCAGCGTGGACGGTTTCTTTCGTGATTTTGCTGGGCGAGCCGAGTCGCCAAAGTTCCAAAAAATTTGTGTAACGCAACATGATGCATCGCGATTTGCGGCAAACGGTTACGCAAGGAGGTTGCAAGAGTGGTGGATATTTGACGAGAAGTTTGGGTGGATAACTCGATTGCGCGAGATAACCATCGACACCTGCGGAATATAATTTACCATCGGCCTCGACGAGAGCCCGAACATCGTGAGCGTGCAATCGACGCTCGATTCCTTTGACCCATTGAGGCCTTCCGCAAGATTTCAACGTAACCTTGGCAAAACTACGCACCACGGGATCGACTCCGGCGCAGTAGAGAACGTTCGCGTCCTGAGACACGACCACGGCTAGGATATCAGCCGTGTGACTCTCGTGGGATTCTATGAGGGTGCCCATGTTCGGATCCCAAAAAGACAATACGCCTCTGGAATCGCCGGAGACTACGAGATTGTCATCGGTCACCGCTAAACACCAGACTATGGTCTCTTTTTTTGAAAACTTTCGAGCCGTCGTCATTTTGTGTATCGCGTGGCCTGATATCGCGTTCCAAACTCTCACCGTGTCCGACGAGCCGGTGTATATGGCTTCGCCCGTGTTGTCCCATTTTATGCACAAGATTCGGCCTTTTTGTTTGTCGAAGATTCTCTCGTACATCAGAGAATCGGAGGTTATTGCGAACGTGTTTATGTAACCGTCTTCGGTGCCCACGGCTATGCGATCATTTTGGTGATTCGCGTCGATGCACCAGGCTGCGCCGCCGGTTACGGCTACTTCGTACTTGGGCCTGAGAGTGGAAAGATCGTACTCGACGACCATACCCCGGAGACCGACCGAGAATAATCTTTGGTCCACCCACAGTATCGATTCCACGGAATCTTCGGAATGGCCGACTATCGTGGATTCTAGGAAAGGCGCGTTCGCTACGTTCCATATCTCGATGGAATTGTCGTTCCTGCGGATGGAATGACGAAGGATTTATGGTTAGAAACGTAATTGGCGATCGAACGAATTGGCGTAGCGGAGAAAAATTATTTTGTATCAAGATTCGCAAATAGGCCGTCATTGTTTATTCGTACTAGGCTAATACAAACAATTGTACGGGAAAACAACAAGTGACATTACTGAATCATCCCTTAGGTGTTGTCACTAAGGCGAAATAATTTTTTTTTAAATGATTTTTAATTTTTTCGGGATAAAAAATTTACAAGATGTAAATAAAGAGGTATTCTTATATCTTTTACGATAAATCAATTGCATGAAATTGATGAATTGTTGGCTGAATAAATAATTAACAGAGGGAGATTAAGATAGTTTGGACAAATAACTTGAGAATACGATTTTTCAACTTTTTCATTACCCAAAAACAAATACGTTGAATACGTCAAGAACGAGTAAAGAAATTCGAGATAAAAAATCTAAAACGCCGATTGATTATCATCGGCGCTCGTAAACTAACCTCGACAGAGCCAATTTCTTATTTTTCCGTTCATGGCACAAGCACGTCACGGATTTGGGTTCCAGATTGTAAAATCTGACGTTGTGTATTTTACATGTAGACATTATGTACAACGTGTCATGGGATTATCAGTAAAGAAAAAAAAAATTCATCGGGTTAATTCTGTGTACAATTTGAAAAAACATAACCGCACTATTTTCACACGCGGTACTAATTGCTAATACCAGAGATGAGTAGGGAGATTGATACAGAGCCATATATCGGCCATTCCGGCTGCTTCTCATTCGTTGGTCGTGCATAGGCGACGCCTCGTGGTCGACGTGGAAAAGACGCCGTCGTTTTTGCTCGTTTAGCGTATACTGGGTAGCCTAAAGCAAATTCTCAGCCGCATTGAACCGCTTGCGTACAGGCAGAGATGAGTAGGGAGATTGATACAGAGCCGTATATCGGCCATTCCGGCTGCTTCTCATTCGTTGGTCGTGCATAGGCGACGCCTCGTGGTCGACGTGGAAAAGACGCCGTCGTTTTTGCTCGTTTAGCGTATACCGGGTAGCCTAAAGCAAATTCTCAGCCGCTTTGAACCGCTTGCGTACAGGCATAGCTCGGAGTGGTGTGTGTGAGCAGAGATTAGAGGAGAGATCGCCAACGCCGTGGAGTTCGGTTGGCCCCGAATTTTTCCGAATTGTAGCGGGATCCGCCGAGCCGAGGTTCCAATGGAGTCCAACAGAATATACCGGGTGTCAGGCTCAAGCGTGAGCCTCAACGGGAGGCCAGAGCCCGGTGGAACCCAGCCAAGCCCAGCGGCCAGCGTCGATCTACGGCTCGATGTACGCGGGGAGCGGGCGGAACGAGACGCATGGTTGTGTGGCGTATATGGCGTGTACGACAAGTGGGAACGCCCGAGTGTAGATGAGCCATTTCGATCTACTCAACAAAAATGAAACGTAACGTTTCAACGGCCGTCGGGCCGGGCATCGCGGGCGCGTGTCTCTATGTGCATGTGCATGCGTGTCTGTGTGTACGTATGGGTCTGTATGTGTGGGTGCGAATGGATGAATCGACCATCCAAAATTCAAACGCTTATAACTCGACAACGGCGTAAGCTACAGCCCCCAAGTTTTGCACACATTCTGTGCCTTATGCATATGTAATTTTTGCAATAGTCGCGATTTTTTAGCTAAATCCATCGAGAAACCTGGGTTTTATTATATTTTCAATTTTTCGACAAATCAACTTTGTCTCTGTAATTACCGATAAATTCATCGAACCGAGCATCGATCGAAGTGAAATGAATTCGCCACATGTATAAAATATCAATAAGCCTCCAATAATTCAATTGGGGGGGGGGGGGGGTGTAAACAAATGCTGTGCAATACTTCGTTTTGATATTGATAACCGGAACTCACCATTTTGTTGGTGAAAAATATGGATTATCGATCGAAGAATAAATGTTATCCTCAAATAATGAATAAAAATTAGCTCTCGAAAAAAAAATTTATTGTTTCAAAATAATAAATAATTTTCGCTTTATTTTTGTTTGCAATGATCAACATTTTCAGTCGGAAACATATGGATTATTGACAAGAACAAAAATTTCATCCTCGAAAAATTCATTTAACAAAAATTGACCCTCTCATTGACCTTTAGCGAAAGCGACTATTTTAATCATTCGGATCACAATGAAAAAAAGATTGCAGCAATTTGAAATGCTGGAATGCTGTCTCTGATACATTATTATTCCAATTCGCCCACAATTACACACTAACGTACTCAATTTTGCTGACTGTTTAGCCGAGTGCACTGATCTGTACGGAATACCACGAATTGTGATAGTTGTATAAATTTACACAGTTTACGCGCAAAGCGTAAAAAATAATAATGACTATATATTAGGATGGTTCTTAATTGGGTGATTTCGGAATTTTTTTGGTATTGCTCTTGAAAAGTAATCGATATGAATAGAAAATAAATTGGTCGCAATCGGGAATTTGCCCGATAAGTCTAACCCGGGGCGACAAGCAATCGAATTTGAAAAAACAAAATGCATTTGGAATATTGTTGGGGACATTTTATATTTCTTCAAAACTATACATGATCCAAAAATCCCCCATCACAATTTTGTAGAAAATTTGATGTTCTACAAAAAAGGTTTCTTGTAAAATTTCTGTGAATCCAATATTAACTCTGTCGTAAAAAAAAAATGATCAAAAATATGCTTTTTTTCTATCCAATTTACCTCCCGCCCCCCTTTGGGAGTATTAACGAACTTTTTCGCAATCTTTGTTTTTTTACCGTAATGTTTGTAACGTTGTTTCAAAAAAGTACCATGTCGACAAAGTCAAGTTATCAATTGCCAAATTATCTAATTGTAAACAAGTAAAACTGAAATTGTACAATCAGGATTACATATATGAATAATGTCGTTAATTATTTTTTTAAAGACACAATTTTCAATTGAAACCGCATGGGTTATTGGGAACAGTTTGCCACTTTTTATAATTTTTCGTTTCATGCGTTGAATGCATTCATCGTTTCATGGCTCTCGACCATCGAGTTAAAAATCGTTGTTAATGGGGAAGCCTGCTTTAGAGGCTTCAAAAAATCTATTTTTTTGAGGAATTTTCAGGGAAGGAAATAAATATTTAATTGAATCGAAACTTTCAGGTTCTGTTGTTATATATTTCAACATTTTTCTCAATTTTTTTCATTAAATTATATGTCATAATATGCCGGGTACAAGCATTTCGCCGAGGCGCCTCGAGCGTGCATCTGTCGTGTGGCGGGAAAGATGCAGGTCACAATTTCCATCTGAAACAAAAAAACCAGAACAAATTTATATTTTCAATAGTATAGATTTTAGTTAAACCTAAAAAATCTAAAAAAAAGTGAGAAATTCAACAATTTTTCGCAACTTAAAAAAAATAATATTTTTTTGGAAAAAAAATTTTTTTTTTTAAGTTGCGAAAAATTGTTGAATTTCTCACTTTTTTTAGATTTTTTAGGTCTCGGCGAAATGCTTGTACCCGGCATATTATGACATATAATTTAATGAAAAAAATTGAGAAAAATGTTGAAATATATAACAACAGAACCTGAAAGTTTCGATTCAATTAAATATTTATTTCCTTCCCTGAAAATTCCTCAAAAAAATAGATTTTTTGAAGCCTCTAAAGCAGGCTTCCCCCATTAACAACGATTTTTAACTCGATGGTCGAGAGCCGTGAAACGATGAATGCATTCAACGCATGAAACGAAAAATTATAAAAAGTGGCAAACTGTTCCCAATAACCCATGCGGTTTCAATTGAAAATTGTGTCTTTAAAAAAATAATTAACGACATTATTCATATATGTAATCCTGATTGTACAATTTCAGTTTTACTTGTTTACAATTAGATAATTTGGCAATTGATAACTTGACTTTGTCGACATGGTACTTTTTTGAAACAACGTTACAAACATTACGGTAAAAAAACAAAGATTGCGAAAAAGTTCGTTAATACTCCCAAAGGGGGGCGGGAGGTAAATTGGATAGAAAAAAAGCATTTTTTTGATTATTTTTTTTTACGACAGAGTTAATATACACTTATTTTTAAAATAACTACTTAATAACGTAACATTTGGAGAATATTTTATAAAACTTTCATTAACTTTTATGATCAAATGACCATTGACGGAAAATCTCTGCGGACGTTTAAAAAAAAAAGTGTCATTGCCGTACCCATCATAACTTATCACTGTATCATTTGAGACCAAACAACCAAAATGATTTTATTAGGTGATAAATTTCTGCAGGTTATGACGTCAAGACTTTTTTCAAATTTTGTATCATTTAAAAATGGCAACATTTTCAATTTTTTTGATGAAAAATCAGTACTTTGACTTCTGAGTGCTGTAAAATATTGACCAATCAATGAAAACAAATATTCGTTGTTATAACCTGCTGTTGTTATAACTTATCACCTAATGAAATCATTTTGGATCTTCGGTTTCAGATGATCCGCTTATGGTGTGCACCGCAATAAAACTTTTTTTTCTAGACGTCTGCAGAGATTCTCCGTCAATGGCTCATTTGCTTATAAAAGTTAATGAAAATTTTATAGCCTATTCTTCGAGTGTTACGTTATTTAGTAGTTATTATAGAAATAAATGTACATTAGCGGTGTCGCAAAAAAAATTATCAAAAATATGCTTTTTTTAATATCGAAGTATCTACCCCCCCCCCCTTCGCGCGCTAAACTTAGAAAAGTAAACGAGACAACACCATTATTTGATTTGGTTTGCTCTTTCAGATTAAAGTCGAAAATATTGATCAGAGACGAAGAATTGTTATGAAAAAACCGCTAGATAATTAAATTTCCTACAAATTTGTTCATGACCATCCTTAATCAAAAGTAGAAAATAAACGAGTTATTTCGTAAGAACGAGTTCCCCTTTAAATTACGGTGGCGAGAAAATACACGTGGGTCTCGCTGTCGTAACATCTTATTTCAATGATGCGCCCTGTTCGGATATTCCCCACTACGCTCTGACCACCTCTGACGTCCCCCTCTCAGCATACGACCGAGTATGGCCTTGCCGATGTAGCTCCGGCTCGAAAATGTCACCCGCTATGACGGCGACGATACGAATTTAGCATTGTGCTATTACTATATATACGCCCCGGGGGGGAGCTAGTTCGCCGGCCCCCTGGTTGGCGGCGCACCAAGTCGGTGAAACGGCTTCCCCGACCTCGTTGGCGATCTCTCCTCTAATCTCTGGTGTGAGTGCATGTACAGGAAGGCTGGCTAGGATGTATTGTAGTAGAGGGGAGGATTTTCGACGCCGCCGTGAATATCTCGTTTCGACAAGCGTTCTTGGCTTGCCGGCGAACGATGATCGAGCGTTGATGTATTTCCCTTTACAGTGTCCCCGTACATCGATGTTTTTGCATTTATTTCTAACTCATTCTGGTTATAATTATATCGCGTATTCGGTGAAATTTATGTTTTTGAACTAAATTGTTTAGCATATTATCGAAAAAATAAATCTCCATTGATAGTGTATATTTATGTAAAATTTCCGAGATAAACGATTATTGCAAATATTATTTTGGATTGAACACAAACCTTTGAAAATTGAGTCTGACCGGTGAAAAGCTTATAAATAATCAAGTCCATTGATATTTCATAACAGGTATAACTTATACAGCACTCCTGCCTTCTCAAGAGAACACAATTCACTCACGTTTGCACAATCTTTATGATAACTCAAGAACCAGCTAAGATTTTCCGTGGTTCTTGGGCTCAAATTAAAGATACAAATGTAGAAGTGAGGCGTGAGAAATTTTAAATAAGAAAAAATTAGCTTTCTCTATAAGTCAAAATCAAGATAGAAAATTTGGGAATAATCCTTAATGATGGAAATACATTCTTTTTAATATTAAGGGGGAAGCCTGCTTTAGAGGCTTCAAAAAATCTATTTTTTTGAGGAATTTTTAGGGAAGGAAATAAATATTTAATTGAAACGAAACTTTCAGGTTTTGTTGTTATATATTTCAACATTTTCTCAAATTTTTTCATTAAAATATATGTCATAATATGCCGGGTACAAGCATTTCGCCGAGGCGCCTCGAGCGTGCATGTGTCGTGTGGCGGGAAAGATGCAGGTCACAATTTCCATCTGAAACAAAAAAACCAAAACAAATTTATATTTTCAATAGTATAGATTTTAGTTAAACCTAAAAAATCTAAAAAAAGTGAGAAATTCAACAATTTTTCGCAACTTAAAAAAAAATATTTTTTTGGAAAAAAAATTTTCAAAGCTTTTCAATAGTGCTTGCAGAAAGTTCTTAGCGTTTTTCATCTGAAAGTTGTCGACGTTCAAAAACCAGTGATTTTTACGAGCACGTTTGTGGCCTGATAATGTTCTCCGGTAGTGTATAAAATAAAGAATTACTGTTTTAATATTCT
>OZ020168.1:3710368-3765368 GCA_963971145.1 Sussaba pulchella
GCAAGCGCACCGGCAAAATTTCCGTGACCAAAAAGCCGGTAGTCACCCTCAACCTATTTGACTCCCGTTGGCTATCTCGTTCCCTCTCATTCAATCTCTCGGTTCGCTACCACGACTAATACTACTTCTGCCACTTCTGGCTACCGTGTTTCTCTCCTTGGATTTCTTCCATCTCCCTCGTTTTCCGGACCGCGAGCCTTGAGCCTGTGCTCGTCACGAATGTCTGGCTCGCAGCGCCCCAGCGAGCTATCGTCATCGGGCCAGTGCCGGGACGACCGGAGAGAGGACACGATCTATCTCTCTCTCTCTGTCTTTCCCTCTCCCTTTGTATGTGTGTGTGTGTGTGTCGAACAACGAGTGCAAGAGGGAGAAAGGGCGACAGAACGAGCTGAAAGAGACGAAGAGGACGAGAATGGGAACGTGAGTGAGCGGGACGAAGTTCGGTGAGTCGGTACCGGGGGGCGGGAGGGGGCGAGGGGGTAAACTACGTACTCGTGACGTTGCGTCTAGACGCCCCTTCCAACGTCGCTTCACCGCTGCCGCTGCTGCTGCTGCTGCTGCTGCTGCTGGTGCTGCGGCTGCTGTTGCGGCTGCGGCTGCTGCGCTTCACCACCACCGTCGTCGACGCAGACCCCGACACTGCCGACGATACCGGGCGCTCCACGACTACGACGACGGACGATGACAACGACAACGACGTCGTTGTTGTAGTTCCCCGCGACGTTACGGATCTACGAATGCAAACGGCAAGGAAAACTGAACGACAGAACAACGAAGGGACTTCTACAATGGTTTTTTTTCTCTCCTTATTCTCTTTTGGTCGTCTTCGTTGTTTGCGGAAAATAGAAAACTTAATAATCGATATCGAAAAATGTAGGATGCAAAATGAAATAAAAGGCATAGAAAGAATGTTCGTACTTCGTATTAGGTACTCAATCAGTTTGTGACGTATGTTTATCTCAAGGAACAAGTCAAAAAGTCAGGTTATATTATTTTAAAAATTGTTATGACAGCTACTCAAATTCGTCACGTTGCCCTTCCGCGAAATTGTTTCCACGACTTCAATTACAATATTTGAAGGATCAAATATATCAATTCGCCAAATATATCAATTTGCCATATATTTTTCTAGGACTGCGCTTTCTGGGACGGCAGATTTTTCATTCTCATCGTAACAATATTTCTCGTTCAAAAATTTGTTTTCAATCGTTTTCATTTCACCGTTGGCTCTGTGGTTTGTTTCTAGGTTCATCGTTGCTGATGCGCTTCGATGATACCGACAAAGTCGCAGTGGGATAAGCCAGCTTGCCCGCGACGCGGAGAAGCTGAGCGAAGCCTCGACAGCGCGGACGATACCGATGACGCGTCGACCGTCACCGCACCGAGAGCGGGGGGTGGATTGAACGGGGGGAGGCATGTGCTCGACGGGAGGCTGCAGACAACTCGAGTCAAGCCAAATTTGTTTACCAAATCGCACGCAGAGTGCAATACACCGAGAGAATAACGGGTATGCTTACCGGTGCTGCTGTCTCGCTGTTGTCCGGCTGTTAATGTTGATTTGCATTTGCACTGCTCTCCCGAAATGGAGGAGGGGCGGGACGTGGGGGAGGGGAAGTTGGGCCTTCGAACCGCGACAGTCTGCCTCCTGTCTGTCTATCCGTCCGTCTGCCCAAACCTCACGTCGATTCCCTTTCCACCTCGGCCCTGATTATTCGTTTCTGTTTCAACGACTCTGGCACATTACCAGTTCGACAATAATACGTTTATTTTTTTTGTTTTTGTCCCCCCCCCCCCCACTTGTCGCAGGATGCGAGCCAGAATTTCTAGATGTTATTAAAATTAGCTATTGCGCGAGGGTTCGACCGACATTTCGTCTCTCACGCGTTTTATTTCATCAAATCAAGCGACTTGATGTTTGCTGTTCCCTTCGTTCTTACAGGGAGAATAGTTACTTATTTCTCTGTAGTTATTTCTCTCTCTCTCTCTCTCTGTGGTTATGGTGTCGAACCATAACTTCACTAAAAATTATTCAATCCGGAAAAATTACGAAGAAACTAGTAAAATAATGTAGTAGTAATGTAGTAGACTGACACACGGAATTCTTTTTCTCCTTTCAACAACAAAATTACACCATCTCAAACTCTAGTATGCAATTAAAATAAAATTTGTGTTTGATAATTTATTAAAAATTGCCCAACCAAAAAATAGAAAATTCCCTCCGTCAGACTATTATCGAACTAGATTCTTTATTATTTTGCACATTGGATAATTCGTGGTGGAGTTATGATGTAGACCATGATTTTCATCAGTAGTCCATCTATACCCGTGAAAAATATTGTTGACGTTTATATATATTTAAAAAAAAAATCTTATCGTGGAAAAGTACATAAAAAATGTGAATCCAGCAATTTAATTTTTTCCACTATACAACCCTTATTATATTTTTTCAAATTGACTCGGTTTTCAATTCGCGCAGGAGTATGTGAGCCCTCAATCCGTTTCGTTGTGGCCAGATAGTGGTACGACCACGTTACACCCGAGTTCGCGACGCCCGACGGAGATGAGTCGACGAAGTGCAAGACGGTCTCGTCGGATTAAGGCCGTCGCGCCCGACCAACGCAATAACAATTGAATTCGCGAGAGTAGCTACTCGTGTTTATGACGATCCTCGAGTCGGACCAACGAGGCCGGAGAGAGACGCAACGGTCGCTCGTAAAAGACCGAGATCTCGCTCGTGGCGCTCGAACTCGTGTAGATGTGTTCATGTGTATCTCCGACCGTCGTTACCGGTCCTCGGGATGAGTTTGGTGAAGCTGATCGGGTGGCCACAATGGGCGCTGACGAATCCGACGTCTCGTCCAGCGCGCGTTTTCGCGGCAGGCCAATCAGTTTCACCGCAAACAAGGTGACGTCTCGCCTCGGCTATTGCATCGTCATACGCGGCGTGAAAGAGAAAGATCGGACTGCGGAGGGACCCCGGGTTAAAGAGGGAGGAGAGAAGGACACGGGGGGGAGTGGAGAGAGAGACGGGATTGAGACCAGGGCCAGACTTTGCTTTAATAAATAAGCCGACGCCGGGTTACGACGCCGAGAGCGACGAGGCTTCGCCGGCACAGCCAGGAACAAACTCGGTGACGTGTCACATGAGACTCCGGAGAGACAGATAAAGAGCGAGACCGAAGAAATCACCGTGGAGAATGAGATTTTCTTATTTTTCGTTTGTTTTTATTGTATGTTTATTTTTCATTTTTATTCCGGTGCCTCGTTCCCTCCCAGACTGCTCACGATTGCTCGGTTAGTTGGTGCTGATTGGATCCGGCATAATTAATCATTGAGGAATGAGATTGGGGATCGGGGTTGTTCTGTATGTATATGTATATTTGGTAGAGATGAATTTTGGGCCGATTTCGGGAGGGCAATTACGGCTTGCGGTTGGGTATTAAATATGTTATGACACTTTCGTGTGGCGCCACGAGATTTTATAGACTTTTTTTGCGGACGAACTCTCTGTTAAACTCTCGATCTCGACGTAGGCACGTTAATTTGATTGAATATTGTTTGATAATTAGCTGGGCCGGCGACTTGCTCGAGTAATTGTTTCGATCGGTCGAGAGAACTAAAATGACATTTTAAGATGATACAATTTGCGATACGTGTCAGCTATTTATTCATTCCCCATTTTCAAATTTCATCGTCGATTATCGACAAACCATACTCCCACGATTACAATAACTCTTCGGTCACGATCGATAAATCGTCCCATACAATGATCGAGAGTCGTTATATATCTCGCTCGCACGTGTATCTCTAAAAATATTTTCACTCACGATGCATTTCCGGTTGCAGAAGCCGTCTTTTCGGAATTCGCAAACAGCGACTGCACAAAGTTGCGATTCGCGGGCAACAGTTTGGGCATTATCGGCACGCGCGACGATCCGCACACACGTGGGGGTGCGCGCACGCGGGTGTGCAGTTTTATTTTCACGAGCAAAGCAGATACGCGAACGGTATGCATGTATGCTTGTGGGGCGCGCAAAATGGCTTTGAACTGCGCGTGGTGCTTATCGGGCTTGCAGTCATAATACGCTGGGCTACTGTTCTGTGGCGGTTGTGGAGTGTGCGGAGTGTTCGAAACGGCAAATCGTCGAAGAGGGATCAAGGGGGCGGGGGGGGGGGGGGGGGATTAACGCACAAACACACCCGTCCGCTCAACGAGGTGGAGGTCTCGGAATTAGCCTGAAAGGGTTTCGGGTTACAGGTCCAGAAGAAAAAACGAAAAAAAAAAATGAAAAAAAAAGAGTAACCAGATGGCTTTTGTTTAGTCTGGTCTGATGTAGCTGCTACTCGTTCCCTCTTTTACCTCTTCCATCAAGCCATCGTTTATAGCACGCTCTCGCGCCTCGTTGCATACAAACTTCATAAAGAATGTACAATTGAAAGGAGAACAAGTTTATTGATTAATGGAATACCATTAATTACAACATAACAGACATTCTTCGAATAATAATTTTCTGATTACCGTAAGAAAAAAGGTCTTTTATCGCCACTGCTTGTTTTACGTTAACGTCTTGTTTCTGTATTCTTGATTATTGACGGAAAATGCTCTTATCGTTTTGACGTTTGATAAGAATGGCGTACTACGGGCGCGAAATAATGAAAATCGTTCGAACTAGTCATATTTGTGCTGTTTCAATGAATTTATTGATCATTCCATCTATCATCGTTTTTGTTATCGGTATCATGTTTTTTAAAAATATTTATTGAATTTGAAAATCACGATGGCACGATCTACTTTTCCGTACTCCGCGGGACTAAATAAATGATGAAAAAAGCTTTTTATCGGGTATTCCGGATAACGCGAAGATGGTACACTGCTGTGTCTCCCGACAGGGAGCTCGTACTCCTCGTCGTCTCTTTCTGATAAATATTCGGGACGTGTGAGTCGAAGTGTATTACTGAAGGAAGTTCCCGGGGGACGTACGTCGAGTCGGCAAAGTTTGAGCGAAGAAGATCGGGAACGAGGGACGCCTCTTCCAGTCCCGGGGGAGAGTCGAGCACCGGCGATGGAACACAAACTCCACGACGGTCGAAATGTCTGCACGATTGAAACGCCATGAGATTCGCGTACCAGTGTTGAGTATACATGCGCTCGTGTTTGCGCGTATGCGTGTGTGACCGCGACATATACGGAAAGAGGAAGTTTGACTTTTCGTGCCAAATTTTTTGGCACCTCGAAGAGCTACGACTATCGGAAAAATGAATGGCTGGCAGGAGGACTCGGGAAAAAGCCTTTCCATCGAAAAATAGACCTTCTATTCGTAACTCATGCTATAATGTTTTTTCTATAATTACCAGCCAATACCCGTTCGATTTTGAAAAAATAAAATACCAGCCTACGTTGACCAAACGTCACACGTACAAAATCAATCGTTACGATCCAATCGAACCCGATTTATCACTTATTCTACGACAGGCATTTACTCTGAATGAAACGAAAAAAAAAAACAAAAAATTTCAGTGAAATTGGAAAAATGACAAATATTTGGAGGCAAGATGAATTTCGCAGAAATGGTTTTCCGAGCCCATGATATTGCAAGAATACAAGCAAAAAAATGAAATAAAACCATAAAAAGAAAAAAAGGAAATAGTGGTATCCTTTAAGAAAGTGATAATCAAAAAACGTCAGCAGCTTCGACGTTCGCGTCTCGTTGTCGGATGGAAGATTTCGTTTTGGCTTCTGGCTTTTTGGCGAGCAATTACATTCCTCTTGTCGCTGTCGCCAAGCCCCTCGGCCCGGCTCGGATGCGATCCCCTCTCGGCCCTTTCCACACGTTCGCGCGCGATGTTACAGCTCGCGTGGCACGGGGGTGTGAGAATTACCGGCGTCGAGACCGTGTACCTCTTATTCGTTTCTCGGCTCGCGCACTCTTCGACCCTTTCCACGGCCTGTCTCTGGCATCGCGAAATCCCAATGCTCGTTACAATGTGCCGGATAGCCACCTGCAGACATCAAAGGCCGTCTTGACGTCGCTCGAGCTATACGCCGGACCTGCTAGATTCTATAGCTTCTCCCTTCTGTGCTCTCCGGCTCGTCTTTCGTCGCGTCTTTTACCCGACGGACTTATACGACCACCTTCTTTTCTTACCGTCTCTCCAACGACCGACCTACCCTCTTTGCTTCATCCCTTCTCGAGCCGCTTCACCTCTACTTTCTCGATAATAATAATAACTCGGATAATAACAACAAATAATGGACATCTCTTGGTACTCCAGAGATAGAATAAATAAATAAACTTATTCCAAAAATTGATATTTAGTTTATATTCATTTATATGTTTGGTTACAAAATGAAAGTTACTTCGGAATCTAAACGATAACGACATATAATAAACATCCCTTCGTAAGCCATATGGAATTTAAATAAATAACCTTAATTAAAAATATTACTATCTTAGTTGTGTTTATTTATATATTCGATAACAAAATGGATGTTTTCATTGATTTTTACTTTTATTCTTACTTTCTACACTCGTAGGTGTATTATTCATGCAAATTATTCTAATATTTCCACAGACTTGATAACGAACCCGACGAACATTGCAATTTAAAATGCAAATGTTTCAACGGAAAGCGGAAATAAGTTCAGACGTCTCTGAGGTGTTTTCTCGAATTAAAATTTGAAATTATTATTTCGTCGAACAGCACGAATGTTACATGAATTTCATTACGAAGCAGACTGCGGTCGTGTACATATTGTATACGTATAATAGCTATTATCCGCCATACATGTTTCATTTGTTCCGATTATTACCGGAGTTCTCCCGAGTGAGTCCGTGTCCGTGACAAGCTGACTAATACAGTACAACGATGTACAAATATATATATATATTGTAACGAATTTCTTTCTCCATAATTATATTTTCTGTGGATTGGGCCGGAGTGGGGTCGAGTTTGTGGGTGAAGGCGTTAAAATAATGATAAAAAACGATTTTAAATTGTTTTAGATGATGTTCACGTCCTATTTTATTTATTTATTTATTCCCTTCATTTTTAATTGAACCATTCATTTCTATTTATTCATCCACATTCTTCTCTTAATCTTTCATACCAATTTCACATGTTTCATTTATTTAATTTCGCCACCATACTACATTATTTCTCAATCATTCGCACGCACACATAATATTTATCAATACACCTTTTTCCCTCCTATCATCATACACTGTTCTATTTATTTTCGGACTCATACTCGTGTCCTTGTGTGTTTGCCGTTCGTCGTTATACACCATATTGTCCGGCCTCAATTCTTGGTTTCGTGCCGTATTCACGGGACGGTATAATCACAAAGCTATTCCGCGAATCGTCCCTTGGACTCGATGTAGATCACTCGTGTAATTTTCGATGTATTATTAGTTTTATTCGTTTAAGTTGCCACATTATGTCGGGCTGGGACTCAACTCGCCAACGGTCCGTTGTGGCTTTATGAGTTGGTCCCTGGTTTAATTTTATTTTATCATTTCGTATTAATTTATTGGTTTAAGTTACCACGTTATGTCGGGCTGGGAATCAACTCGCCAACAGTCCGTTGTGGCTTTATGAGTTGATCCCTGGTTTAATTTTATTTTATTAGTTTATATTTTAATTATTAATCGTCAAACCACTACAAGTTATTACACCGATCCGGTCGAGTACTCATTAGCACTACCGTACTGCCAGTTGGCCCGTAAAATCGTATAGTCGAAAGTTATTCGTATTACTTGAAGAATTTCAATAAATGAGCACGCGGTCGCGTGGATAACGAATGTTGCCGGCTGGTCGGCATTTCGGAGCCATCGATGTATATACGCCGACGGGCGTCGGACGACTCGCCGAGATTCTTTCTCGGTACCCTGTCGGTACCTCGGTACCTCGTAGTTATATAGATATAATTGCGCGCAATCACCAAAAAATCCCGCGCAATCACCGAAAAATCCCGCGTTGCCCGGAATCACGCGATCGAAATGGTTGCGCGATTGGCCCAACTTCGACCACGTGATCCAGGCAGGATATCGCGTTGGACTCGTGATTCCATGAGGGACAACGGCGGTTACAATATATATAACGTATTTACATGCATATCTCTGGTGCTAGCCCGCTGGTCACTGCACCATTGTTCGTTCTCAGAATATTATTATACATTTGCGACGGGGGATCCGTTGTCCTTTGTGCATTCGGCGATGTCATTGAAAACAATGTGCAACGCTTCCACGAGCATTGCCCGAAGCTCGCCGCGAGACCGGCAATCGATGACAGACAATTCAACGGATTGAAAATAATGTAACAGCATTAAATAAACCGAAGCGAGATAAATTGCCTGATGACCGGATAGACGATCACTTCACGTAGGATGATTGTACTAACTTGCCGAAGTTTCAACAACTCCTTTGTGTATAACTTACCATCTCATCGTTTATCAATTTCACGGGACAGCCCGTTTTAAAAGAATTTCTCGAACGAGAATCCGAACGTCGTCCCGTTGAACTTCCGCCCATCATAGATTTCCAACTTTCATGGGGGTGCCAAGTTTCTTCGCCGCGTTACGTCGCGTAATCATAATCGACTTAGCTCACTGGGCGGGCAACGTTCCTTATTGGATGGCGGATGATATCGAGTTGATGTTCAACCTTTAGGCCGATAACCGGGTAACAGAGAAATAACCTGAACCTCTTTCGTTACAATTCTCAATGTTTCCGGAAATTTTCGACATATTTTTTTGCATTGTCGCAATTTGGATCGTTTGATGTTTCCGAGCTCCGAAAGTGAAAAAAAAATTGCGTTAAATTTCCGCGGTCTAATTATTTAATATACACCCGATTGCCGCGTCCGACGTTTGAATCGAAAAAGGCCGGATCAAAGGCAAGGCAAAATGCAACGAGATGTTAGTAGATACGTCGCCGAGAGGCCAACGTCATCATGGCATTGTTGCATATACACAAACGACAAATAAATCGTGGACGATAAGAATAAGGTCCACGAGTGGTCACAAAACAAGTGCTTATGAAATCAACCCAAATCCTATCAAGCCTAAAAATCTCCGCAACGATTTACCTAACAAATCTTACTCCTGTCGTGTTTAACCCGTCGTGAATTAAATTTTTCGTTTCCAACGTTCAGCCTTTCTTCACCAGCGGCATTCATTTTATTTTCTCTCAACTGTTCATATTATTCCCTACTCCCATTCCTTTTCATTGTCCGCCGTCCTTAATTTATATTCTCCTCCTTCCCGGTCTCGCGCCGTCTCGTTCTTTCGCTACATCCACTTATCGCGTGGATGGTACCGGCGCGTGGGCGTCGAGTCGTCGTCGTCGACGAGGACGACGCGGATGACGTTCGGAGGCAACGGAGAAGGTTAAGAAATTTCGGACGAGTGCATCGGCGTCGACGTTGTTCGGGCCGCGAGAGAGAAAGAGAGAGAGATCGTGGAGCGGAGGGTAGAGAGTCGGTGTGGCGCGCTGCCGGGGTGCTCGCCGGTGCGATGGGAGACCGTCTGCAGTACGGGGTTGGGCCGGGCGCAGGGGGCTTTGCCCACGACATTGGTTGCAACCTGTCTGCTCGTAGTCTGAGTGGCGGTGGTGTTGGCGGCGGCGTCGGCGGCGTCGACGGCAAAAGGGGTGGCCGGGGTGAAGCGGGACGCGGCAACGCGCCTCGCCCGGCCCCCGGAGTCGGGGGTCTCCCCGTCTAGACTAACCCCCGAGCCACCCTCCGCAGACGAGCCGACCAAACTGTTCGAGTGAACTGCTCCGCTCTTACTGCACCGAACCAACCTCCGCCATCTCCTTCTATCTCCATCGTACTCCACCGTTTTCCGGTTATACCACGATCTCCCAACTCCCCGAACCTCTCTCCTTTTCTCATCGCCCTTCTCCTTCTCCCGATCCCTTTACCCCCGTCCTCCATCCGCGATTCCCTTCGTACCGCCTCAACCTCCCTTAAAAAGTTAAAATACTCTATCCTTCGTGCAACCCCGGAGAACCTCCGACGGTTTCTGGCTTCTGGCTTCGCAACCCCTCGCATCTCACGCGCGCCCCGCACGGTACGCCGTGGGCCAACGTCGAATTCTTCAGATTTTATTATTACCATTTCTGGTAGACACCCACCGCCACCGGATCTTCGGGGAGTAAGTAGAGTGACGCGAAATACGTTCGAGTTCGGGTGTATATGTTGGTACGGGTGTTTTCATGGTATAAATTGATTCACACCTTTTTTCGCAGTGTCTTCGGGATGTGTCTTTTCAAGATTCCACTTTTCTTCGATCGATTTTCAATACGCCCGGGGAATTTTTGATCTCTTCAATCTTTCACGCAATACGGCAAATTAATTTTACAACAAAAAAAAATATCACCATTATCGAGTCGTGTCAGTGATTGAATATACATTTTTAATTTATTTTTCATCAGTCCTGCTAATTCTCAAACTTTGATTTTAAAAATACATTGAGGTTAATTTTTTTTTCTGGCGATCTGCAGGACTCGAATTAATTCAAATGAAATGTATCCGTTTAACTCAGACGATTCCCCGTAACGACTCGTATGTACGCGTACACTGGTCTTCATGGGTATAATATCATTCTACCCCTCTCCGTTCCACAGGTATTTTGTACGGCCTTTCCGTTTCTCTCGTCAACCCTTTC
This sequence comes from Sussaba pulchella, assembly GCA_963971145.1. Taxonomy (NCBI): domain Eukaryota; kingdom Metazoa; phylum Arthropoda; class Insecta; order Hymenoptera; family Ichneumonidae; genus Sussaba; species Sussaba pulchella. The sequence continues at coordinate 3,721,038 of OZ020168.1, forward strand.
CAGTAATTTCCCACCACCGTGAAATTTAATCCCCGACGATGGTCTTGCCTTCGCTCGATCGCTGGCTCGCTGGTTGGCTGACTGGCTGGTTGGCTCCGCGACTGGGGGCCCTTTGCTCGTTCGCCCGCTGGCGTGACTGAGTGCAACATCTCGAATTATTTCACGGGTATTAATGTATCGTACTTCGCCCGCACTTCCATTCCAAACCCATTCACCCGTTGGGTACTCGAACGCTCCGTCCCACACCCATCCATCCATCCATCCGTCCGCCAACCGTGAATTTCATTCGTCGGCTCTCGGTCGATTCTCCCCCGAACGCGTAATGCTCTTCCCCGCAACGAGAGTGAAGTACCCCACGAGTTTCGAAAGTAGACACCTATACAACTTTGCCCAACGGAAACGAACCCTTTCAGACGACTCGATGAATATCAATGAAGATAAAAACTTATATGTACTTTCGCTCGAGATAGGGAAAAGAAGAAGAAAAAAAGGAGAGAATTTTGTTGGAAAATTTTCTGCCAACGGAATTTTCTTGAAATACGTGAAACAAGGCCCGAATATACAGGGCGACAGAAAGTTCATATATCTAACAGTCGATTCGAACTAGATGGTCCTCGCCCTATTTTTCCGTTTCATTGGCAAAAAAAGGAAAGAAAAAATTGGCTACCGTAACTTTGTTTTTGCTGTTTCTCCAGCGCCAATTTTCGAAACTGCTCTGTCATTATATATATATATTCTTCCGTGGGGAAAATGACGATCCGAAGACGAGAGTGGATATCGTGTCCGCTCGTCATATTCGCCGCCATCGTCGTCGCCGTCGCCGTCGTTGTCGACTCGAACGACACCTGTTAAGAGAGCCCGACGTCGAAACGGCCGTCGTGACGCCTCGAGCTCAGACGTAACGTCTTCTCATCTTCTCGACCACTTCGCCGTCGCCTCGGGGTTCTACGCTACGACGGACTCTTGCGAGAGACGCCCGGCATAGTTGCGCCTCCCGCGTGTGTCGGCAAATCCGTCGTGGACAACGAAGATATGAGCATGAAGGAGGATCATGTATCGCTGAACAAGCGGAGATGCGGGTCGAGATGGTAATCAACAAAGTCGCGACTTTCGAGTCAATCAACCACGGGTCATCGAACCGTCATAAAATATCTCGAAATACCCTTAAAAAAATTCAACCTTCTGTTTTTATTTTATTTTGCATATCTTTTATTTTCGACGAATAAACGCTGAAGGGATGTAAGGATGTAAAAATTAGTTATTCCGTTCAGTTAATACTCAATATATCTAAATTTTTATTTAGAAGCAATCCGAAAAGAAATTCGGGTTATTCCTTGGAACAATTGTTCCTTTCCCCAAATGAAGGCCCATGGGCTTCTATTTGCAAAATAAAATTAAAATATACGCCCAGATGGGTCTCTTATCGGAAAACCTCGGTACCGAACGGCAATCACCAGACTTTGTCTGTTCTTAATAAACACCGAACCAAACTACGTCCGCCAAACAGTTCATTTCACTTAAAAATTTTAATCTGAAAATATCGACGAATGTATATTAAAGAAAAAATCCTTATCTATATATTGAGCTTTCGTAACGAGGTTACATGTTAAATTGGATTTATACAGACCCGAACGGCTAATGTTGCGGCAATGTGCGCGACCCCGTGTACGTTTAACGACGGCGAGTCTTTGAAGATGCCGTGTGCGGTCTCTTTACTCTCGCGTACCCGGGGAGTGCACGGAGAGTTGCAGAAAGACGGGTAAAAGGCTGATAGAGAGGGAGAGGAGAGAGAAGAAAGAAAGAGATAGAATGATCAGGAGGTAGAGTCGCAGAGAGGAAAGGCGACTACGTACGATGAGAGACACCAAGAAGCTCGGGTGCTTGGGTGCTCGTGCTCAGGGGCACCAAGGAACACAGGGGGACGTTCAACGACCCGCTGACAGCCAGACGGGCGGACGCGAACCAGACGCGCGGTACATCAGTCCGGCTCTTGAGCTTGCTTTGCGATATCAACGCGTTATTATCGCCATCGCCTTTTATCGCTCGTAGATAACTTTCTCCTCTCCTGTCCCTCTGCTACCGCGCTGTTCATCGCGCCCACGCGTTATCTCTTCGGGTTCATTATTATTGGACTGGGAAAAGGTTGCCACTTTACCGGAGAGGGTTGAAGGGCACGCGGGTTAAATGGTACGATAATTGTTTCCTTCTGAAGAATATGAAATTCAAATTTTTTATCACTTTTGCGTCGATAGATTTAACAGGCCAATCACTGTCCGGAGTCCTATTGGGGCTTTGGAATACCGGATTTTTTTCTTTGATAAGAGGTCCATCCGAATACAGGGTATATCTGGGGCCTGTATTCAGATATTGTTTTTGAGATAGAAACCTGTGAATCTTCATTTCGGGGCCAACAACAAGTATTTTAAAACTAATTCGTATTGATCTTTGAATTGCTTCTGAATAAAAATGACTAATAGACTTATTCTCACCTTGCAATTATTATTTCGAGTTTGTTTGTCGCAATGGGGTTAAGTAGATCTTGTCATCTATCGATGAATAAAACAACTATCACCAATCATCGTATTAAGCGAGAATAATTTATCGATGATCGATGATCGATAAACTCAGTCGTTTTGTTATGCGAATTATGCAATTGGTTCGAATATATTTTTTCATCAGCAGAATTCTCGTATTTTCGCTATCGACGTTTACATTTATTCATTTCATTGGGGGGAAATGTTCGCCCTGTTAACCCTAATTGTAATACCATCGGTTCTCGTCGTAGTCGTCGAAGCCTCGTGACATCGTGTCTCCCCGCGATGTACACTCGGAACGCCGATCAAGTCCCCGAGGGTGGGTAGGGGAGGGCGGCGGAGCGAAGATAAAAGAAAAAAGAAAGCGGATGAAGCCATTTCCGAACGATTTGATCGGATTTCGTGTTTGATCGTCGATAATCCAATTTGGCATCGACGCCTCCGCGGATCAGCAGTCTTGACGTAGCAACTTGAGCTATTGTCCGACATTCGTCTACAATTCACACGCACCCATCTATCATTCCCATTTCGTCGTTTCGTTGGGGATCCGATGTTCAATCAAAATGGAGACTTTTTTTCGAATACTTCCGTAATGAACAAAATTCTGTGGAAAGTGTCCGTCATGATAATTTTATTTCCATTTTCAATTCCATTATGCTCGTAACAAGTGAACGAATTTACCGGGTTTACCCCGACTTTCACGAACCAAATCATAATTATCTCCTGACGTGTGAAAAACGTATTAAAAAAAAGATAGAATTTTTCTCCCCCCGGAAAAATAACGACATATAGAAAAAAATGACTAAAAGAACAATGAGGGTGACCGTGCGAGACCTCCGTTCACAAACGAACATAACTACCATTCTCAGATTCAAACAAGGTTCCCATATTCCAAATTTCGATGCGCAACGTTTCCACCCTACCAGTTATGTCTCCACGACGCCGCATTTCGGGTCGAATTCCGATTTACATAAATGTCTTTGTGCAACAGAAGATCCTAAATTTTTCCACTTCGAAGACAAAAAAATCATTGATCGGAAACAGTCTGTGAGAAATTTCACCGAGGTCGGTCTACATCGTACAACACATACGGAATAGCTGAACAAGACGAACTGATCTTTCATTTCCGAAACTTTTTTTTCAAGCGTCTTCGTTCGCAGGCAGTTTTTCGCAGCGGTGTGGAAGTAACAGCCGTTGTAAAGGAGTGGATGCGCCGGCGAGGTCCGCTGCCCTTTAAAGAGGTCGTACGCCGCGACGGCGGTCAACCGGGCCAGCGAGCAAAGCGAGTAAAGCAAGCAAAGCGAGCAAGTCGGAAAGCGAGCCGGCCGGCTAGCTGACCAGCCGTACTCGTATACAAAAAGAAGTCACGCACGCGAACCCCGCTGAAAACGTTGACTTCTTCCTTTTCGTTCCGTTTCTTCCTGCAGTCCTCCATAGTAAGGTACCTCTTCGTACGTATTACACATATACATGTACGTATACACGTATAGGATATATTTTCTTTTCATTCCTTTTTCCTGATCTCCGGATGGGCTTAAACGCCCGGGCTCAGGGATCTCGCCCTTGGCCCGTGAGAAATGAAAATCGTCGAGGCGCGAGACTTCGCTTTCTCATCGTTTCCTTCTTTCCCTTGGTTCCCGTATCTCCCATTCGAGCGCTACCCAAGCGTTCTCGTTCTATTATTCATGAAATATGGTCGTCCGACCGGTGAGCAAACTACAGAGCGCGAGAGGGTCGTGGAATGGTCGGAGAAAGCGGATGGGAAAATGGCAGACGTGTACGGCAGAGGTAACGGAGGTACGATGAAGAAAAATGTAAGAGCAAAATAAAAAAGAATTAACTAACCGAAGTAGACTTGTACGATTATTGCGGTTTGAAGTGAATACGGCAATTGGCACGTGCAAGACCAGATACAGAGTTGACCAATGAAAAGTCGCTGATGCGTGGCCTCTACAAGAACATTTATATACGGAATGGAACATTAAATTGTTTTCTCTTTTTATTCAATAATAGTACATTACGATACTAGTGCGAAAAAACTTTTTCTGACGAGTGTGAGTTTGCAGCACGAGCTGAAGGCGAGTGTTGCACTCACACGAGTCAAGAAAATGTTTTTCGCACGAGTATCGTACGAAATTTCATTTCACGAGGTGCTAAAATGGGGATTTGCGCACGCAAAGCGTGCGTAAAACCGCATTTTACGCACGGAGTTAAATAAAAAATATTTTTATTAATTTGAATATTTAACTTTACTTTTACTATGTATTCATTACAGCATTCGTGGAAATCCCTCAAGACCATATTTTCATGACTAATGCCTGATCTCATTTTGTAAATAATCGTCAAATGAACTTCGACACCGTCAGACGTATTTCCGAGTCGACCAACGCCTCAATCAGTACACTCAAGAGCACGAACTAAATTAGTCCATCGATCTATCCAACCAACAACGATCTACAATCGAAGTTTGAAAAGCAAATCTTTGTTCAAATCCGGAAAGGTCTAACGTTTAAAGAGTAGATTCAAACAGATACGAATAATTACTGAAACTTTTTTTCATAATTCAACAACGTTTTAATTAACTTAAATGTTTGCTCGGTTTATGAATCCCCGCCCGGGGCAAATATGTACATCGTATAACATATGGAATGAGGCCGCGGAGTGAAGGAGAAGTGGTGAAAAGACGGCGTGTCTGGGTGTCTGCACGTACATCCGCGTGTCTGTCCGTTGTCTGGTGCGGTGCCCCTGACTCGCCGGCGCCACTGGCCCCCCCCCCTGACGTCAATCTCAAGCAAAAGCTGGTGCAATGGGTGCGCGCACGTCTGCCGGTCTCGGTTATAAGGGTCTCTGACCGATTATCACTCGGTCTTTATGGTCTTTGAGGTTCTTTTAGAAGCGCTCCCACGTCTCCGTCTCCTTCGCGCAACATCTCGCTCTTTCGCCTTCTTCGTCCTTAGCTCGTTGGTGGCTGATACACCAGCAGGTCTCCCTTTATCTTTCGCTCGTTCCATCTCGTTCTCCGCCATGTTCTCATTTGTACTTTTACAAGTATTTTATACGGACAACGCTGTGCCCTCTCCTGCCACTTTGGCCAAGCTGGCTGTCTGCTCCCTTCGAGATCCCTAACCCTTTGCTACGCCCTTTAGCCTTACACTTTCTCATTCACTTTTTTTCCTCTTCTTCTGTTTCTGATTCTACTTCGTCTTCTTCTTTTTCGGCGGCTTCTTCTTCGTCATCTTCTTCACCTTCTCCGTCTTTTTCTTCTTCTTCTTCTTCATCTGGTTGGTCTCCGTGACCTCTTCTCTTCAGTCTCCGATACTTCCACCCCGGCAAAGAAAAACAGAGGAGGCATGTGGCCTCTCAAAACGACCAGATAGGCTCTTTTCTCGCTTCGGGGCGAGCGGACGAACTAACCAGCCGAGTCCCGCACGGATATGGAGGTCGCGTCATTGTTCGATATTAATAACGAGTCGAGTGAGAAACACCGAGAACTCGTCGTTCATCGTTTGCATATACGATTGTATATATATATTATGCAGCGGAAGCGTGAAACGACGCCACTAACACCTTCTTCTGGCTCAGACGGATCTACGACTCGAGACGAAACCCATTGTTCCGCGCTGTAGTACACTCGGTGCACTCAGACGAGCACTTCGACAACGGCGGCAACGATTGTTACGCCATTTCACGGAACAGAAAAAGAATGCATTTTCACGGTATCGGAAACCGAGGCAAAATTAATGGACATTGTTGATGCTCTTGGCGAGAGTCGGCTGGTGGGGTCCCAGCGAGGAAACATCTTGCGCGGGATGATACATAGGGCTAAGGCAGCCGAATCACCCATTACCGGCCACCCATCGCAGTAAAGACGCCGCAAATTTGTATATTCACAAATTATTTCTATTTTCACGCATTATTTTCCCAAATTATTTATATATTCGCAGTTTGTTCCATTACACTACTTCTATATTCACAAATTCTTCACGAGAAAACGTGCCAACAATTATTCTATAAAACTTCGTCTAATCAAACTAAAAAACACGTCGAAAGTAAATAATGCAGAAAAGTTGTGAATAAATTCCTGTACTTCGGGAAGGCTATTTCGTTAATAAAATCGAGGTTTTTACCTGCGTCGATAAAAAAGAGAGGAAAAAAATAAATTAAACTCGGTACGATATTCGTCACGAGGGGCGCCGGAAGGGAGGCGGAGGGGGGCGGACGAGAGGTCAATGAAGGTTGGTAATAAAATAGAAGCGCGGGCGGTGTCGGGTGAGTTTCTTTAAATAGCGAGTTCTCCGGTGACCGTCTCGGTTCCGCGAACCCGGTGTCCGGTTCCAAGTATGTCCGGGGGAATGCTTAGCTCGGCACCGTGGAGATTCTCCAACTCTCCCTCTCGCTCACTCGCTTTTACGCTCCTCGCTCTTAACGGATTGCAGTATAGCCAGTAGTTGCGCTTTCATACATAATTTTTTCCCCTCCCGTTTTTTTAACGTCTCGCACGCGCTCGACTTCTCGCGGGGAGACGTGGGGCTACGTACTATATGTATGTGCGTACTGTACACGCAGGAATATACATATGAATTGAAGATTTCCAATTTTCAAGCAGCTATAGTAGTTTCGTCGTTTTGTTTTTGTGGATTATACATTTCTGGAAGAAAGTACGCTTTCGGATGAAAAAGGATATTGACTTAATTTTTTTTCTTCGTGATATTTTAGCTATTGTATAACAAATTAACTGAGCCTTGATAAACATTCCACGTTATTTGAATGCAAAAAATTAAACTTCCGGCGGAACGTTTTGATACTGAGATTGTAGGTCGGGGGGTCACGAAAATTTTTTAAAAAATTATTTGGAGCCAATCTGAGGGGTGGCCCGGTCAAAATTCATCCGAACCTCATACAAGGACCACCCTAATATGTATGATACATATATATGTGCGCACAAGGCACGCATAAAACGCACTGCAGTGCATAGCCGCGTATGAGCTTAAGTCGCCTCGGGCTTGCCTGTATATAGAGCTGGCGATGAGTGTCGACTTTCGCTGACGGAACTCGTCCTTGAACGACGACGAAGCTGACGACGACGTGTCGTCGCACCGCGCGTCGTCGCGACTCATCCGCTCGGCTCCGAGGCGTCCGGCTCGCCGATTCCACGTCGGCGAAGCTAATACAAACGGGGCCGAGGACCTCTTATCTCTCACGGCGACGATATAAGGTTTCTTATATATACGCCGCACGTCAGACGAGGGTTAACTCGGCGAGAGGATGGGCACCATCCACTGTTTTTTTTATTTATTATAATTTTTTCAACACAATTGCGACGACGATTCGATCATCAGAACAAGGCGTTCAACGTCATCGCGTTGGGAATGACTGTGCACGCGTTTTTAATTATCACCGAGACGAAGAAGCGAGATTTTTTTTAGATGACGTATCGTCATTTTTTTTCTTTCTTTTTTTTTTTTAATTAACCCGATCCGGTTAAGCTGGGTCGCTGGAGAACCGACCGATTTTTATTTTTTCTCATTTTTCCGAGTCTACTAAGTAATTGAGGTATACCTATCCGGACTCTAAACATTTTTTAGAAACATAGCACTGTGCTGAATCACGTACCGTGTCATTGAATAATTATGAATTTTTTGGTGAATGCCTGCGTGTTTGGGTAGTGGGTGGATTTCTGAATAAAAATAAAATATTTTCATAAAATTTTTCGCAATTTTCATGATGTGTATTCGAAGGACGAGTGTTCAAGAGTGTTTAGGAATTTTATCAGATTTTTTTATAGCTAATTATGTGTTTAACGGACTTCGGAGCTTCAGCAACCCAGATTAACCTGACAGGTTGCCGAAAAAAGGCTCAACCTGATCGGGTATATCGCTCTATCGCTGTGAAGGCGCAAAATAAAAAAATATTTGAACTAATTAATTGAGGATGTTCTAGGAAAATTCTGCGAGGTCGGCCAGGGTCGAGGACTCGTCTTCAACGACGGATCGCGACTGGACATCGACGGGGAACACCGTCTGCGTGGGTCACAATGATTTTTTTATTTATTTCTCTGGTCGTTGGTTCTTCGGTAAAGAACGGTATTATTGGTAAATTTATTCCGGGATGACAAGACTGGGCCAGAAGACGAAGATATTACGGAGGGAATATATTCAGGGTCGAGTCATATTTAGTTTGCGCTTGTGACAATCGGTGACGTTCGACGCAAACGCGGATATGCACGTGGCGGGCAGACGGCGGAGAGAAACATAATAACGATGGTTCGATGGTATACTCTCGAAGAGTTTATATTATATATCGTGATGATAATGTATAGCAGTAACCATATATACACACATGTATATACGTATAATATATATATATTTATATACATATGTACGTAGACGGGAGGGCCGATGACCGGTACCCACAGTCACATATGTATGGGGCGAATTGCGGCGTTTCGCCTGACCGAAACCTTTCTATCCCCTGATGTGATCGATGATTTTTTTTAGTATCCCTTGGATCCTCGGACCTTACTAATTTTTTTAAAGATTTTTTCGACCCCTCCTGACCCTCCCCCACCCGCTTTTTCTTCAAGAGATAAGTGCTATTTCCCCATTATTAATCGGATGACATTTTTTTCCCAGATACTTCACCGAAATTGCGGATTTTTTTTTCATAAAATTGAAATGGCGCTCGTTTGCCTGATTCGTTTTTATTTTTTTGGAAAATTTGAAAAAAAAAACGAGTTTTTCCGAAATTTTAATATGCAATAATAGTTTCCTTTCTTAAAAATGAAAAGAAACATGGAATCTATCTTGCCATAAATCGATTTTTCGATTATTTTCGATAGACGATCTTTTTTTTTTACGATTTTGACGATTTTTTGTTTATTTTCTATTATTTTGGTTTATGAAGGGTCTCGGTCAGGCGAAACGGCGCGATTCGCCCCATATATGTATATCTGTACGTACGTGCAAAGCGCCACATCGCGCTAAATAATTTGAAGGTGCGAAATGATTGAGGCCTGTGTACCATTGCGGTTCATACCTTGTGCGGTACGTGTTCATATATAGCTTATCGCTTCGGTTACACGATTAAACCTTGCCGCAATGAATTATTGTCGATGACCTGCGCGCATCAGTCGCACGGATCTTCGTGTACACCGTGTAAATAACACGGTATCCAAAGTCTCAAGATCGAGTAACCGGAACATTCTATTCCACCGGTAGAATCATGAGCCATGAGTTCGACGCTCAATCGATGGGCTTATCGATTATTTTCATTTTAATCGTTATTTTATTCATTTTTTCTTTCAGTAGTAAATTTTTGGCCCGAGAGTTCAGGCAAGAAGTAACATGCTCGGTCGGTAACAAAAACTGTGAATCTTTTTCTGTTGGACGTATAAAAAACTCAAGCACTAGAAGAAAAGACTGGAGTCGCCATTTTCTTTTGAATTCTCGGACTTCTGTTATCTAGGAACGTTTAACAGCTTTGAAACCAATTGTTCGCTATTTTCTTACCAACCGTTCAACCACACGTACAAAAACCCACACGTGTGAAATCAGTAATGTAACGATGTCCCCTACTGTGTATAGCTGTAGCTTCCCATCTGCGTAAACCCATGCAGTCACTTCGCCTCAACACGTCTCATTTCTCGAAACATCGACATCCAGAATGTTCGAGTCCGCTTCCACGACCCCGAACATTCGAATTCCTTCTGTTTCCAGATTATTCCACACTATTCCCAGCTGGGCCCTATTCACTATAAAAGACCGTCTCCCGACCAGCGCCAGTCAGTCTGTATCTGAGTGTACATCTAACAGTGCCATACGGCAACATTGTACCGTGTCCACGCCGGGACCATCCGTCCGACCTTTTGTACGAAATAAACATCTTCTAACTCGTTCTAAAGTGTAAACCGAGTCTTTTCTTTCACAACCGTTTTCTGAAGCGCGAACCAGTCCCTCGTACCGTAATTAATTAATCCACGATTAAACTTGCGACATAACAAACTGGTGCTAAGTGTGTGGGTATGTACTGGATCGACAACGCTGGGAACTTGGAAGCATCGACGACACTACAACGCAGTAGAAGACAAAAAATGCAACGCTGGCACAACAGAATAAGTGGGTGAGTGAAAATTCATTTACTCAATACCGCAAAACGAAATGAATTGGCACGGACTCTGAAACAAGTTCGACAAGCACCAGCGAAATGGCGCCAAACAATCGGAACCAAATCACGAAAAACAAAAGTGCTAAACAAAATACAGAAAAACAACTAATAGACAGTGAAGGTAATATAAGCGACGAATCCATGGCATGGCTCACGCCCATGGAAGCAATAGAACTTTTAGAAGAATTTGATGGTGAGAATGTTGATGTAGAAACATTTATCGGTTCAATAGAAAATGTGCGTCAACGATGTGCGGGTAAGGATTATCTCCGCCGTCTGATCCTCGCGAAACGAATTACTGACCAGGTGACACTGGAACTCGCAGCGTACAAAATTAGTTCGTACGAGGATCTGTACAAGGCCCTTCGCGCGGAGTTTAGACTTTCGTCATCGACAATTGCGTGGGGAAGTGAGCGATGTTGGCCGCGCCAAGGACCAAATGAGTCGGCCCCACAGTATACGAAACGTTTCCGTGCAGCGATCGCCAGTGCCTACGACGCCGAAACTTACGACACCACACGGGGAGTGTTGACTGGGGGCCGAAATAGTTTCAAGAAACGCCACTCAGTCCCATCACGTTACTTTCCACCATCATCAGCAGACCTTCCGTTTTTATTATCAGAACAACCGACGCAAATAATACACATATCAACAGGAATTAAAGGAACGTTTGACGATGATTTGTCACGCTACAACTTGGTGGAACTCGGATCACTGTCTAAGGAAAAGCTCCTAGGAACACCGAAAGACGTGGTCGCAATCGACGATCCTCTTAGCGAATCCGATCACATTAATGATGGAACGTTAAAATCCATGGTAACTTGTGTACATGCCGTCAAGGACCATGAAGCCCGAGTGCCAGGTAGGAACGGCTCGGAAGAACCCGGATGGGTTACGATGGACTTACTGCGTGGGTCACCGTTACAGGAAACACCCTTTATACCTGCGTAGGAGCGCCAAGACGCACCAAAGGGCGCAGTAACACCCAACGAAATTACGAATGCTCTGGTTATTGGAGCCGAACCAAATTCTGATCCCGTAGCACCTTGTGTCCACACGACTAAGGACTATGAAGCCCGAGTGCCGGTCATGAACGACTCGGAAGAACCATGCATGGTTACGACGGACTCGCTGCGTGGGATCCTGCTACACAGGGAACCCTTTCTACCGAAGGAGGAGCGCCTAGACGCACCAACGGACGCATCGAAGCCCCGTCACATGAAACAGTCAAATTCTGCCGAGAGAATTCGATTGTTTGGAAAAAACATGCGGCTGCAACACGCGCCCCCACAACGAGTGAAAAAGGTATGGGCTATCGTCCCGTCTGACCGCCGTGCCCAGGCGCTACCTGATATATTGTCGGGAACAAAAGCTAGTGACCACCGCACGTTTACTGGCAACGAAGGAAAAATAAACACCGAGTGCTATTCTCCTCCAGAGCAAAAGGAGATGCCCTACCGACAGTTAAATGCACCTGCTGCGAAGCAAATAAAAAAGACATCACGATGGAAAGAAAAACCAAAAGCAGCCCATGGACGAGAAAACAAAGAAGATAAGGATACAGAAGAACTAAGAAAAAAACGAAGCAGCAGAAGAAGAAATAACAATATAACAAGAAGAAAAATCAGATGAAGAAAAAGAAGTAAGAAAACGCGAAACGGAAAAATCAGAACAAGAAGAAAAAGTAAGAAAACCCGAAGAAGAAAAATCATATCAAGAAAAAGAAGTAAGAAAGCAAGAAGAAGAAAATTCAGGACAAGAAGAAAAAATAACAATACAACAAGAAGGAAAATCAGATCAAGAAAAAGAAGTAAGAAAGCGAGAAGAAGAAAATTCAGGACAAGAAGAAGAAATAACAAAACAACAGGAAGAACAATCAGGACAAGAAAAAGGAATGAGGAAACGACAAGAAGATAATTCGGAGCGAGAAGAAGAAATAAAGGAATAAGAAGAAGAAGCAGTCGAAGAAAAAAGAAGAAACCAAGATGAGGGAGCCAAGGAAAAAGGAAAAGGCAAAGCACGCCTTATGGGTTACCGATACCCTGGAATTTCGGCGATACAAATGTTGAAAATGCGGTTGACGACTCGGGTCGCCGGTGCTACAAAAACTAATCTACCGTCGTTACACTCAAACCGTTGCTGCTCTGTGCCTTACGACCCAGGCATCGGAGAAGAATGCCTCACGTTCGTCGCAAGATGTTGCTGAAACATAACGAAACAATTGACCCGCGTAGATCTTGCCTTAAAAACTAATAATTTCTTTATGTCTAGGAAAAGATGCTGCTCCGCTTTATTATTCTACACCTGTCTAGCTGAATAGGATCGAAAGGATCTACCGATTCACACATCACTACACGCATCTTGTTAAAGCATCAAAGAAAACGGACAACGAAACGTATACCTCGATGGGCTTCGTCAACCTCACAGAGATTGAAACAACCGAGATAAATCAATCAGCATCACTATCAACCGTATGTAATGCAATACTAAAAAAAAAAAATCGTTACAATCTGTTTGTATTTGAATTATACTTTAATCATTACCGAGAATTCAAACCAAAGTATTTGCCTCATCTGTGTGATTCATTACGCTCCACGATCTACGATAAGATTGTTTGATTGCATTGAAAAAGAAAAATATTAGTAACACTTCATGTGTGATTGCATTGAAAAAGAAAAATATTAGTAACGCTTCATGTGGTACCTGTCAGAAATCGCTATACGGAATATCATAATTTCAAAAGATTCGTAAGCACAACGAAACTGATGAAAACATCGTCATCTCCTGGTACCAACGAGTCAAACAATTTACGGACAGACACTAGAACTTGATATAAAGCAGTCTAGTGCTTGGGTTGTGACAGATGAAACTCGAAATGAATTTAAAGATTGAATAAGTAAATAAATAGACACATGAATAAATAAATAAATTTAAAAAATTAAAAAAAAATAAATAAATAGATCGATCAATCGTTTACAGGTAGAAACTTTTTCGAACTCTTGCCGACAAGTGCAATAACAAAAAAAAGAGAGAAAAAAAAAATTCGTTAAATTCCATTGCAAAGTGTTACGTCCAGACCCGAATATTATAAGTATTCGGTGAACGAAATACACAAAGGGGCGGTCCCTCTTTTACGTCAGGGTGTTAGCCCTTTAGTGTGGGGACGGAGACCTCGCCTTATCACGTACGAATTAATGACTTTTACCTAAATTAGTAGAAGAGCGGTGTTTGATTACAACCGATCTCCACTTATAGACTACAATGTCTTGTTGAGACTCTACCGAACGACCAGATGTTGGGGGTCAGGTAGTTGAGTGAGTCACGAGCGGTCTTACGACACACAACGATTTTTAATGTTCGGTTTTAGAGTCAAAATACAAATTCAATCATTCGTCGTCCTATTGTACGCGCATATTCAGAGCATCTGCCGATATTTGACCGCGATTTTAATTATATGCGTGGCTTAGTCGAAAACAATTCGAGGAACCACGGCTTGGGCCTTCTTCCTTCGAGTAGCGAAGAAAACAGCCATCGGATGATACTCTAATCATAGAACAGCCTTTAGTATTAGGCCCTATGCATCGAAGGTCGAGAGTTTGAACGGCGCGTGGCAGCTACATGCATTTTCATACGCGTTAGGAAAAATATAATTTTATCTTTGCTTGCTCAGCGAGAGCACGATTTATTCGCCTCCAAGTCGCTCGCACGCGTTTGGGTAGGAGCGAGGACGTAACAAAAGAAAAATGTGCAGTTTTGAATGCTTGACTTAATCATTCTGATACAATTATTCTTGTACAAAAAAAAAAGGTTCTATGGAGGTCTCATTAACATAGTTTAATCAGCAAAATCCAAACGTAATGGATAAGAATCAAACCGTCGCATCAACAACATCACTTTGCGAACCATTGATTTTTTTTAGCGATCTTTATGCGTCATTACCTTGAGACCATAAATACCAAAATAATATGCGACAAATCACTGGTGTTGTCAAACAAAATGAAATTGCAGTGGACGAAATAATCGAGATCAGCGAGGTTAATGTCACGATAACGAAGAATCGATTCGCATACATCATTGACTTACTAGTAACAAAAATACAATACTCCAGACTTACAGACTAATTCCAATACTTCAACGGAAGCCTCTGCTAATACATTCTATTATCTTAACCCACCGGACACCGTAGTCATTCTTAATGATATGAGGAATTTGTTCACACCTAGCAACAAAAATGACCTAGCTCAATGGCAGACGGTTGCGTTAATGCTTCTTTGTAAAAGACAAAATCCCGATTATTCAATTAAAAAACGGAAATTCGTGGATTATTACTTCTCCTAAACCCGAGACGCTTTATCTTGCTTGCGAAGATAATAAATTCCGCCAAATAACATTGCACGGCACTAATAAAGTGACTATTTCCGAAAACTGCCTTGGACAGACGGACCACATAATCATTCGACCTAGACTCGACAAAAAAGTCACACAGACAACAGACATAATGATCAATAAGACAATTAAAATACCGAGGCTAGACGACATACTAAACAACCATTCGATGTCACTACAAGACTTACAGTTAACTACGCTAGGAAGACCGACTCATATAGATCTAACCCAACTGAAATCCTTCAGACAAACTCTCGATGAAATATCGGAAGAAGTCAAAAAAAAAATTGGAAATCATAAACGTAACAAAACTCTGTTCGAAGCTGCCTATGACGGACTAAAATACTTAGGATATGCGTGTATCGGAATTGTAATGTCTCTAGTAGCCTTTAAGTTTGGATTGTGTAATTGTCTCGGTCAGATAATTGGAAAAATCATGTCATGTACTTTTTCGCCTTGTATCAACGTTTACAACAATTGTTTTCACAATAATACTCGCGATCATAGTAATTATGAAGTACAATATCCGCAAGACGAACTAGTAGCACTGGCTCATCTAGATCGATCTCATAACACTCACTCTTCTGTAAGACACACCAATAGACGTAGTAGCAATGGTTATAAAATCTAAGAAAATCCATTTTTTGTAACATGGATTTTCTTAAATAAGGGGGGAGATGTAACGATGTCCCCTACTGCGTATAGCTGTAGCTTTCCATCTGCGTAAACCCATGCAGTCACTTCGCCTCAACACGTCTCATTTCTCGAAACATCGACATCCAGAATGTTCGAGTCCGCTTCCACGACCCCGAACATTCGAATTCCTTCTTTTTCCAGATTATTCCACACTATTCCCAGCTGGGCCCTATTCACTATAAAAGACCGTCTCCCGACCAGCGCCAGTCAGTCTATATCTGAGTGTACATCTAACAGTGCCATACGGCAACATTGTACCGTGTCCACGCCGGGACCATCCGTCCGACCTTTTGTACGAAATAAACATCTTCTAACGGTAAATTTGCAGAATCACGGCTCCACCTCAAAAGTGCTCCAAATTTTTTTTTGACATTCTTTACCACTCAGCAATGGTGTAGGATGCTATAATATAGTGGCGCATGATGTTTAACACCATAGAAATAAATGAATACACCGTAAATTCGAAATTAATAACGAGACGAATTTTTATTACCATTCATTCACAAAACGAATATATTTACGAATTATATTTTATTTTTTATTATTTATGTAACGAATTTATAATAAATGTGCAGCATTTTTCCGGTGACAAATTAGCGTTGCCGAGCCAAGTTTTTGTTCGGAGAGATTGCTTGAAATTGCACCGTTTCCGAATTATTTTATTATTTCTCAACTCCTCATGACGTCTTTGACAACGCCACAAAAGACTGGCCTCATGAAGAGTGGCAGAGGGCTTCCACATGATGCACATACAACTTCACGCGCTAATACACCGTGGTTCTGTAAAAACACAATGCTATTTGCACGACTTTGGAATTTAATTATTGCTGCGGTAAGGGTCACGATACCCCGTCACAATCCATTTCTACGTAAATACTGGCTCTTATTAATTTTGAAAGTAACGTTCCTCTATCAAACATGCTTGTATCCTTACTTCTTACATTATTGCCACTTGTTCACGATTGTGTTTGAATGTGTGTGCGTGTTTGTTCGTGTGTGAGTGTATGTGCGTGATTGTAAATACTAGCTGTTGTCGATTTTGAAAGTAACGTTCCTCGGTGATACATGCTTGTATACTTCCTTCTTACATTAATACCGATTAATTTCCGATTTTTTGATTTTCGATATTACCACTTTTTACTTTTTTTCAAGGGGGCCGAGGCCGTGCGCTCCCTTAAAATTACTTGGGATACTACATACTAGTGGTACAGAATGTCAGAAAAAAATTTGAAGCACTTTCGAGGTGGAGCCGTGATTCTGCAAATTTACCAAAGAAATAAACAAACCTCAAAAAACGACGAAGTTTTAAACCTCGACGTTGCCTCGAACTAGTATATACCGCCAGATTCGATCGGTCGTTGTCACCGTCATCATGATACACTCGGGGGGTCCATCGAGTTTCTCTCGTTGTTCCATTCATAATTCAAAGAATTCTCACCACAGCCATTTCCAAGCTGGCATATCGATAGTTGGCGAGATAGTGCACAGTTGAATCGCGCGACGAATCAAATCGTACGAACCTCCGGCATAGCTGGTCGTCCGCGCTTCGATCACGGCGCAGCCGCCGGAACCACGGGTCGCGGAGGGGTTGGCAGGGCTCGGAGGGGCTGCGGGAGCCGACCGTCGGCGGCGTAAACGTCGGGAAGCCGACGACGAAGGCCGAGGCGAGCCGAATAACGACGCGAATTCGCGAACTTGGACGATCTTGTCCGAGGTTTCGCTCAGGACCGCGGCGCTGGCCGTCGTGGCGCTGAACGCAGTGCCATCCGATAGGCAGCACCGCTCGCTCCGTCGCGGTTCTACTCTCCGATCGTTCTCCTCGCTTGCTAAACTCGCATAATATCAAGGTGTGCGGCTTGTTATCTCGATAGTTTAACAAGAAATAAAATAAATAATCAAGGGCCGGACGGTCAGCGGCGCGGGGTGGTCGGGAGGGGGGGATGGCAGTCCCGAGAGATAGCGAGATAAGCGAGACAGAGACCGCGACTCGGAGAACGAAGCCGGACGAGAGAGTAACGCACGGCGAGAGATTGAGATATAGATAAACAAGAGCGCGAGTGAGTGCGAGAATAGAGGAGAGAGTAAGCGAACTAAAGGCACGAAGTTACACAGAGAGAGAGAGATAGATGTATATAAATATATTTATCTATAGATGTATTTATCGTGTCTAATTCCCGAAGAAAACAACGGCTCGAGGGTTAGTGAGACGGAGTAAGCGAAAAAAGAGCGCGAGAGAGAAAGAGGAGACGCGGGAAACACATTCTTGTCGGTCCATAACAAAACAAAATGGCAAACAAAAAAAATATAATAATAATAATAATGGAAAGGATAATAACAGCGAATTCGAGAGACAGAGTGAGAATTCTTAGCGAGTCAGACGCGTGGTGTGATCGGTGTTCCCCCCTCTCCTCCCGACGTCAACCCCATCCTCGTCGTCTGTACCGCATCTTCCGTCTACGTTCTGCGTCTGTCTCGGCATGTCGGCCGTCGACTTGGTGCTTCGAACTGCTGCTGTTGCTTCTTCTTCGTCGTACGTGCGCTTCGTCGTCTCGGAGACGACGTATATATATACATTATATATAACTACACATATATTTATATGTATATGCACCGTCTGCTATATGGTCTGAGTCCGTTTGTCTGTCTCCCACTGTGACTGTTTTTTTTTCTTGTTGTCTTTGCGTTGCCCGGCGTGGTCCATCTCTCTCGTGCTCTCGTGTAGTTGCCAAAACAACTATTCGGGTGAGGGGTGTCTCGCGACCGCTGTCCGCCGGCGGGGTTCCGCGTTCAACGCACGATCGGCCACCCCGGAAAAGTCGCCCGGGCGACGGAAAGTGTGAGTTTTCGTAGTACTTGCGTGTGCATCAATCGCCCGAATGACCCGAGATAGCACCGCGGACGAGACGCTGGGCGGCGCGGCGAGCAAGCATGGCCGCCACCGCGGGGTTCGTCGACTACTCCGAGACGAGCCGGTGTTTCGCTAACGCGGACACCGGCTATCCTCGTTTCTGTTTATCTCGAGGGTCGACAATGTAGCGTACGAAAGGAAAATGAAGGGTGAGCGAGAGAGAGACGAGAATCGTCGCTGGCTCTCGCCCTAATGTACCTTTAGTGATAGCCATACCCTCGTCTCTGTCTTGTTTTCCTTTATATATTGCTGTCCTCTCTCTCTCTGTCTCTGTCTCTCTCTCTCTCTCTACCTCTACCTGAATTTCTCTTTTTCTTCCTTTCTCTTACGACATCGGTTTTTTGCTCTGTGCTCTTAGGAGACCTCGGTCCCCGAGCACGGAATAAATCTCTCACTGTCTTCCTCCCTCTTTCAACCTCTCTCTTCCGTCTGTCTCTCTCTCCCTCCTTGACACTTGTTTCGGAACTTCTCCGTGCGTCTGTACTCCAGGCATCTCTTATCCTTACTCGCTTCGATCACCAGATTCGGGCATGCTTATGAGTTTTACGAGCATGCGTTGTGGGTTATTATTTTCTATGGAAAAATGAAATAGGAAAACAAAAGTGCCGGAGTAGAAGTTTCATCTGTTTTGTCCGTGCTGCTGTAAATTGACGGTGTCACCGACTTACTTCGCCCCCGCAATTTAAAACTTTTCTCAACGTCAACGTCTTCTGCGTTTCAAATATCGGTAAATAATTATTTTCATTGGCGGCCCAAGAAATGAATTTTTATTCAAACCTCAACAATTAATCGCAAATATATTTAAGTAAAGATTTAAAAAAAATGTATATCATTTCGAATCCCGATTCCACATGCCCCAACGATATTTCGATTTCGAGATCTTGCGAACATCCTCTACATTCATCAGCTTCTCGCCTTCCCTAGGCCAATTAAGTTTATGGTTATTTCAAGCATTCCATTGCCATTCCTTTCTGCAACAGATGAAAATTTTAGGCGAAATTTAGTTTCGTTGAATGGCCGCGAACGATAAACGCGAGTATGTAATGATAATCGTGTTACAAAGACCGAATCAGGGCGGCGTAAGGAGGGGGCACAGGGTGGGTTGTCGCGAAGCACGCGCGCGGTCGTACGTTCCTTACGACCATATTCCAAACCTCGAGGCAGCAGTAAAAATAGTGCCTTTGCCGTTTCCTTCCGTCGGCTTGGCGGACTATAATTAGCGGGGGCCCGGCGCGTTTGCCCCGTTGTAAACAAATTTCCGACGGCCACTCTCGCCACGCGAGAGTGTGGCCGCGCTCTTCGCCACTGCCGCCACTACTTAATGCGTCTTCTTCTTCGTCTTCGGCCGCAAGGCCGCGATCTCGCGCGAGTTTCTGCTCGCCGTTGCGCGCGCGAATCCCGCGCGGATTCGAGGGCGACGACACGAGTTTCGCATTGCGTGGGAATCCGCGATCGCGCCTGATTCCCTTCTTGCTTACTTGCTTGCTTGCTTGCTCGCTTGCTCGCTTGCTCGCTTGCTTGCTCGCTTGCTTGCTCGCTTGCTTGCTCGCTTGCTTGCTCGCTTGCTTGCTCGCTTGCTTGCTCGCTTGCTTGCTCGCTTGCTTGCTCGCTCGCTTGCTCGCTCGCTTGCTCGCTCGCTTGCTCGCTCGCTTGCTCGCTCGCTTGCTTGCTCGCTTGCTTGCTCGCTTGCTTGCTCGCTTGCTTGCTCGCTTGCTTGCTCGCTTGCTTGCTCGCTTGCTTGCTCGCTTGCTTGCTCGCTTGCTTGCTCGCTTGCTTGCTCGCTTGCTTGCTCGCTTGCTTGCTCGCTTGCTTGCTCGCTTGCTTGCTCGCTTGCTTGCTCGCTTGCTTGCTCGCTTGCTTGCTCGCTTGCTTGCTCGCTTGCTTGCTCGCTTGCTTGCTCGCTTGCTTGCTCGCTTGCTTGCTCGCTTGCTTGCTCGCTTGCTTGCTCGCTTGCTTGCTCGCTTGCTTGCTCGCTTGCTTGCTCGCTTGCTTGCTCGCTTGCTTGCTCGCTTGCTTGCTCGCTTGCTTGCTCGCTTGCTTGCTCGCTTGCTTGCTCGCTTGCTTGCTCGCTTGCTTGCTCGCTTGCTTGCTCGCTTGCTTGCTCGCTTGCTTGCTCGCTTGCTTGCTCGCTTGCTTGCTCGCTTGCTTGCTCGCTTGCTTGCTCGCTTGCTTGCTCGCTTGCTTGCTCGCTTGCTTGCTCGCTTGCTTGCTCGCTTGCTTGCTCGCTTGCTTGCTCGCTTGCTTGCTCGCTTGCTTGCTCGCTTGCTTGCTCGCTTGCTTGCTCGCTTGCTTGCTCGCTTGCTTGCTCGCTTGCTTGCTCGCTTGCTTGCTCGCTTGCTTGCTCGCTTGCTTGCTCGCTTGCTTGCTCGCTTGCTTGCTCGCTTGCTTGCTCGCTTGCTTGCTCGCTTGCTTGCTCGCTTGCTTGCTCGCTTGCTTGCTCGCTTGCTTGCTCGCTTGCTTGCTCGCTTGCTTGCTCGCTTGCTTGCTCGCTTGCTTGCTCGCTTGCTTGCTCGCTTGCTTGCTCGCTTGCTTGCTCGCTTGCTTGCTCGCTTGCTTGCTCGCTTGCTTGCTCGCTTGCTTGCTCGCTTGCTTGCTCGCTTGCTTGCTCGCTTGCTTGCTCGCTTGCTTGCTCGCTTGCTTGCTCGCTTGCTTGCTCGCTTGCTTGCTCGCTTGCTTGCTCGCTTGCTTGCTCGCTTGCTTGCTCGCTTGCTTGCTCGCTTGCTTGCTCGCTTGCTTGCTCGCTTGCTTGCTCGCTTGCTTGCTCGCTTGCTTGCTCGCTTGCTTGCTCGCTTGCTTGCTCGCTTGCTTGCTCGCTTGCTTGCTCGCTTGCTTGCTCGCTTGCTTGCTCGCTTGCTTGCTCGCTTGCTTGCTCGCTTGCTTGCTCGCTTGCTTGCTCGCTTGCTTGCTCGCTTGCTTGCTCGCTTGCTTGCTCGCTTGCTTGCTCGCTTGCTTGCTCGCTTGCTTGCTCGCTTGCTTGCTCGCTTGCTTGCTCGCTTGCTTGCTCGCTTGCTTGCTCGCTTGCTTGCTCGCTTGCTTGCTCGCTTGCTTGCTCGCTTGCTTGCTCGCTTGCTTGCTCGCTTGCTTGCTCGCTTGCTTGCTCGCTTGCTTGCTCGCTTGCTTGCTCGCTTGCTTGCTCGCTTGCTTGCTCGCTTGCTTGCTCGCTTGCTTGCTCGCTTGCTTGCTCGCTTGCTTGCTTGCTTGCTTGCTTGCTTGCTTGCTTGCTTGCTTGCTTGCTTCACTCGCTTCCTTGCTCGCTCGTTTGTCTGCCGAAACCGGCGCAACGCGCAGTCACGGACCGGGTCCATAGTTTTGCTCGCTCTTCGATCTCGTTTCTTCTTCTTCATCGCGACTGTTTCATTTTCCTATATTCAGCCACGTGCACGTCGACTTCCACGTCTGCTTCGCGCACTCTCTTTCGTATTATTCTTATCCACGTTGTTAATAATATTCTTCATTGCTCCGCTCTGTTTCATCTTCCTATATTCAGCCACGTCCGCATCGACTTCCACGTCTGCTTCGCGAACTTTCATTCTTATTATTCTCATCCACGTTGTTAATATTATTCTTTATCGGCTACCCCTTTCTGTTTCACCATTCTATATTCGGCCACGTACGCTTCAACTTCAATGTCTGTTTCGCGTACTTATAGTCTTATTATTCTCATCCACGTTGTTAATCTTACTCTCTATCGCGTGCTCTGCGTCTCCACTTCGTCGCTTTTAACTTCGTGCTCCTAAGCTCTACCGAGCCGTCGGAAGTTCTTGTTTTTGTCGTTTAATCTATTTGGAAAGACGAAAATACATAGACAATTTTTAATGAAATGGAGGAATTTCGGTGAGAATTGATTAAATTAGCGCGGCAAAAAATGATATGAATTTTGATGAAAATTTGAAAACAATGATTGGTGGACCCAGGACACCAGAATCGCTTCTCTGACGATTTGATTACATTATCAGCCGTCTTCTTCCGACTAATAGTATATATACCATACTATCTCATTAAAATATGTGCCTAAATCGAGAATAATAATAATAATAATATCTATACAATTATCGGTGCGCAGAATCATTGTTTAAAGATCTGAAAACGTAAAATATTCCTTATATCGCCAACCATTGAACGAGATTCGACGAGATTCTTTGAAAAAGAATTGAAGATAAAATCGTTACGTAATTCCGATAAAGTGTCGACACAGGATACGAAAGTCCGAGGCGTCTATTAAGTGCAGATCCAGGATCAAGTACCGGCACAAAGATTCCATGCAGCCATGGATTAGAAAAAAAGGGGCAACAATAATGCCGGACCGTCGAGTTGTACACAGGCATGCTCGATGATGGAGCAACCGTAGAAAAACCGAGGGGGCCGGGGGTCGAACGAGGGAGATATGAGAGTTAAAAAAAAATCGTCTCTCGTAAAAATAGGGTTTTCGCGGGTAACCGCTGCCCCCACCTAGTTGTCGCTATATTTAACGCCCGTGCCTCGTGTCTGCGGCCCCGTAGTAAACAAATTTCAAACGGCCCGCCTCCGCGTAACGAGACGATTGACTCGCCCGCTGGTCCGCCCGCAACCCTTTCACCCCCTATCCCGTGTTGCCTTCGTTCGCGTTATCCTCCTCCACCTCGCCGCCGCTACCACACGCGGCTACACACCGAACCCTCGATACGGTACGACGCGTTTTTTTATTTTTTTATTTTTTATTTTTTTCGTACGACACAGACGTTCCCGACGGTCTATCGCGTTCGGCTCGCGCGCCGGGAGGGAACTGCTCCATCCCCGACGCCCCGTTTCATTAGCGTGGAATGTTTCAAACTGAGGCGAATCCTCTATCCGGCTCTCTCTCGCTCCATCTCTATCTCTATCTCCCAGTCGGTGCCTTCGTGCGTCGCCCTGGTCCTCCTCGAACTTTCCCCCCTCGCGTTTCCATACACGCTACACGAAGATTGATGGCCTCACATTTTTTCTACCATATACAATTATTTTTATCCATATCCGTCGAAATTTAATTTCACATCGTTGTGATATGCCGCTCACGTTTTTTCATATTCCGAATTTCAGTTAACATCAATAATGATAGCCTTCAGAATATTATCGCGACTATTCGGGATCCAACGACACGAAGACCTCCCTCTGTGATTACCTTCCCTGAGACTAAATACAACCGTTTCCGAATTCAATGGTAAAAAAAAAAAGAAAATAAATGTTACTCGCCCTCCGCGATAATTTTAATTACCACCGATCCATACGAAATAACCCGGCTCAGCGGCAAGTACGCCGGAGACTTCACAGAGGGGTTGCGGGAGAGTCACATTGTGTACCACGAGATCCCGTGCGAGACTCGATTCGACCGAGAGAAGAACGGCGGGGCTTCTGTGTATATTCCGTTCTCCGCATAGACGGGTGTGGAACAAAACGGAGCTACGACGAGTGCTCGCGAAAGCTCCTCGCGGGTTCTCTCGCCATCGCACACTCCACTATTTCGCAGGGGGATCGTATTTTAAGAAATTGTAGGAAGCGCGAGTCCGGCGAACGGGGCGAAGCTCCGTGTGGCGGCTGTCTCTTTTTTTCTCTCTCTCTCTCTCTCTCTCTCTCTCTCTCTCTCTCTATCTATACTACCTCTCTTCCTCCGCGTGTCTCTTCCTCTCGCTCCGATGCATCGTTTGTGGCTCTTCGTCTCTTTCTCCGTCTCTCGCTTAGTCTCGTTCACAGACTCTGTCGTACAGAAATCGTGCGTGCTCTTCAGCGAGCGAAGCGAGCGTCTCGCGTGCGTACGCGGTGCGTGTGCGTCTCTCGCGGGACGCGCCAGTGCGACTCGCGATTGCGGGCGAGACTTACCACCCGCGCGTCCGGCTTCGCGATACACGCTATAACCATGGATTACACGCATTCGTTATGAGAGAACTTTTTGTTTTGGGTTTTTCTTTTTCTTGCTCTTGTTTCAAATTCACGAGGAGAGTTGAGATTGTTAAGTAACCGTAGAAATTGTCTTACGTGATTTCCAGGTGTTCGAGGAAGGCCGGAGATCGACCAGCGTTGAACATTGAACCTGAAAGAACGGGTAACGCTGGGGGGGGGGGGGGGCAAGTCGAACGGAGATCCGTGGGGAAAAAGCGACGAGAGTGTCCGGGTCGTTCCGAAGTGGCGTCGAGAACGGTCTGTCGGGCGGAATCGCGTTTTGATCGTTCGTAACGAGGAAGTGTTTGTTGAAAGTGACAAAGGTGTGCAACGAGGAAAAGGATCGAAGCCATCGTAGATCGTTGAAACGAAATCACGAGGATCGTTGAAAACGAATGACTCGATCAGGGAAAAATCCCGTTTGAATAAATAACGAGAGAAACCGTCGAAGTTGCCGAAACGGCGAGGTTGAGGGAATTCTTTCCCGGTGGTGTTTGCGAAACACGACGATTGTCGCGTTTTTCGTTGGATCGGCGAGGGGATTGTTGAAGAAGAGACATCGAGACGGAAAAGCGAAGACGACGACGACGACGAGAAGGAGAACACGCCGGTGGAGCGATTCCCTGGCGTCGAAAGATGCGAAGGGAAGCTTTTCGAAGGCGGCACACGGTGGCTCGCGTTACCGCGGGCTCGTGGGCTCGGTCCCGGGGTCCCCGATGATGTCGGTGGCCTCCGATGACGGCCCAACTGTGATCGCAACTTGGCAAGGTGTCGCGGCACCTAGCGATTCCATTCTCGTAACAACGATCGGGGGCTACGATCAGGATTGTCGATTATCGGGCGCGTGCGGGTTCACGGAGAAGGATACGGTTTGCCGAGATTGGTTGGTTCGCGAGAGGCTGGGTTATCACGGAGATAGATGAGTTTGTTTACAAAAATGTCGAATACGTTGTTCCGTCGATAACGGAAGTTAAATTTCAGAAGAAAAATTACGGGACGAAGAGAGAGAAGTATTGGGACGATATCTTTCGTCGACACGGACTAGCAACACCCCAATGAATTTCACCAGCCCGCACTCTCACAAACGAAAGAATAGAAATCCCGAATTACTCGTGATTCCCACAAATCGAGGGGTAATTTCTCGATCCCACGTAAATTGATTGAGAAATAATATCGTGATCGAAGAAAAATTCTTAGGGACTATATTTTCCCGTGTACTGGACGTAATAGCGAGTTATCGTCCGAGAGCCGGGGGTTGTGCGGGCCACCACGGGGGCGGGGGTGGTGCTGCCCCTGCTTATCTTCGTCGTCACTCTCCTGGGACTGTTGGATCATTGTGTTGCCGGGGCGACGGCGGCCACCGACAACACGTCGTCGTCGTCGTCGTTGTTGCCGTCGTTAGAGCGGTTAACGTCGTTGCCGCCGTCGCCGTTGCGTTACAACAACGATAACGACGTCGCAGCGACGGTAACGGGAGCAAACGGTCGCGTCGGTCGTCGCGCGATTCCAACGATTTCCGTCTATTACGACGAAAATCGTGGGATTCGCGTGAACGCGGTTCGGCAACGGGTGCTGGACGTGCTACGTCGACACGCGGCCGAGCAGTCGGTGCTGCTGTTGCCGAAATCACCGAACGTCGACGACGTCGGCGACGAGCCGTTCAAGCCCGGCGACGATTTTACGGATTCGTCACAGGCCGAAGCGTCGACGTTGCGAAAAACGAATTTCAATCGTTATTCCAGACGTGGACGACGTCGACGTCGGGACCACGTCGAGAGGATATTTAGACCGTGGAAAAATCGAACGGAGGAGGAAAAAGATTCATCAACGTCGGAATTATCTTCGCGGGTCCTTTGGGAAACAACCGTCCCAACGGGTTACGAAACGCGTGACATCGGGAACGAGCCGAATGAGTCGACCGGTTTCGCGTTATCGAAGAGCACGGTGGCTAACGTCGAGGATCGACGTGAAAGCGAGAGGAAGAGGGACGACGCGGTTAGCGAGCAAGGGGCATCGCCAGTCGCAACCGAAACGGAAAAAGAGAACAATAATAATACCAGGATTAAGTATAATAATCGAGTCGGTGGAGACGCACGACAGGGGGTCTACGGGGAAGCTTTTGGAAGTTCGAACGGGTCGAGCGGGGAGTCCTCGGTTTACGCCGGGGATAACGTGTTCACGGGTGAGGTCGCGGCGTCGCGAGTGCTGAATAATAATAATAATAATAATAATAGTACTAATAATAATAGAAATAATAACAATAATATCGATGATAAGAACAATAGCAATATTAATAATAACAGGAGAAAGTATAGTAATAAAAACTATAGTTACGTGGATGGAGATGTTAGGTTGTTATCGGTCGCGTTGGCCGACGGTGCGAAAGAAGCAGCTGCAAATGCAACTGCGACTAGTGAGAGTGATGATGATGACGGGAATGATGACGACGATGCGGACGGTGGCGTCGACGACGAGGCCGTCGACGATGACGGCGGCTATGACGTCGACGGGGCTTACGGTGTTGACGAGAGTGTATTAAAGTGGTGGACGACGAGAAAAGTTGACGGGCCGATGACGGCGCGGTTGTATCCGCAAGGAGCGACGACGGGATCGCCAGGACGTACGAGAACACGGCCGAGGATACCGTCGGCGAGTACCGACGCAGGAAAAATCCCCGCGGATACCTCGGAGGCCCGGACTACGGTGGAGAACGCCAACGTCACCAGGGTCAAGGCCATCGGTGAAGCCAAGGACGATACCGAGGCGACGACGACGACGGAGACGACGACCACGACGACGAAATCCACAACCACTGCGACAACGACGACGACGGACACGACGTCGTCGACGCATTTGCCACCACCAACGCAAGACACCTCTATGGAAGCACGTGAGTGACTCCAATGCCTTTGATGTTTCGGATTCCAGTGGTACATGCACGCGTAAACCACGAGGGCCCGGTTTTTTTAAAACTTTTTTTTAGACATATGTACAAACTCCGTTCTTATTTTTGGTCCTAACGTCGCACACCGTTTGCCATTCCTTGGTTCGTTTCTTACATTTTTTTGTTTTACCAAAAATATCTATACTTATTGGAGGTTGTTTCTGGGTGAAGCAATTGCCGGAATACAGGATGCTGAGGAGGGGAATTGAGTCAAGACGGTTTATATCAAATCTAATTCTGCAATAGCGACCAAAAAGCGGTTGCAGAATTTTGCACAATCCAGAAAATTCTTTTCACTGCCCTGCAAGTATTTTCGTTTTTTTTTTTGGGCAGGAATAGAAATTGGAAAATTAGAATATTCGAGATACCGACATGTGCGACGTAAGCACAACTTTTGGAACCATTCGATTTGCATTCATGTATCAGAGTCTCCATCTTGCCATTTCGTTTCTCTCCCTCGTTCGTTTCGCTCGTTTTGTTTCTTTTCCCGCGTCGTCGGCAACTGCCGCGGCGGTAATCTTCCGATGGTCCTTTTGTCATGCCTTTCCACGGGCGTGTTTACAGGAACCGCGTGCGAGGGTTTGGGCGGCAGGACCCTCTTCGCTCGTGCGCACTCGTCGAGAGCCATCGGGGGGGGGGGGGGGGGGGGGGGGCTATTTTTAACTATTCGGCGAGGCGACAGGCGATGCGGTTCGCCAACGAACGACCATCACCTTCCTTCAATCCTTGTCGCGTCCTCCGCTCACCTCTCGGTCCTCTTTCTCTCTTACTCCTCTGGCCGCTGCAAGGACGAGACCGGCCCGTCGCGTCTCGTTGCCTTCGAAGCGAAAACAAAAAAAGAACGAAAAAACGAGGACTGAAAACTGCAGGCAAGCCACAAACGGAAAAAAAAACCGTGTTGGACGGAGAAAAGTGTGAAAGGATGATCCTCGAGAGGCAAGAATGCAACGCCCATATGCTATTCCAATAAAAACATCGCGATTAAAAAGAAAAAAAACAATCACATTCTTGAGTTATTGGTCTTACTTTTAAATTTTACGACGAATCTTGATATTTTGATGATCTTGGTGTTTTCAATTTTCAAAAAACGATTGTGAGCAAACTATCCGTCCGAAGTAATTAAAAAAATTACAGAACATGTTTTGAGTATTCTAGATGATGCACGAAAAGGCTGTTTTTAAGAAATGAAATAGCAACATGTTAAAAAAAAATCCTAAATAGATAAAAACGGAAACAAAAACCGCCGGTTGTCGGTTGATCGACGGGTATATTCCACCCCGTGTGACGGTGAAGGGTTAATTCGACTCTGAGTTTACGAAAGAACCGGCAAGAAAAAGAAAATACGAAATGAAGGAATAAATTTTCGTGCGACTACAACGAAACAGAATATCGACGCGGAGCGTTGCCTCGCGAGAAACCGCAAATCACGCGAAAATTGGTTTCCTCGCAGTCCCAAACGATATAAGCGCAATTTTGAAGAAAGTTTCAGAAACAAACGTGGAAAGATATTTTTTTACGAGATATCCGCCGAACATGGCGGTACAAGTAGCGACGGCACGATATCAAACTTCGGATATAGTTTCGTTGTGTTATGACGTATACTCGTGGGTGTCTTCGGGAATTCGCCGGCGTTTCGTCGGGTAAAATTCTACGCTTGCACAGCGTTATCGGATCAATCTACACGTTTACTCCCCATCTTAACCTTTGATTCAGCAAGCATTTTTGTTTCTTGGCACACCGGTATTGCGACTAACGCGGACAACGCGCGGTAGCCTCGCAGATTCATTTGACGGAACCAGAGCGAACGTTGGTATATTCCGCGGAAAGCCTGATGGAAACACGGGATCTCTCTATCGTCTCAGACTTTCTATTTTCCCTTAATCTCTCAATAGACCATTGACGGCGCAGCTTCTTCCCGACAATTTCGGTCACGCTTGATACTCACAATTAATAAAAAATATCCGAATGAATAAAAAAAAATACTAATTGTCCCAGCATGCCGTAAAAATGAAAAAAAATTAAAAAGTCTTTCCATCATCATTTTCAATTGACGAATTCCGTATAGCATTTTGCTGCAATGGAAATTTTCCTTTCCTGGCGCATTTAATGTGCAAAAACGATTTGTTTCGTCGGATTGGTTGGTCGAGAAATTTATTGAGCGGTTTGGGATGAGGGTTTTCGAGTCACCCAGTAGTGCGTGTCTCTCGAGAAGAGATCTGGACGGATCCCAACGAACGCTCGCGGAGCCACGTTACCGGGTTCAAACGCGCGAGTCCGAGAGAGGAATGACTAAATGGCCTGACTAACCGGCCGGGCACTTCGAAACTCGGCCCTATTTTCGCCGTTCTCAAGAAAAGAAGTGACTCCCTCCATTGCTTCTGCTGCTTGTTGCTACACTGCTTCTGCTTCGGCTTCAGCCTCCGCTGCTGCTGGTGCTGCTGCTGCTGCTGCTGCATCTGTTGGTGCTGTCGCTGCTGTTGAGCCTCGTGTCGCGAGAATGAGAGAAAAAAATAAGAAAAAACGAGAAATAGCGAAATTCGAATAAAACTGAGACGGAACGAAGCGAGGTTAGAGAGGGATTTAAGACGGATGGCGGAGCGAGGGTCGCGTACGCTGCGTGCGTGCCTCTTGGCAGGGCCGGCCGTTGACACGTGCGAGAATCCTCCACGTGCTCTCGAGAATTCTTTTAGCAACACCGGTAGTAGTACTACCATCGGCCAGATACGTGAAAAGAAACTTCAATACAAGACGGATAATAAACACATCGAATAATTCAAAGCTAAATACAAATGAGAAGAAAATAATACGATAATGAAGAATATTTGTTCAAATTTAAACCGTGGACGATTTTTGTCATATGCAATCTTTTTGGTACGAGTCACTGAGTGAGATGAGATTCTCGCCGGTGAATTCGTCGTCTCGATTTCTTCGTTATTGAGACAATAAGTACAAGAATAATATGATTTTTTTTCAAATTCTTAATTAAACTTACGACGTTGAATTACTTCTAAATGATATCATCATGATATTTTCTCCGATTGCAATCTTTATAATCCTCCCGAGATGTTTGGAGATTATCTCGGATTTATTTCTCGAGTTATTCATCGGCTCGAATGACGAAAAGCTTTTCGCTGGTTAGAAACGAGTCGGGTGATGACTCACAATCGGATCTAGATCGCGCGTCAAACCACCTCAGGCTCTTCGAACGTTTTGTTCCGCGTTACACCTCGGCCACGGACATTGTTATGGCCATAGACGCAGGCAGGTTGATTGTCGATTTTTCTCGGTGCAAACTCACGCAATACGAGCCGTACGAGTGAGGATGGCGCTTCGAGCGAGAGCAAATAAACGTTCGAAGAGACAAAGGATCAGAGCGAGAAAGAGGTTAGAGAAAAATAAAAGGGGGAACCTCGGTGCGGAGGGAAAAACGCGAAGAATTGTGAAGTACGAACGAAGCGCAAACTCTGACGTGGAACGGGAGAGAGAGAACAGGGTTAACGTCCTTTCGCCTTGCTCCTTGCGAGTTCGTGCACCGTGCAGTCCATGCAACCCGTTCCGTCCTTCTCCATCTTCGTTTTCTGCGTCTTTTTCACTTGCCCCTCGCCATACGCTCACCGACTCGTTGCACTCGTCCGCGTACACTCTCGTGCACGTCTATATGTGCCACGAGCAGTTACTACAGTCGAAGCTTCGTTAATTCAACCGTTGAGTTCATATGGAAAATCTTGAACGTAGTTAAATTTATGAGATAGAATAGGGACTTTTCTGGATATCGATTCGAGCTCATGCTACAGATATATTCTACGTGGATCTGAAAATTATAAATGTTATACGGAGAAACAGGTTTTTTTATTTTTTCAACCGACACCAAATGTCGATCCCATCAGATCTGATGAAAATTTCCTAGCTCAACAATTATCTGAGAACCGTCTCAATTATTTTATCGAACCGAGAAAAAGGACTATCTATATATTCTTGTTTCTTCCCGAATTTTGATAAACAAGATGGAATACAAATAACTGCGAAAGAATTAACATTCGCATACTCTAATACGTGACGTAGATTTTGAAGAATTTCGACTGTAGTCGATGGATTTCCGATCTGTACGTACGAACGACAAAGTCATATACTTATAATACGTACCAGCCATCGGGGTAGCCAAGCTTCGGTGTATTGAGAGTTAGCTCTCGGCCCGATGCCGCCGCGTTTATTATTCATCCGTGAGTAAAATTTATATACATCCCATAACGCCTGGTCCTTCTTCTTCTTATTCTTATTCCTCGTCCTCTGCTCCTTCCACATGGCGCACTTATGCCTTTCGATTTACGATTCCGCGATAGTACTCGCCCGTTCCCTCTCGTCGCCGTCTCTCCCGCGCGTGTGTCACGGTTCTTCTTTTCCCCTGTCGAATCGCATATACGAGCCTTACCCCGGAGCCAAGCTCGCTCAACCAGCATCATCATCGAGCACCGCGACTACGCGCACCCGCATGATCGACTCTTCATCCAGGATATATATCCCGAAGGTCGATGTCCTCCGAGGTCGTGAAATACACGTCACTCAAGTTGGCGGTACCACGAGTTAAAAAAAAAAAAATAAAAGAGCATTTAATTTGGCAATGGAGCATTAAATGAGCATTCAATGAGCATTCAATGAGCATTTAATTATTTCTTAGTTTTCAAGCCAATTCGATTCTAACCCCTTTCGGGAAAACTGTCCCCAAAAGTCTTCAACCCCCTTATTCATAGGATCGAGATGAGCTCCAAATTCGTAGGTGGTCTCTAAATTCATGTTAACTTAGAAGCTTTAAATTGCCGTCAATTTCAAATTAAATGCTCCAACCCCGTCCGGGAAAACCACCCCCAGATGTCTTTAACCCCCTTGTCCATACTTGAAATTATAAAAAAAGCATATTTCTCGAGATTGGGTCGACCGATTCCCATGATTCTTTTTTCATTCAAGAGCATTTAATTAGCATTTAATTATGGTCCTATTTTTTTTACCGTCCCATTGTAAGTTGTCGTTGTGCTGCCGCCAACTTGATCTCAAGCTAGTGGCACAACAGTTTTTTTTTTCTCGTGGCTTCACCGACGGTGTGGGTCCCGATTATCAATGCATTAAAAATCGTGTTTAACCCTCGTCCAGTAGCATACGTGCAATCGTAACTTTCACGGTTTTTAAAATCGCGATAACTTTTTTTCCGCAGGTCGTAGAGGGCCGAAATTTCGTGATATCTCTACAATTTTGGTGTAGATTGTATATGCGTGAAGTTTTAGAAGAAAAATCTTCACCCCCTCCCACACGACGGGGACGAGAAAAAACAGAGAAACGAAAAAATAAGGGGATGACCTTCGCTGAATTTAAGAAGGAAATTTTGATGAAACTTCGATTTGGTAACATGGGATAAAACGACCGACTTAGCTCTACTAAAAACTACGAGGCAAAGCCGATCGATCTTATTTATTGATTATTTTTAGATCTATACTGAGATTTGGAAGTAACGATACTAAAAGGTCAGTCATCGAGCTCCGGTGTGTTCACTTTATTTCTCACATTATTGAAAATTAAATCACACATGGCGATCGATTCAATCGAGAGTACAATTTTATTTATATATTTTTTTCTGACAAAAAAAATCTTTGTAGCTTGTGCATATCGCAGACATTGGAATAGACAGAACCCACGGGGCCGTATTGAAAATCAACGTTCGCGTGATCGCCAACGATTGTTGCTCAAAACAAGCTGCAGTCGAATCGATGCCGACATTTCTTTTATAAACGAAAAATTGTCCATTTTGTCGCGGATTTAATAATTTCCGTTGAAATTGTTGTGCGGTAACGTCACACCGGATAGTCGCGGAGGACAGCAGTTGCATCGAGCTTCCGCGAGAACCTGCCGGAAGACGACGTAGGCGTTGATTAAATCGATTCCAACAAAACGACGGCTTCTCCCTGCGCCGACAATTCCCACATCGACCATCTTCACAATTTCCGTAACTTCGTGCGATAAATAATTGTAAAATAAAAATAAAAAATCGCGTCATCGAAGAAAAATATGATCCCTCAATTTTTTTCAAAGATTCTTAAATTTGCGAGAAACTAATTTCCACGTGTAATTGTCTCAACAGTCGAGACGTGTTTCGTTGAATAGTAAAAAAAAGAGAGCGAAAAAACTGGGAAAAAAGCTCTTCTCGGTTTAGTCGGTGCGGTGGCTGTTGCTTGGCAAGGGAATAGCGTAGATCCGGGACAGAGATGGCGCGAGGGCATACACAGGGATGGCGAAAGGGTGTACCGGAGCGGGGCTGTATAGGTCAACGAGGAATGCGCGGAGAGTCGTGGCGACGACCGAGGGAGGAAACGGGAGCGCGCCCGGAGCTGAGTAAAAGGGAGAGAAAGAGAGTGAGAGAGAGATAGACGGCGGTGGCGGGATGACGAAAGGGAGGATGAGGGATCGGGGAGCTCTGGCGAGTGGCGCGAAAGGGCTCAGTTGCCATGGCAACCCCGGCGGCAATGCCGGTTGACTGTAGGGTAGGCCTCGAGTTTTTTATGACTTGGACGATTGCCGGAGGGTCGGAACTCTAAAAATCGTTACACAGACCTAGATACTCCCGCGGTGTGCCTTTCTCTCCCGCCCGCGTATCTTTTTTTTTCCTTCATTACTTTTTTTCTTTATTTTTTACATTCTTCCACGAACCCCCGGCGCTTGTGCCCCCACGCCGCCGCGGTACATCGTCGAGCCTTCTGTTTTACACCTATTCCACATGCTTCTCCAGCGACCGCTTCTTCCACTTCTCGACGGATACACCACAGCTTCTACCGATTTCACTGGCTCGAACGGGGTGCGATACTCTCTCTCTCTCCACCCCCGCGAGAATCCGTTCCGCCGACCGAACTCTCGTACGGCCGTTTGCCAACATCACCCCGCGAGAAAATTGTATTTCTCACGAACGTTCGAAATATCACGACGCCACCGGTAAAAGCCATCGCCTCGTTACGTAAACTTTGGTATTCATATTATTTTACTTTTTTTAATTCTTTCATCATCGCGGAAAGCGAGGAAAAAAAATCACGAATCAATATTCGATATCTAACGTCATTTTATATTTATATCGATAATTAATTATTTTTCTCTGTGTTATAAAAATATTTTGATACAGCTGCGTCGAATGATGGTTTGGTGTGTTTGCACGGGAAACGGTTGTGTTCTTTTTTTCTTTTATGATATACTTTTTTCCAAATGTTTTTTCCGTTTATTGCGACGAGACGTAGAAATTCATAACGAACCGGTTGCAAAGAATTTTTTTTTCCTCGGGCGACCCTTCTGTCGCGGAAGAAACGGCGGCGTAAGGGGGAGGGGTCTAAACCGTCCGAGGGCTCGCTAGGCGCCGTACGGCAAACAGTATTTGCAACCCTCGCGCACTCGTCGTCGTCAAATCGAGCGGGGGATGATGCGGACTCATCGTGCGAAGCACTCGCGACGAGAGAGCGGATGAAGCCGGAGGGTGAAAGGGGTCTCGGATCTACCCCTCGATGTTGTATACATCCACCCATATACCTTTCTCTCATTTATTCTCTCTACGAACTCAACCCCTTTGGCGGTGATGCTTGTCAAGGGTGTCGAGAACCTAGTATATCGACTGACTGACGCGTACCCCGGGTTTAAACCCTTTGACTCGAATCGTGCAAAATATTGCAACATCGAATTTTGCATTGCGCTTGATCGTTGTGCAATTTTTCTATTCGAAGATTCGATAATTTTATGATGATAAAATAATTGAAAAATAATACAATAATGATAAATACGTTGAAACGTATACGTTATATAGGATTCGAATGAGTTGGACAAGTTGGTTGATTGGAAAAATTATAAATACGGTTAGTTGGGATTTGTGCTCTCGTAGATTAGAAACGTGGCATCGTAGGACGTTATTTTTGCAATTAATTTGACGAGATTTGAGATTATTGAAAAAATGTCGATGCTTCCATATTTATTTCCGGATTCTTTAAGCTTTCTCCAGGGAAAGGGATTCTGTGAGAACCGAAAGAAATAAAAACGATTCGAGTCTACTGTCGATGGGATCTTTTTTCCTCAATTTTCAACGTCAAGTAGAATCCGTCGAGACTTAATCAAGTCACCGGTCCACGGACCTCACGAGCTCTCTCATCCACCCTTTCGGATTAGAAATCCGGCGGACGGTCATCGCCAGTCTTTTTTCTCATTCAAAATTGGCGGAAAGCGAGCCAATAAATTCGATCAATGATTGCGCAGACGTGATTGTCCGAGTCAGCGTAGTTCCTTCAGTTCGTTTGAAATTGAACATTCCCGATCACTCGCAAGAAAAATACACGGAAATAATAATAATAACAAAAATAATAATAATAATTCTGATTAAAGTATAAATTCAACATCATCGACCGAAAATCCTAGTCTCTGGTCGGAAAAAAATATATAAATGTACGGAAAGCACATAGCATTTATCAGCGATAAATATACGCCTCATTGAAAGCTTTATACTCGCAAAGGTGTCCAACAACTGTCGGATCAACGACCCGCCTGTCGGCCACTAAACGTAACGGACGTCGCAACGGGCCACAGCCAAATCCCTTCGGTCTCGTAGGGCGTTGCGAACGCGTTCAAGGCCAAGTCACGAAGCTGTAACCCACACTCTAAGGAAACGTACAAGTACAACGGTTATACGAATAGAATCCGGTAAACGAGAAGTAGATGGACGTGGCGGAGGCACGAAACGGCATCGGTCGTCGGCGCGTCGGCCCGATCTCTCTCCCTCTCTCTACCTTTTTCCGTGCCCCTCGCCGACCCCAACCAGGACGGTAGATATTTAGTCCGATTATCGTTTTGCCGATACGGATTCTCCACGGGTTCTACCGGGTGGTTGGCTGTCTGACCTCGTGTGTCTGGAACTACTTGGGCTGCTGGCACACGACGGAACGACGCGCGTGGCTCGAACTTTTTTTCTTCTTATTTTATATCTATGAAGCACGGCAACGCACACACGTGACGCCGATTGTCGAAAAGAGAGTTGTTTCCCAGACTACGTATCGAAGCTCGAAGGGCTGCGTGCCGTCTTGAGAAGTCTGTCGAACGATCACCCCTTTCCACCATTCTTTCTCGCGTGGGAATAATAATTGTACGATTGTGAGCATCGACAAACCCTCCGCGTTCCTTGCTCTGTGCCAACGTTTCCCTGACTCCGTTATTCGAATTCACAATGAATATAGGACCATATTATCGCTGCACCATCGTCGATAATTCTTTTTTTAATTAGCCGGGAGATAAAAATTAGTACTGCTGTTATCATTATTATTATTATTAATATTATTATTATTATCATTATTATCAGCATCATTAAAATAAACGTTGCACCCGTAATATTTTCTTCAACATTTATTCACATACATTCCACGAATTTGCATATCGTTTGTGCTCGCTTTGTGCAATTGAGCTCAGTGGCGGCTCAAGTTAAGTAGGAGCTTCAAGCGGTAAATATTTTGGAGCCCTCAAACTTAATCTAGAAAAAGAAGTTGCGAGAAAACTTAAATTGATTTCAAAGTTATTTCTCAAAGAGATTGAATTCGAAAAATTGAAGCCGATAGTTTTCTAGAGCATGGAAAAAACTTGCGAATGCACGTATATATCCTTCACCTAACAAACCACAAAATAGCGGGGAAAAATTGAATAACAAAAACGCGGAAGTTTATTACACCACCTAATAGTAGCCTATAACGTTCGTGGTATTAGAAATAAGTTTGAATTTTTTCGCGGAAGAAAACGAGTGCGGTAAAATTCCCATGGTATCCCAGGGCCCCCCGCGGCCGCTTATTCCGCTCACCGTTAAATTCGCCCCTGATCGAGCTTACGTAATTAACAAGAAAGAAGCGAAAGAAGAAAGAAAAAATAAGCAGTTAACAGACGAATCAATATATTTGTACTCGGCTGGTTAACGCACCTGTACCACAAAGCCATGATTCAAACTCCGTAGACGGTTATTATTATTATTAGACTCCGTGTAATTATTCATAGTCTCGCTCTGGGCACCCCAGTACTGCCTGCCTGCCTGCCTGCCGGCTTGCTTGCGTCTTGCTACATATTATGGGCTAAGAAACGCCTCTTCGCTCTCTCGGTGCTAGACGTGCTGGAAAACGATCGATGCTAGGTTTACTTACGTAGGTCGTGCAACGTTCCCACAGACACGTATATACGCAAGCACGTGTGTATGTACTTACATGTGTGAGTCGTTGCGCCCGAGCGTTCACCGCCGGGTGTGGGAAATGCAGCAACAGCAAGCAGCAGTACCCGAGCTGCAGAAATGTAGGACACGAGACGGGCGAGTCCCCGCAGTGCTCTCGGCACGCTGGGAATTGTAACGTTGCCTACAACGACAATCTATATCGCGTACTCCCTTCTCGGTGCTCACCAACCCCCTGTAGGCACGCCGCAGCTACTTCGCTGGAGGGCGGGGGGGGGGGGGGGGGGGCTCCCTCCGTGCCCGTTGCTCGGCGTCTTCCGGTACCGCTGCTTTCGACGTTCTCGATTTCCCTCGTTGAGGTAGTCTCGATCAACGCGCAACGAACGAAATATCGACACACGATTCGCGACGATATTTCGGAGAGCTAATTAGTTTACGCTTCGAAAACATTTTTTTTTCTTTTTTCACATTGCTCCAAGATTGAAGGATTTGACGGGTATTGAGAAATGATGTTATTAATTTTTTGGCTGCCCATTGAAATATATTCGATGAGTCGAAAATTTATTTTATTTTGTTTGTAGATTCGAGAAATATTTTTATTTTGGGAATTAGAGTTGGGAAAATTGGTTTTTATTTCCGATACAGAAAAATTACTCGGCTGTTATGCTGATGATCCAATGCAGTGATTGGTGTGTTCATTCAATAGAAACGGATTTCGAATATTTTCATTGTTGAATGATCCTTTCATAATTTTTATTGAATATCAAAATTCATTGCAAGACAATAGCTCTTCCAAATTATCTATAATCATTGCATAAATTTGAACATTAAAATTTTTGCACGATAATTACACACTCCTCGAATACATTCCCATCAGCTGTATGCCCATCCCTTATCCAATCTGCGACGAGTCGGATCGAGAGATCAAAGAAGATACATTATTCTCGTGAGAATTTTCTTTCCTCCCCAGCTTCATCATTGATCATTCACGTTGGAGAAACGACTGGGGTGTGGTACATTTTTTTTCAACGATAGTGAAACTGGATTAGTAGGATTCGAGAGGCATAAAAAATTAAGAGGAGAAAAAAATGGAATTGGTTCGTTCGATTATCCGTGGCGCGGATGACACGCGGGGTCGTTGATTAAGTCGAGGTGGGCGACGATCGACACGGCACATCGAAGCGAGGGTTCTTGTAAAGCGATCGAACGGACGAAAGTGGAGCGTAGAGAAACACGGGCTCATATAGTAGCGACGGAGGTATGGGGTCGTTATGGTACAGAGGCCGAGAGGGATGAGGGCGATGCGGATGAGGGAGTCGGAGGGAGGTCGGAGAGGGTGCATATTGCCGAGGGCGAGAGAACGGGATAGGCACATCGGGGTAGGTTGGGTACGCGCAAGAGAGAAATGGTGCCAAGTGCACGCAAGCATAGTGGGGCATCGACCAGCAGCAGCAGCAGCAGCGGCAGCATCAGCGGTGGTGGTGGAGGCAACGTAGTAGGTACCAACACATCGACGATGCGTCATCGTGCGCACCGCTTGCTCGAAATTTCCTTCCTAAATCGAACGGCACTCTATATCTCTCGATTCCGCGAGGGTCGTCATTCCGGAACCACTTTACGCGCTTATATTTTATTCATGTTTACGGGTGTTTCTAGCAGAGATAGTCGTAACGTTTCTTTATACAAATGTTTTTTTTGTTTTTCTTATTTTACTTGCAGCAAGTAAGTGAATGAAATAATATTTCATCTCTGTTTTTCGTTTTTTTTTTTAAATCGAGAAGGTTTGGGTGATTGTATGATTTTGAAAACTAGTTTCTCGGTACTCCATATTGTAATGTTTGTTGAATAAGGGTGAAATTGTTTTAGGGATTCTTTTAATGGCTAGGTGTCTAACCCGTGGCGGAAACAATTTTTTTCCCATATTTTAGAAGCTTTTTTGAACGAAAATAGTCGAAGAATTCATGTTTCTTTTTTGACTTATAACGTATTTTATTTTTTCGCATGAAAGTAAATCACTAATGAAAGCCCATTGATTCACAAATTTCTCCGCAATCGTTTCAATGAAGAATGCGAAATGCCGTTTAGAAAAATAATCATTTTCCAAGATAGAAAATAAGCAATTTTAGCATTCGAGGAGTTGAGGAAAACGATTATTATTGGACATTCCACTTACCATCTAAAGTCTACATTTTTCAGCTCAATTTTGTTGTTTTTTTTTTTTTTTTCAAACAAAGTACGTGCGCCACAAAAAGCCCTAAACAGTGACCATCTCGCTAGAATATACCCGTTTGCCGTATCAGGACGTAGCTATGCAAAGATACGTATTGTAGCGAGAAAACGCTGAAGGTTCGAGGCGCGGAACTGCGAGCTTCATAGGTCGCCCGAACACGCCATCGGGGTCGTCGAACTGTCCGCACTTTTGTACAATTATATCCCCGAAACCACTGCGTTCCTGCACGAAACAACACATAATTTCTAATAATAGAAATATAGCTCAGCCATAGCCAACGGTCAGCTTCGCCGCGACGTTGAAACGTAAAAAAAAAAAAAAAAAATGGCAAAAATAAAATCGGTCCACCAACAACCGACCGGACGAAAGCAGCCAAATACACTCACCGACGCGAACACAAAGACGCCTCAGACTTTTGCGGCGTCGTGCTCACGGCAAAGGCTCTGAAAAGAAGGCGCATAACTTTTCAACGCGCACCAGAAAATTCCAACGAAAACGACCGGGAACGTGGGAGGGGCGGAGAAGGAAGGGAAGAGAAGGATTTCTTTTACTCGCGTCGAGAGTTCTCAAATCAAAAACTGAAATTCTTGGCAACATCCCCGGAATTGAGTGTCTTCTGGCAACGTCGTTCGTATATCTGTATGTTGTCGAATGGGTATATAAAATACGTGTGATATAGGATATAGTATATTTATAGTTTATATGTTATACGATGTGAGACGGAGGAATTTACAAAAATAAATATCGCGGAGAAAACGTGTGACATAAGAAAACGTATTTATAGAGTCTTGATTTCGACGAGGAATGAGATATAAATTTTTTTTCGAAAATTTACTTGCAAGTTTTCGCGCCAATCGTCGTATAGTGACGATATTGGACATTTTTTGCTTTTTCCGACAATCGAATTTTTCTTGTGTGAACGATGATTTATTGATGATATCAAGTTAGAATGATTGCGGAATGTAAGACACAGTCAAACATTGCGAGTCATTTTTTCGTCGAAAAAATAGTTTACTTCTTCTTACGCAGAGGGCTTGAAATTTACGCTACATTTATCAAATTCGTATGTGAACAAAAGATTAAGACGTTCGCGCGTGTGTGATACGATCAGGTCCAATGAAATTGAGAAATGTGCATTTATCGAATTTGTGAATTTCGAAGACATTGAATCGAAAATCGAGTTGATCGAGAGAAACATTTTTTCTCGGCAAAGAATAAAAGCTCCAGCAACTCATATTTAACTCTCGTTTTATTCAGCAATAGAACTCGCGAATCCGCGATTCCTAAAAAAAATAAGGTTCAACGATATATGAAACGAAAACGAGGCATTCGTGGCTGCAAAAAAACGACCGATATTGATCAGGAAATACCGTGAATCTTCGGCAAACGCGCGAGGAGCCAAACCGGAGCTAAAGTAACCGAAACGTCGCGAAGCGAAATTCATTGAACCAAATGTCCGAGTCATAACGTACGGAAAATGCTTACTAATCTAGCGAATCGTGTATGCGCTAAAAGATTGGAAGCGAGCGCTAAGTGCGAAAGGCACATGTCGTTGGTCAAACATGCCATAGCGTCGCCGGAGCTCGGGGTGATAACGGACGCGTAATTCACGGGCTCCGTGGGTGGGTGGTTGTCGGCGTAATTGCGTGCGTCAATGCATTAACGGCGTGAGAAAGAGGAGAAGCTCGAGCGAGAGAGCGCGAGCGAGAGCGATAGAGCAAGAGAGCGAGAGAGCGAGAGGGCAAGAGAGCAAGAGAACGAGAGAGCAAGAGAACAAGAGAGCGAGAGAGCGAGAGAGCGAGAGAGCGAGAGAGCGAGAGAGCGAGAGAGCGAGAGAGCGAGAGAGCAATAACGCGAGCGAAAGAGAGAGAGAGAGAGAGAGTCGAGAGTTTGGCATCATGGCACGTGCGCGACTAACTAAAATGCCTAACCGACGTGTATGCGACGTGGATATACGTATATGCATATATATCTATGTACGAAGTGTGGTATACGCGGTCTCTCTCACGGGTGTCTGTCTAGCCTGCGTCTGGTCCGCGAGATCCTTGAATGAACGACTATTTTTAAAGGGTTCAACGGATAAACTACGACGGTGCCAGAGAGAGCGAAGCACACATCGCGCACCGACAGTACGGTACCCGATGGCGCGGCAGGGGCCGACGTGGAACGCGATGGAATTTGGCAGACCCCGAGACTAACTGAAATCGCTACTGGTCGGATCCTTCATCATTATCGAACGAACGAACGATAATGCATCACGAGCTTCCGATGGAATTTCACGTATACCGACTACCAGTCACAGCGGAACTATTATTTTTCATTTGGCACCAATTGCTCCGCATTGTTCCATAAATTTTCCAACGGAATGATTCAGGAATCCTTGACAAAAAAGAATAATCATTTTGCGCATCGTAGTCCGTATTTTTCTGGCTCTTCGACTTTTCGACGTCTTTCATTCGCGGTTGGATAAAATAATTATTTAATTATCTTCAATGTTCCTCGGCTATTTTCATTGCAAATTCAGGACAATAATATTGGTCACGGGAATAAAAAACGACCTGCTGACTGGAATCTATCAAAAACGCCCTTCCTTTTTTAAATGAGTACGTGGTCGAATGACCTACGCCATTATAAGTACTTATATATACGTCGTCGAGATTTCGATTCGTCGAGATATTGTCATTCGGAGCTATGCCGATTCTGTGTATTCATTTTCGGACCATTTCAATTCGATTTATTGACCCGTCGAAACTTTGATCCGTCGGAATTTTAAATCCCACCCACAATACATGTAAATATTTTATTACGCTAAAGAGGATTTTTTTTTGGAAGAACGGTCATTACAGAAAAATTGATAGAAGATTTGGTGAAGTAAAGAAGTCGTCGCGATCGTTTCGCTCGATCCTTTCGTACGGTGGGTGCATGCATCGACGATACCTCCGCACTCGTCACTCTCCCATCCACACGCACACGTGCAGCATACCATGGCTCATGGATGAAGCGATATCCAACGATCCCTCAACTCATCGCACGATGCGAACGTGTATATATAAAGCGGGTTTGATAAATCGCGATTACACGCGGTCCATCAAGCACTTTGGTCGTTGCCGGTACTCGTACGCGGGTTTGCTCCCGCTGCAGCGGAAGGTTGCAATATGCGCTCGTAATTCAGCGTTCGTTGCGTGCCGATAGGGTGGGCCCAAGCCGCGCGCCTGAACTTCCAACCCGAGCTCGAATGTCTGGCGTGCACGAGGTATGAACCCCTGCTTAGGCTCATACGCCAGCTCTCTTCTGCTCGCTCGTCTCTCCGCAGTAGAACGAATCGTGCTAGATCAGACACCGCGAAAAGATACAAATAACAAAGTTTTCTAAAAAATTTTATTCGTTTTATCCTACTGTCTCCGGCACGCAAACATAGAAAAGACAACTTTTTCAATTGTTCGTAGATTGCGATTGGCATTTATAAATAATCTCACTTTGAATTCGGAAAGTCTTTCGTCTCATCAAATTTTTCGACGGTTCAAGCAGGATTTCATCGTCGATTCATACAATGATTATAAATCATACAGTTATCAATATATTTTCATATTCATAAATTACAAATATGAATAGTGTATCAACAGGATTGTTATTTATAATGA
The DNA here is from genome assembly GCA_963971145.1 of Sussaba pulchella. Classification (NCBI taxonomy): domain Eukaryota; kingdom Metazoa; phylum Arthropoda; class Insecta; order Hymenoptera; family Ichneumonidae; genus Sussaba; species Sussaba pulchella. The sequence continues at coordinate 3,764,639 of OZ020168.1, forward strand.
TCTTATAAATTATATAAATGATTGATTATCAATAATCCTATTGTATCCAATAAATTAATTACAATAAATCTTAACACCTCCCGTTAAAATTGTATCACAAATATAACCTATCAATTATCCAACATGAATAATCGTACTCCACCAATGACTCCTCACACCTCTAATTCCCCGAACAAAGTATCGTACTTTATGCTTTTCCAATTTCAATCCGAACAGCACTTACCGTCTCGCAATTGATTCTCATTGACGTTCGGGTGTTACTCAATCGAGGTGATGCGTGTTCGCGAAATACACGAAGACCCGCACGGTGGCATTGTGTACATCCGCGTATCGCACGTAGGCCTGTTGATCGAGGTGCGAAGTGAAGAGACGACGAGCGAGGGCGAGGGAGAAAGATAGAGACGATGATGGAGAGGAAGGTGTATGATGAAGGGGGAGCAAAATAGAAGTTGCACATGCAGACTGGCCGTTCTGCACTGAAAGCATGCACACCAATCTGCACGTAGCCCCAACAGCAGCAGCAGCAGCAGCAGCGGTCTCCTCTTCTCGCCGCATGCGCACACTGGACCTTGAGCCACTATTACCGGCTGTTTATGCCGTGATGTAATCGCATCCTAGCCTGTCCCCGGTGGATCCGCACGGCGTAGGCTTCCCGCAGCACCTACATCGTAACGTTATATATCTACGTGCGAGTGCGCGTCTACGACGCGAGCATCGCGCGCTCTCGCAC
>OZ020168.1:3770499-3816860 GCA_963971145.1 Sussaba pulchella
CGAAGCACGTGTCTCTTCATTTTCGACGTATATCAACATAAAAAATCGTGGGTCAAAAATGTTGATTCAACGGTATGCAGCTTCCAGTTTCACCGTGGAATCCCCCATATATTAATATCTGTATACTAATATATGCTTATGTATGCGTATATATGTTACCATTTTCGTTACAACGAGCGGCCAATAGTTCCCAGTGCAATATGAATTATCGCTGAGAAATGAACCGAATTAAACGTGTTTTTTATCACAAAAAAATCTGTAACTTCTAAACTAAGTCCATAGCCAAATAGAGACTGGTCTCAATCGTTTCGTTTTTATTCATAGAATTTAGGAAAAAAAAATAAGAAAAATCAAATAGGTGTTTTTTGAGATATTCAATGTTTAATCGATTAATTGTTAATTAATAATAGTTTAAACAGTGCAACAAAATTGTACTTATTTTTATTGCATAGACCGTGTAAAAACAAAAGAAAAAGCTACCTTGGTTTTCTTCATTATTATTGGCGGTTGTCGAGATATATCGATTTGAAATTCGAAATATCGTCAATAATTGGAAACCTTCAATCTACTGCATCTCAATAGCGGGCGCTGGAAACGGCAAACCCCGAAACACGTGTCTCTTCATTTTCGATGTAGATTAATAGAAAAAATCATGGGGCAAAAATTTTGAGTCAAGGGTACGCGACTACCAGGAATGCCATGGAATGCCCCATATATATATATATATATCACTAACCGCTGTTGGCCCAACCAGAGCGTGATCCAAATTGTTTCGTTTTCCTCGTTTTTTTTTCTTTTTCGGTATTCGTTCTCGCACTCTGTCGAGTGAACCCGCGGATCAACCGCTGTGCTTGGCATCGTCGTCGGTCTGACATTTAAAAGTCCGATGTAAAAAAGGTATATCGACCGAGTGGCGACGACGAAGACGACGACAAAGACGACGACGAAGACGACGAAGACGACGACGAAGACGACGACGAAGACGACGACGAAGACGACGTCGAAGACGACGACGAAGACGACGACGAAGACGACGACGAAGACGACGACGAAGACGACGACGAAGACGACGACGAAGACGACGACGAAGACGACGACGACGACGGCGGTGGCGGTTGTGGTGTTGTAGTGGCTGAGTCTGTGTCGACCCAGACGAGAAAACTGCAGTGAAAGCTCGCGGGGATCGCATTCTGGGCCAGACGGAAGGAACGCGAGCTCGGCACTGTGCACAACGAGCCCAAGAGCTACCAACCAGGCTGTTCTCGAGCTCCGAGGCGGACACACAGCCAGTGGGTAACGGCCTCGCCCGTTCCTTCCTTCGTATAATTTTTTTTTTCTACTTTTTTTAAATTCCTTTTTTTTTTCTTTCAATTTTTCTTTCTTTTCTTTCTTCATCGTTTCTCACTTCACCCTTTTCCGTGCTCCCCTAGCTTACCGCGCTACGTTGCAGATATGTAGATATAACTCTTTATCAACGTGACTTTTTTGCTTATTTTTTATTTTCTTCTTTTTTCTTTTCTTTGATTTTTTTTTTTTTTGGTCTTTCAAAATTTTTCCCTCACGTCTCTGTCTTTTCTCCCGTTTTTCGCGTTCCAATGCGGATTCGCGACGGCGATTAATAACCCAACGGTTGACGGTCGCGACTATTTTAATTGTACGGAATTTACAATTGTACGGTTTTCGTCCATGGTTTTTTTATTTTTAGAAAATGCTTTTACGAGCTTATTTCTTTTGAAACTATCCGTGTAGAACTTTTCTTGCTTTTGTTTGTTTTCTTTTTTAAAAAATTTTTGTACGTGATTAATTTTGTAATCGATAACGCTACGATTGATATTGCGGTAAGACAGAGTCAATGTATTTCTTGGAATGTACACATTTTCAATGAATCCATTCCCTGGAACACAAAAAAAAAAGTGAACCAAATTCCAGACGATGGATTCCCAACCGAATTGGCACACAATAAATTCAACGACGCTGATTTTTCCATCGTCGAAGACGGGGGGGAACAATTTCCAAGTGCAACAGCAACGGCGAGCCGCGCAGTAGCAGCTGACGGATCTTTCGTCCTCGACGTGGTATCGTCCTATACTCGCCGGAACGCTCGCTTATATCGTACAGAAGTACATGTGATATAGCGTAGTGCATTATATGTATATATATATATATATATATAACGTTTGGTGTGAGACCGAGAGAGGTCTCACCCTCGCCCCAGCAGCGTGTCCCGGCGACCAGCAGCGGCAGCAACGAGTCTGGCCGGGTACAGCCAATGGCAAAACCCGGTAACAGAACCCCGTCAAACCCATACAATCACCAGAAACACACACACACACACACACACACACTAATACAAATCAGGGTGATGTCCGAGCGGGGAAGTTGCTTCCGAGCCAAACGCAAGAAAAGTCTTTTCTACGTCAACTGGTTTCGTTACGACGATCATTCTCAAACTTCTGGATCCTGACACAGGTGTCTCGTCCAAGGACAGAAAGAACGACGGGGCGACGAAAAAAAAAAATACATTAAAAAAAATACAACAAGAAAAACGGGAATAATAATAACCCTCCGCGAGGGCAATCCTCGCCGACAGTTTGATTCTTTGTGGAAGAAAAAAAAAACCATTTCAGACCCTCCTGTTGCTGGTTTAATTCTTTACGATAAATCTCCGAGCGACCCTTCCTCCCAGGACTCGACCTGACTTGGTCGGCACAGTTCTTGCGGACAAGTATTCGCAGTGGTTAGTGTCTGAACGAATACGTTCTCCGACTACTTCTCGATTACAGGTGTCGCCTGCACATTTATTTCGATTTATTTATTTGTTTTGATAAATTTTTTCGTATTTTTTTATGATCTTGAATATTTTTTGGGAAATTTTGGCAGCTATCTTCGTGATTCGCGTAAAGAAATTATTGTGAAGAGGCGGGGTTTGGCGTGTGATGTATTATTTTCCCTGAATATCGATCAGAACCCAGGAAGTCTGTTGTCTCGAATCTCGAGATTGCGAAATTATCGTTCGCCACGGCGACACACAGATTAGCATCTCATCAACGCGGAATCTTTTAGATTACTTTGCTCCGATGTCATACATTTTATTTTATCCCAGTAGATTTTTTTTTAATTCTCGGGAAGAAAAATATTTGTAATAAATTGTCATCTCAATATGAACGAACAATTGTCTCAGCCATGAAACATCCTCGTGTCGATATCAAACTCGCTCTTTCGCAATTTTCATTTCCCAAATTAAGGAAACAAATAAAAAAAAAATGCGAATAAAAGTTTGACATCAACCGGTCGGAGGTCAACGAAGGTCGCACGAGCGATCGAAACAGTAGACTGATTAATTCAATTTTGCAATTTAATTCGTTCGTTATTTCGCAAAGAAAGTAAAAATAAAATAAATTTCAGGAGGATTCAATTGTTTTCATAAATCTGTGATTTTATTCAATGGACTAAAATTTGGCAGTTATTTTTTTTTTTTCGTTTTCGATGAAATTCTTTGGGAGATGAATAATGTAGACAGGTGGTTGTTTATGTAAATTGAACGAAGAACCTACCACCAGGGCCATGTCGCGGGGTTTCGACGCCTGAACGTGAAGTATACGTGCTCCCAACTCGAGAAGCTTCCTTCTCAACTGTTTCACGGAGACGCCGAGCGTCTGCATGCAGCGACGCCGCAGCTTCATTTGAACGACGACGACGCCAGGTTGCCGACGAACTTGGAAAACCACCGACGCGTCAGCTGTCAAGCTCGCATCGCGATGTCTCTCCGCTCTTTTCACGATAGCGCCTCCTTTCTCTCTCTCTCTTATCTCCCTCTCTCTCCAACCCAAGTCCTTCACAATTTTATAAATTCCGTTTTTGCAATTTAAATTTATCTCATAACATTCCACCAACAATGAAATCTCCCAAACTAAACTTCGTTCACTCTCAACTCACGATTTTATCTATCTTATCTTTTCAATAATCGTCGCTAAATGTAATTCGTTAAAACTGCCGATTTTTAATTTACTCTTTTCGTTTATCAACTTTTTTTCATTAATTCTTTGTTTTCAAATATCGCACTACACTCCTTTCAATATCTCGTTTCCACCGCATATACCCGGCCTGTTCGAGCGTTATCACTGATTAAAAAAAAAAAAAAAATAACAAATAATAAAAACGCGAAACAAACGTTTGAAAAAAAAATATTTTTTTAATTTAAAACGAAGCCGCGGTTTCGCGATCGATACGCGACTCCGATCCGTTCCTGCTCGTTGCAGAGGTTTAACTTGACTGACGCTCGGCTTGCCTCGCCGACGCTCCTCCACGTCCGCCACCGGTCCTCCGGGTTTCCCCCACTGAACCGTCGTCCCGCCGTCTCGCTCTTTCCCTTCGTTTCGGAGTGCGCGCAATCTACGTGCACTAACCGGAGTAGCGCATCAGCGCTTCGGCTTCTTCTGCTTCTGCCTCTGCTCTACTCTTGCTGCTGTTGGCACTATGCAGACCCGTTCGGCAATTCTACCGAGTCAGTCGTCAGTCAAAGACAGCGAGATGCGTTTCGTCGTACGTCCAAAGTCCTTCCTAGTTTCGAGCTTCGTGACGGTGTTGCTCTTCCACAATCGGTTTTACTTTCTTAATGTAACAATAGACTCCGCGACACGTAACATCGTTTTCCACCAACGAATCACATGCACTCGTCACGAAAGACCGATAATTAATTCGTCATCATCCGCGTAACGCACGTCAAATTAAATTCGAAACGACAATTTTTCGTTCAAACGTTTTCTCGCAGGCTCTTGGGATATTGCGACGTGTCCGATATACGTTTGAGAAGGATTGTATGAAAAACTTTGGGAAATTGTAGGATGAATCGTTGAGAGTAATTTTTATGATAAATTCATTTAAAAGTCGTGAGTTGCATTTGCTTGTCGAGTCGAACACGTCCCAACGCTCCAAAGTCTCAACCGACACTCCCGGCTCGAACAGCCGTTCTCGTTCTCGATGCTTCGTCTCTCTTTCTCTTTCTCTTTCTAATTTCTGTCGTGCGGCATTGCAGCAACTGTTCCGTCTCGGTGTGCGTGCAATCGCGTATCTCGTGGCCTCGCTGGCGTCCCAACGCCGTTCACGTATCACGCCCGCAGTGTTTCTTCTGTCTGTGCTCGATTCATCCTTTTTTTTTGTTCTCTCTACTCCGACGAGCTTTCTCTATTTTTCCCTTCGACAGACGTAATTCAACGCCGGAGGTTCGACGACTCGCGTTACGAAATTCGTCGAGAAATTTTAATCAAAACAGTGTGACTGTACTAATAATAACAACAATAATAATTATTATAATTTTTATTATTATCATTCGATAATGATACGTTGCTGATAGAAAATAAGAACCGCATTGCCGCCGTGCATAAACGTGTTGATTCTCTTGATACGTATAAAAATATAGAGGATTGGGGGGGGGTCGGGAGGGGAGGGAGGTGGGATGGAAGAAGGGCAATGAGATTTAAGATACAATATCCGTGATTGGAGATCGTTCGCGTATCAAGTCCAGCGGCAGACTGAATTCGTACGGTGGCTGCGAGACCGCAGCATCGTCGAGCGTCGCGACGCCGCTGACGATTTGCCCCACTGCTGCGCTTGTGCCTTTCCGACGCATTATCTCTCGTCTCCCTCGCTCGCTTCACGTTCTTATGGCGGCCTCGTGCGCGCGCGTCCCTACTTCGTCGGCCCCGGCCGACAAGCCGCCACGATGTTTCCCCTCGACCCCACCGACCGACGTCGACGCGAACCGCCGTCGTTTCAACTCGTGGAGGCGCTCCGAGGACGCCCCGCACCGTCGCTCGCTTCGACGATGCCGCGGCTCGACGCAGCGTCCTCTGGTGAGCGCTCGATTGGATATATATGTATATATGTGTGTGTGCGTGTGTTTGTGTGGGTTCTTCTGTGTGTGTTTGTATGCGCGCGCGATTTACCCCCACCGTCTGGCTAAAATGTACGAGCCAGACGGTCTCTACGAGGGGGCGCTCCTCGTACACGCGCTGCGAAATCCAACGTAAACTATATATATATACAATGTACTGTCTGCGATGGGACTGTATGCGTCTGGTTCGCGTCTGGCGGGGCGAAATGGAACTATATAGACGTGGAGAGAAAGAGAGAGAGAGGCGGCGAGGAAGATGGAGAAAGCGCGAGTTTGGGCAATTCGATAGCGAGGATCGCAGCGAATCCCCCTTGACCCCCCGTCTGCCCGCCTCGATCGCGCATCCGTGATCGAGTGCATCGGCGCAGACTGACCAGAGTACCACGGGATTACCCGTCTGCGGGTGCATAAGATGGATGCACCGGTCGTTGCTGCCCTACCGACTGATTGCGCGATGGGCTCATGGGAATTATCTTGGTACTTTTTTATTGTTTATTCGTTTATTTTTATTTTTATGATGAATTCCGGAAGCTTCGTATATCAAAATTTTATCGTAAAGCAGAAACCCTGAGCTGCATTCATGAATTTTTCTAGATTTTTCGAACGATATTTTCTATCTTTTTAAAGCGTTGGGTCGATTCGACTTCACGATACATTTTAAAAGTGCGAAAAACAACGACACACCAATCGAATAAAAACACTAACGTTTATAAAATACATTTTTAACCGTAGATAAAATTGGACTTCGGAATATCGGTTTCAAATTATAAATCCGATGACCGAAAAAATTAATCCACAAAAATTTCAGTGATTCTTTCCATAAAAAATGTTCAATCAAATTCTTCACGCGTGCAACAACGTAGCACACATCGAGGCGGCGACGTGTTTCCAACTTCCGCGTCCGTTCGAGGGGTCACTGTAAACACTGCATTTTGCGTCGCAACGTCTCTGGTTGCCGCTGGTGGTGTAAGCGCGGGGAGAGACAAAAATTCTCCTCGAGAGCTCGTTGAGTTTGCCGCAGGCGACATATATAGCGCGCGTGAGGTGGTAGATACAGCGGTTGGCTGCAGCAGGAAGTTGCGCCGAGGGAGGAGAGGAGGAGGCGAGGCGGGGAGGCGGGCAGAGCCGTCGGAAAAAATTAATCGACCGAGAGAGAAAGGCGCCGGGGAAATAATCGGAGCGAGATTAATGAGAACGAGAAACGATTGACGACGAACCTAAAAAAAATTAAAAAATAATAAGATATCGTGGTTTCGATTTTTTGTTTGTTTTTTCATTGTTGCATACGAGCGTCTCCTGTGCATACCAATTCTCGTACGATTGCTGTTGTTGTTGTTTTCTTTGATATACATCTGAATGTTTGTACGTATGTATGTGTTAATTATGTTGTATTCTCGTCGATAACATTCACGCCGAGTGTCGGGGGGGGCCGAGTAACGAGAGCGAGGAATGAGAACACGTGTGCGAGATGATATTGCGTTTCTGGGAAGATCTCGAGACGCTGCATAATACGATTGTATCACGCGGCGTAGGATGGAAAGTTCGTTTCGCGTATTGATAGCCGGGCGAGAAAGAAACGACGTGTGCGAGCCAACAACTGTGGACTATTGATACGAGTATTATTTCCACGATTGCCATTGGGCTAACGAGCAAACCGAACGATTCGCGTCGAGTCATCGGTTCTGCGGCTTGCGTAATTTCCATTGTCCGGCGAAACTGCGACGCGAAGCCTCGTCGTTTTACATTAGAACGGCTGTGTCTATTTCAATTTCGACTGAGTGTGTTTTTTTTTCTTTTATCGGATGCGCGACCTGTTCGGGCCGGTCAGTTTTGCGGAATAATTCGGTCTCGAAATCATTGAACCGTCTCGAAATGAAACGACGATAAGAAATTTATCGTGGAAAGAAATAAAATAAATAAATTTCGAGTCATGCTCCGACGAGCGATGCGGCGAGTACCCACATTATTTACAACGCTTTAATAATTATAATGATTTTTTTTAACTAGTTCCAGTCTGAAGTACGAACTTGAACTTGGACCTTGCAACATTTACGACGTATTTGTAATTACAATAATTATTTTTTGTTTTGGGTTCAATCCGAAGGAATGAACTTGGACGGGAGGTTAAAGAGTTTCGTTTCATTTATTATATTCTCGCAATGATTCGAAAAAAAATTAATCGCGAACAAATGACCGCACATATTTCGTGCATTGAACGTAGATGAAATTCAACGGCGGTGCTTTAGACGGTGTATCACATTTCAGAATTTAGTCCGATAATGAGAGAAAGATGACTGCAAAATGAGATTTGGTGATTATTCAAAAAGCTTGGGAGATGGTCGATCGGGTAAAAGCTTGGGCAAATTTTGCCATGAGTGTGGGTAGCTTGGGGTCAATTTTATCCGGATCGGTTGATCCGTTTGGGAGTTATTACAAATCGCGTTTTCGAAGTGATGAACATTTTGAAGTGGGCGCCATTGCTTTTAACTAAATTTCCTATCGCCGAGCAAAACTTTGGACGCATATATTTCTGTAGATGCATATACATACAAACGCGCCGAAGCTGTGTTACGTATATGAAATCACGACGGAGATATGATGCGCAATGATGAGGTGAAGGCGTTAGGGGCGACCTCGCAAATGCTCTATTCGCATTGGACGTCACCGCAGTCGTTGTCATCATCGTCGTCGTTTCCGCCGTCCAAAGCGCTCGCCATTTAGCCAAGTCCCCCAAGACTTTTGAAACTAAAAAATTCGTAACAGCAAAATTCTTTCATATTTCTTTAGGGGGTGCCCCTGGTAGCTTAAGTCCCGATTTTCGACCTCAAAAACCCCCTGCTACGTCCGCCATCTTGAATTTAAGGAAAATCAGTTTTTGTTGAATAACTCGCTCATTTTCAACTTAAGCCCAAAAATGCATGAAACAAAAATTGTAGGAAATTAAATTTTCTACAACTTTAGTGATGACAAGTTTTTGTCTATGATCGATATTTTTCGACTTACGTTAAAAAATAGGAACTTAATCTAATTGTTGCATTATCTCATTTATTTATTAATTTATCGCGTAAATGAATGGGAACAATATTGTAGGGAATAAAATTCTCTACAACTTTAATTATAAGCATTTTTTGTCTACGATAAATATTTTTTAACTTAAGTTGGAAACTCGGAGTAAATTTCTTTATTTATCTCATTATCTCGTTTATTTATAAGTTAACCGTGATGATAGTATGGAATAATTTTGTAGAGAATAAAATTTTGTACAACTTTAGTTATTATCATTTTTTATCTACAATTGATATTTAGTCAGGAAATCGAAGTAACATTTTTGTTATCGCATTTTCTTGTTTATTTATAACTTTACCGCGTAAATGAATGAAAAATATTTTGGAGGGAATGAAATTCTCTACAACTTTAGTTATTTGCATTTTTTGCCTACAATTGAAATTTTTCGACTTACGTTAAAAAATAGGGACTTAATCTAATTGTAGCATTATCTCGTTTATTTTTTAATTTACCGCGTTAATGATATGAACCAATATTGTGGGAAATAAAATTCTCTACAACTTTGGTCATCAGCATTTTTTGTCTACGATCGATATTTTTCGACTTAAGTTGGAAAATAGGAGTACATTTTTTTAAATCTCATTATCTCGTTTATTTATAAGTTAACCGTGTTAACGGTATGAAACAATTTTGTAGGAAATGAAATTCTCTACAACTTCGGCTATTATCATTTTTTATCTACGATCGATGTTTAGTCGAGAAATCAAAGTAACATTTTTGTTATTGCATTATTTTGTTTATTTATAACTTAACCGCGAAAATGACTCAAAACAATTTTGTCGGGAACAAAATTCTCTACAACTTTTTTTATTGGCACTTTTTTTCTACGATTGATATTTAGTCGGGAAATCGGAGTAACATAAATGAACTCGATAATGCCATTGAAAAAAATGTACTCCGATTTATGAACTTAAGTCGAAAAATATCAATCGTAGAAAAAAAATGCTAATAATTAAAGTTGTAGAGAATTTTGTTCCCGACAAAATCGTATCCACTCATTTTCGCGGTAAAGTTATAAATAAACAAAATAATGCAATAACAAAAATGTTACTTTGATTTCCCGACTAAATGTCGATCGTAGATAAAAAATGATAATAACTAAAGTTGTAGAGAATTTTTTTCCCAACAAAATTGTTTTCCACCGTTAACACGGTTAACTTATAAATAAACGAGATAATGAGATTAAAAAAAATGTACTCCTATTTTCCAACTTAAGTCGAAAAATATCGATCGTAGAGAAAAAATACGGATGTTCAAAGTTGTAGAGAATTTCATTCCCTACAATATTTTTTTTATTCATTTACGCGGTAAATTAATAAATAAACGAGATAATGCAACGATGAGATGAAGTTCATATTTTCCAACTTAAGTCGAAAAAGATCAACCGTAGGCAAAAAATGCTAATAACTAAAGTTGTAGAACATTTTATTTCCTACAAAATTGTTTATACTTATTTACGCGGTAAAGTTATAAATAAACAAAATAATGCGATAACAAAAATGTTACTTCGATTTTGCGACTTAATATCAATTGTAGATAAGAAATGATAATAACTTAAGTTGTAGAGAATTATATTCCCTACAAAATTGTTTCATAGTATTAACACGGTAAAGTTATAAATAAACAAGATAATGCGAATAAAAAAAAATTTACTTTTATTTTCTAACTTAAGTCGAAAAATATCGATTGTACACAAAAAATGCTCATGACCAAAGTTATACAGAATTTTATTCCCTACAATATTGTTTTCATTTATTTACGCGATAAATTAATTAATAAATGAGATAATGCAACAATTAGATTAAGTCCCTATTTTTTAACGTAAGTCGAAAAATATCGATCATAGAGAAAAACTTGTTTTTGCTAAAGTTGTAGAAAATTCAATTTTCTACAATTTTTGTTTTATGCATTTTTTAGCTCAAGTCGAAAATGAGCGAGTTATTCAACAAAAACTGATTTTCCTTAAATTCAAGATGGCGGACGTAGCAGGGGGTTTTTGAGGTCGAAAATCGGGATTTAAGCTACCAGGAGCACCCGCTAAAGAAATATGAAAGAATTTTGCTGTTACGAATTTTTTAGTTAAACGGCCTGTTTTTCGTCTCCGGGGACTGGGCTAATTGCGCTGTGTGCCATCGAATCGTGGCAGCAGCAGAAGCAGCTTCCGCGCACGCCGGCTGACCATTCCTCGGCCAAGGTCGTTGATCGTCGAACGGCCACGCGTTTCAATTTTTCCCCCCTTTTTTAACACGTCAGCCTATTTTGACAATGACAACGACGACTGCGGCAACTATTCAACATTGCCTTTGATATCTGCTACGAATACGCAATTCAATTGAGTGACCATTTTTATTTTTGTCTGGATCATTGTCATGGACGATCGGGACGAATGTGGGTTGATGTACGAAAATGTCCTTTTCTTTTTTTTTTCATTGATTCAATCGTCCGTTCGTGATTGGAAAAAATCGCCGCAAACTATCGCGAAGTGGCTTAATCCGGTGGCAAGAACATGAATGACATATTGTGATTCTACGAAATATATTTTTTTAAAATAATAGTTTTTTGAAAACCGACTGGATGGAATTCTCCCAGTGTGACGGCCGTGATATTATTCGGTAGTGTGACGGTGAAGGATCGAATGGTCGAACATTTTTCGGTCTTTGAGTTTACCATTTTTTTTCTATTTGTTTTTTTCATAAAGACACCGGTGAATAATTAAATTGTGGATTCGAAGGGGCGAATTAATTTCCATGGGACGGAGGGGTTAATTCGGTAATCCGTGAAAATAAATGATACCGGAATGTTCAGAAATATAAACTGTAAGCTTGATAGATAGGGTCTGAGCCACCAAGCACATTCACGAGAAATTCCTGCGCGCTTCCGATATTGTCCCTGAAAATAAATTCGATGCACCGATCAAGTTCCACCAAACGACAACAAACCTGCTGCAATTCATTGTCCCGATCACCCACGTTCCAACTCTTGACTCTCCGTCCATACCCATTCGAAATTTACGACAATGACGCAATATTTCAGGTGAAGGTAACGAAAAAAAAACCAAGAAAAGAACAAAACGAAACAAAACCGTTGTGAGTTAAAACGATATCGGGATCGATAGATCGGAAATCCCGGGATTCGAGCATCCGAAAGACGGACGTGACTCGATGCCACGATGGGAAGTGGCACGAGTGCGAGTCACACAACGACAAAGTTGCGGTGGGAGAGAGCCGCAGTCCCACCGCTGCGGCCGCCGTCGCGCACACACAAAGAGTCGATGCGCGCTTGTGTGCGCGCCGTCTAGACGGGAGGTTGTTGGGGCCGAGCAAGGGTCCAGGAGGTAGGTACGGTAGGGTCGGATGAGGATGAGGATGAGGACTACGACGACGACGACGACGACGACGACCACGACGACGGCAGCGACGACGACGACGAGAGAGAAAGGAGATGGAAGAGGATGCGGCTCGTAGAAGCTCGGCGAATCGTGAGGGCGGTGAGGGGGAGGAGGGAAGTTATCGAAGGACTGGGTAAGACCCGTCGCCGCGAGTGACGAAGAGGCATTTCGGGGAAGGGACGGGGGCGATTGGAAAGACAGTGGGAGATGAGGCGAGGATGTAGAAAGGATAGAGATGCAGATGAACCAGGTGAAAGGGGAATGAGGCATAGGTGCGGGATAGATAGAGAGAACCATACGTGTATATTTGTGTGTATGGATGGAGATCCAGAGAGAAGACGACGTTGATAACCAGTGTTGAGAGAATGTAGAATGTACATATACAGAATAGGTCTGGATATATGCATGAGAGCGAGAAGGATGAAATGTGGAAAAAGGAGGGGAGGGAGAGGTGTATGATAACCGGCTATCATATCTCAGGCCCGGGCTGCAGCTCTGAGTCTTGGCCGCTGCAGCGACCCCGGGTTTCTCCTTCGCCCTTCTCTTCTCATTCTCGTCTCGTCTCTTTCGCCGGGTCCTACACGGCGCACTCACACTACTCGACAATGCTGCCATCCCTTTCCCTCCCTCTTTCTCTCTCTCACCCTTTCTGTCTCTCCTCCTCGCACTCTCGTATACCCAACCCGACCTGCCTCCGTCCATCCTGTACACCTCTGTTTATGTGCGCTTGCTGTATGCGATTCGGGTAGACGTACCTTTCTCTCGTATTCCCGTTTCACATCTTCGCTCGGTTTTGCGCCCTCTCGCCATTACTCTCACTCTCTCTTTCTCGCTCGGTCCCTTTATCAGAACCATCTGCATCTCTTTCTCTTTCTCTCCTCCGCCGTTTCGACGGTCTCCCACTGCACGCGCGAACGAGCGTCTTGCAATCTCTGCCCGTGTGTCTCTCGGCCTGCACACCCTTCTCTTCCTCGCGCTTCGGTCTCGAGCGCCAATAACCCGGGCTCTGCATTGGCACGCATCAATCTCAGTGATACTGACCGTCTTTTGCAACATTGTTCGTCGGCAACTCTCCGACGATGATCCATAGTTTCTGCTTCGATGGTCGATTAGCTTAGAAATTACGTAATTAACATCATGTTTTATTATCTACGACACCACCGTACCGTGTAAAAAGAAAAATTGTAGAAATACCGCATTCGTTGTTACCTTTGGGTACTCGTTGATTCATATTATCCAATAATCCATAATAATAACATACGTGTAGTTAAAAAAAAAAACAGAACAAATATTATGCAACTCTCGTATTTTGTCATTGAATTCCCAATCGATAAGTAAAACATATATTCTGTTGAGTTAAGTGCGGTAAATCAATCAGCTTCACTATACGAATTCAAATTGTCATAGCTATACTGTGGTACTACTAGGTCTGGTGCATCCTCGTTCCTCGCCGAGACTCTGCCAGGCGCATCTCTGGTTCTTTTGCTTCTCTCTTTCTCTCCCTCTCTTTCGTTCTTTCGTCCCTTCTTCGTCGTCTCTATCTTTCACCCCGTTAGCACTGCACTCTCGTTGTCGGCGAGACGCTGCGACGCCCCCGCCCCCGCCTGCTCGCGTCCTCGCCAACGGGTCCGAGTCCGTGAGTCTCTCGTACCGTCGGTGATGTGTGCAGCGGCGTTGGTTGTGCTCGAACCCTATACAACTGGAAGAGCATTGCTGCACCGGGTTCTGGCAATCCTCTGCACCAGCACCATCGCCAGACCTCGCCCGAGCGTGATAACTCTTTCGCCTTCAGCTATATCCATATATATCTGTATATATTCCACACTTTATTTTCTCTTGCTGGGCGGTGTACTCGTTTCTTATTCTTCCTTCTCTTCTTTTTCCACGTTCCTCGAGTGTCCGCCACCCTTTGCCTTTCCACGCACGACCCCGCCTTCTTCTTACCGCTCTCATCCCTCGCCCTGCGGCCTCGACAACGTCGCCGCGACTTTACCGCCGCGTCGACTTAACCGCAGGACTCCGACGGATCTTGCTTCACTTATCCGCCTTATCGATGAATATTTCCAAGTGTCACGTCTGACGCTCGAAGTCGCATCGATGGTAAAATATTTTCGGACATTTTTTTTTTGGGACGATCGATATCTCAGTTTGGAAAAACTGTCGCTTTGTATAGGAAGTGAGAATTTGGATTTTTGAGAAACAAGCCAATTTGTTTAGGCTTTTGTGGTGATTTATAATATTGCAAAAAAATTAAATTTATTAATACTCTTTAATAAAACTTAGTCATCCCGTTTGGCCCCGGACAGCTCTGTGTGGAGTATTTATATTATCTCTGCGTGTTACCTTGACTATTATTACCGATAAAGTCCCGCTGATTACACCTCAGCTTAGTATCCGATACTATATTTTCATGTTTACTCGGTTCGTGTATGCACAAACTATCGGGAATTGATATTAAAAAAAAAAAAGAAGAAAAAATCGTCTGACGAAGATTGTCGGAACGAATGTGTCATCCGTATATTTAGTCGGGGTATCAACGTCTATCGATAAATTCCATCAGCTTCGCGCGTTGTTAGCTCGGTTGCGTCGCAAATCCCACCGTGACGTATGAACATTTTCTCTGACGGTATTCTCCATGCTAATTATCAATTCCGTTGGCTCGGCATATTTTTGCCGCTTCGGCCAGGGTGAAAGGGCACACGGCGTGTAACCTGCATGAACTCTCGGGTCTTTTGCGGCGGACCATCGGCACCGACGCGAGAGTCCGGAGGCGCAGAGGGGGGGGGGGGGCGACAAAGAATACGAAGAAGGAGAAATGGTATATAAAACGAGAGAACGCGGAAATGGAGATTATGCAGCTAGCAGACGGTGCAGAGATGGGAGAAATCGCCTCGGGTACGTCTGGCTCGGCGAGAAAACACGATCCGCACGTTTCTCCCTCTAGACGGTTACAGCCAGCCACCAGGAGTCCATGGTAACGGCCACACCCCCCGTTCGAACTAACCAGCAACCACCCCAGCGACTGACCCGAATGCCCTATCCCATCCCACCCTCCCTCCCACCCTCGCTCTCGTCCCGAGCCGCCGCATCCTCGCCCCTTGCGCTTATTCTCGCGGCACTATCCCTACCCCCAACCCTGCGATGTCTGGGGTGCGACCGACGATTTTGTTTCAGGTATCTATAGCTTGTTCTTTTTTTTTTTTTTTGGATTTTTTTTATTCTCTTGTTGGCGCCGCACGAGCGACAACGCGCTTCACGACACCCACGAGACCGATACGTTACGATCCGTCGGAGCAGAGGCTTCCCGCGACCGTCGATTCTCGAACGACACACATACACACAAGGGGGTGGCGGTGGTGGTTACCGAATGGCGGGTTTGTTTCACACGGATGTAACTCGATGGTCGGTTCGAGTCGTTGTGTGCAAGGGTAAATGATGGATACAGGTCGCGGTAAATACGTTAGGCGCAGTCTTTGGCGTATAACCCCGTCACGGGATTTGTGTACGGTTTACGGTGAATTACAAATGAAACGTGTTGGACGAAATGAGGTGGAAATGTAACCGATAACCGTACTCCCAGTGGACGATGACAGATGCTACGCAGTTGGAATTGATTGGGATAGTGAAAAATGGAAAAAAATAATGGATATTTATGAGTGAACGATTGTTTGGTAGACAGATTTTTGATTGAATTTGGAAATGGAATAGAATGTACTCGATCACCGCGATTTAAATTTCTAGTAACTTTAAAAATATCACAATAATTATGTTAATTCCTTTGCAGTTACTAAAAGCTAAATATAAAGTTCACAAAATCAAATGCTTATAATTTCCGCATCAAAAAGCCATTGCGACTACTTTATCACGTTGTTTCTCTTTTTTTTTTAAAGGCTTTCCAAGAATATCATGACGCGAGCGATGTAATATTTCGAAACTGTTACGTTATCAGTCGAGATATTTTCACACCGCGGACGACTCATTGAGAATCGTCGGTCGGTCGTTTTCGTCGTCGCTCTTCGTTTACATTTATCGGTCGATCGTACTAATTAATTGAGCGCCACCAGACTCGACCCAATTTCAATCTGTCTTCGCGTGAGAATCAATGGCCGTTGTCGGGACTCTCCGTTGGGGGATTTCGTCGCGACGACGACACCTCCTCGTTCACCGACGTTCGCCCCGGGCGGCGGCGGCGGCGGCGGCGTCGGCTCTTCTCGTTCGTTCGATTATATCGTGCGATTCCGTCGTGGCGGTAGCTATACCCACGTTCGCGTAATCCGTGTGCAAGTTTCGTTGACGTCCGTGTGAAAATACGTGTGTTACGGCCCGAAAGAGATACGACTCTCGGTCGCGGTGTACTATCAATTACGGCGGCGCGTAATTTATTCCAAGACTTTCCGCGCTATTTGCTTCGAGGCTCGAGCGATTTGTTGCTGATCCGGTGTATGGCTTTCCCCGCTATGTCTTTTCCCACCTGTCGGTCGAAGTCCCGGCGAAACTCATTCTACTCGAAGATATAACGCGGAAAATGAATTGTTATATTAGATGATTGAACGGTTAACAATCCGTTAATAAATGAGGTAAATCTTTTTTTTCATTGCTTATTAAGATTTTATTGTGTTATAAATTTATACATTTATTAGGATATATATTCGTGAATTTATTATATTATGTATTTGTATACATGTAATATGTATTTTAGTATATTATTATTTTATAATTTATTATATCTGTCGAATTAGTTTTTCTTTGATTGGACATTTCACGAATATTTCGGTCAATGACACAACTCATGGATGAATCATTATTCATCGTTGGACAGTTAACAAATGTAAGTTGAAAAATAATTGATCTATTATTTACCATTATTTAATTATATTTAATGACATTATAGGTTACTATTTACTAGATTTGTTAATAATTTCTTTTTTAATTGTAAATTTTACAAACATTTCCGTCGGAATCATTCGCGGTCGATACTTTTTGTATTTACGGAAATAATATTTTACAATTTAATCCTCGATACGACAAGCTCGTTTCGCGTTCGTTTCGCTCCTTCGAACCGTTCGTCTTGTCGTAACGAGGTAACGTCGTCGTGTCAAACTTGCTCTCTCCAGTGTGTGTCTTCTGCAACGCACACGGTTTCGCCGCCATATTTACATCGACATAGGTGCAACGTGACAGAACAGCCCACGTTCCCCCATATCGCGACTATCGCAGTACCTATCTTCAGGATTTCCGTGACTCTCCGGGACGCGGATACATAGTGATACCGCGCATGCACGATGGGGGAACATACCGAGACAAGATAAGGGAAACGAGGGTGATGATGATGAAGCAAATGATACAGACCGAAGAGACGAACGATATAAGACGTTTTCACGTACGTGTATTATATATATACGTTAATATTATACACGCAACGGTGGACCACACGACGTCTCGCGTTACGCGATAAGAGCATCGAATATTATAAGTCAGTTTTCGTTTGTGAGATTGCAAAAATAAAAGATAAAATTAATTTCATTAAACAAATTATCAATACGTGCTATTGCGTGAAAATGATTTAAATGCGATTAGCAAAATGTTAATTGTGTCCCATAAATTTGAGACCGTCGATTAAAATCAATTCCACTGCTGTTTTACGGTAAAATAAAATATACTTCTCATCCAAAAATTTCCAACGACTTGACCTATAATGCAGTGAAAAAATGCGCTTCCAAGATTAGGTCAAACAAACGCCATATCGCTCTCGTTCAAATTTTGATCAGTCACATGCCAATTTCCACGTTCCACGACCTTCGACATTCATCAACGATTCAATATCAATCATCAACGAACCATGTTATTATCTTCTTTTAAATGAAAAATTAACGTTTCGCATTGATCGAGCACCTGATGCGGATGGAGATTGAAAAGACGAGGAGAATAAGGACGGAGAAATCGAAGACCGCGAAGATTCCACGGATGCAGCGGAGTGTATACAGAGTGCGGACGCTGCTGCTGCTGTTGCTGCAGTTCACCGGACACCGGTGTCTTCGCCCTCCGTATCCTTTCCATCTTCGTTCCTCGAACGTGTTCTCGGTTGATCTTTTCGCCTTCTTCTCGGCTCGTTCTTTTCACCGATGCTCTCCGGTTCTCCAAGCAGGGTGACCGACCTCTCTCGCACGGCTCGGGCCTCCGTGGCGAGCTTCTCCCGCGAGATATCGCCGGGGCAACCGGACCACGGCGGACTCGTCGCTCCACGCTCACGAGACGTTTACCACGCTACAACGCACGGTCTCATCCACCATACCGCGCGTTATACGCGTCCGTGTGAGCGCAACACGCATCGCGGGTAGCGCGCAGCATCCTTCGCGAGATGCATGCGCTTACCTCGTGGCCAACGTCCTGCTCGGAACCTCGATCTTCTGCGCTCTTCTCGGCTCGCAAACCCAACGCCTGACGTACGATCCAGAAGACGCCGTGAGATGCGAAAACGACAAATCGGGTGTATGCAGCAAAATTCCACGAGGTTATGATGTACTTCGGCAAATCGATAGTCACTGCTATCATCGTCGATACACGCTTGTGTAATTTGTTGTGTATAATATAAACATTGATAATTACGTTGATATAATTATTTTCAAATATTGAAAAATAATAGGAACTTAATTCACTTAATTTTTTTTTCCTACGTGAAATTGATTGTATAGTTTGATGAATGAAATGAAATTAAAAGTGGCGATAAACGTATAATAATTATCTTCATGCGAATGATATATATATATATATATTTTCCGTCCATTTTTTAACAAACAAGAATCTTTCGAAATTTATACATGAAAGAATGTCGCTTTTAGTTGATAAAAATGAACGAAAATTGAAATACATTATTAATTTCCTTGGAAGAAATTACCATACAGTTGACACGACTTTTTGAACTATCCTATTCATTAAAATGCTACAATCCGTGTAAAACGAAAAAAAAATCCTACGAGCGCTTAACGAACGTTTGAATCGTCGCCGGAACGTCTGCGGAATAGAAAAATCGTCGGGCCCACGACTAGGCGCAATTTAAAGTTTGTTTTCTGTGGGCTCGAGAGAAGTAAGGTCAGTGATGTTACGCGGCTTGACTCTTTACCCGTTCATTACGTGGCATGGTGTCCGGGCGTGTACGACCGTACAAATTATGCGTTGATGCTATATGTTTGAAGTGCGGGAACACGTGTGTGCGTGTGTGTGTGTTCAAAAAAGGCAGGGCGGTGGGATGAAATCCACGACGACAAAATGAAATAACTCGGTATTTGACGTTGTGGGCACACACGTTTCAAGCGTTATGTACACGTAAGTATAAAAGTATAAGGAGTCGGTGACACGAACAGAGAAAGATTGAGTACGAAATTTGTCGCGCGCGAGACAGATCGAAGCGTCGGCGGTCGATAGATGGGTGGGGGAGGGGGTACGGCTCGGGTTACGTACTAGGTAGAAAGGTATGAATCGGACCACCGTCTAGCCACTGTCTGGGCATGCCTCGAATATCTGTGTACATAGCCGTACGGCGTATACTCGTGGCGGGTCTTGCGGTAAGCGGATGAGTCATTAGGCTACCCCGCGGAGGATTAGGAGTAAAAATAAGTTAAAAAAAAAAAAAAATAACTAAGCGGGAGAAGCCGAAGTGGGAGAAGAAGTCAGAGAAATAAGTCGCGAGAATTACGACGTCGGAGCTTGCAACTTTCGTCATTCGTAGCGGATAACGAGACGATTAATCTGATCATTTCGTTTCTGGTTTTTGACATACATTTTTTTTTGTGAAGGTTGTTTAATGGTGAATTGATTGAATCGAGTTCGCAACGAAATCGGATTTAAAATTACGAGAAATTTCGTAAAATCTGCACTGAAATCGTCGTCGGGTTAATGTAAAATAAACGAAATATTTGTGGAATAATTTTGTAAACTCTCGATCGATAAAGTCGAAGGAATTGATGATCGAGACCTCGGTAATTGGGACATCGGCCTCGATCGCCAATTATATGGTAATTTCGTGTGTCCGTCGTTCGAGACGCTTTCGTACGAAGGAAGCAATTTACGATCGTCTTCGCCGAACGCTTTCGAGCAGACGTTTTGTAAATTTATTTTCATTGTTTTTTTTTTTTTTTTTTTTTTCCGTTCGGTGTTCTTTTTTCGTTCGTCTCGTCGCGTTGGCAAATGCACGAGCTTACGCGATTAGACAGATGTGTGATTAGCGACACGAGAGAAGAAACGAAGAGCCAGCCAGACTCCGAACCGTGCGCGGGTCGTCTGCTCATTGGCTGCTGCATATTTCCGTTAGTCAATATGGACAATGTATTAACGAGATGCTCGACGGTTATACGTGACGTTCCGCGAAGAAAGGGACCTTGAGCGTTTTTGAGGCAAAAACTTTTCGTAACGTTCGTTCAAAGAGCGCTCGGATTCATACACTTGGCGAGTGAAGCAGGTGGGGGTGCTTCAAAATCCAGCCCCTCCACTAACGACAACACCTTCAGCATGGCGCGTTCGTGTGCCGGGCGAGCTTCTGGTTTGCGAAGCTCGGGATTCACCGGTACAGCGGACAGTTGTGGTCGTAAGTGAAGGGTCTCTGGATGTCTCGGCACCGACGCGCGCCTTAAGATAAGAGAAATAACCGATTCACGCCTCAATTTGCACCGTAATAACAATTTCAATTTTACAGATAAAAAATTGATTTATTTTTTTATTATGAAAGACCGGGTCGAAGGCTATAGGTAGCATCGCTAAAACGTGAAAATGGATTTTGTTTTGCTCAAGGTCCCTTCGCTTGGCGTGGAACGTCACATGGACTTTCCTCGTCTTCGTCATTATCGTGCGTCGCAACCGCGATGAGCAACGACGTTATAGTAACTTATCTCTCTCTCTCTCTCTCTCTCTCTCTCTCTCTCTCTCTCTCTCTCTCTCTCTCTCTCTCTCTCTCTCTCTCTCTCTCTCTCTCTCTCTCTCTCTCTCTCTCTCTCCCTCTCTCTCTCTATCGATATGCCTCTCATCGCTGCGATACTGAGACGAAAATGTCACTTCGGGGGATTTTCAGGAAGTTACGTAATCGTCTAGACTAGACGACGAAAGGAACTTTATCGCTGTTATCACGCCGACCGACCCAAGGTTGGCCCATCCGAGACGCGGTGTGGCAACGATCGCGGATAAATGGTTGAATATAATTTTCGTCGGTCGCGAACCAATGTTTTGCGGTTTGTCGAGAAATTATTGGCTGAGAAACGGAAAACCGCGATCTCCGCTTATTCTGGTATACCATCGTGATGAATACAGTGTCTGGCTTCTGTCTCCTTCCTTCTACCTTTCTTCGTTTCATTCCCGGGTGGTTGTGTAACGTCCAGCCCCGGTGCAACACGAGACAGACCGTATATATTATACGCTCATTTAATTTCAATAAACCAGAAAAAAGGAAGACGGGGAAGAAAAAGAACATTTTTTTTTCGGCCTGAAGTTGCCTTGCGGTATATGTGGAATAAATTGGCACTTCCAGTCATTTTTTAATTCGAATTATCATCGACATGGTGGGAAAAAAACGACCAGGCACGCTCGTCGCATTCAATAAGAATTGAAGAATAAAAAAAACCAATAAACCTATTTCTATGCCGATGAAATATGGGATATGGTGGAAAACTAAAAATACTCACATATGAGTCGATTTTAATGCGAAACCGATAAATCAATTGATCCGAAATTTATTTTTAATTTAACCCTAATCAGTGTCGTAAATTTTGCCGACCTCCCCCGTTCTGACGACAGAAATCTGAAAGATTCAAATACGGAAAATATCCGCACATACTTCGTTAGCCTCTGATTACCGTCTGAAACCGTGGTACAGGTCGACGATGAATTTTGAATCGCGTCTGATTTGAAACGGAGTCTCGCACGGGCACAAAAATACGTTTCATTACCCCCCCCCCCCCCCCCCCCCCTGGCTCTCCGCGAAAGACGATGATGTACATTCGTGCACGTGGAATTAGCACGTGCAGTGAATATTGTAAAACCGATGTTGGAACGTAGCTGCAGCGATGTATCCGACGGGCCGAAGGGGTCGTGGAAAATATGGGGTGTAAACTGGATCGTAGTAGGGCGGATGGCAGCGGCGAGGTCTTGATTACGCTAAAGGGGTCGCGTGAATAAAGTGGCTACTATATTTAATACATTGTCGAAGGAGCCTATCGGCGAGGACGATGTTCCGTCGAGGATTAGAAGGAGGAGGAGGTCGAGGCTGAAACCCGTTAAACACACGCGTCAGTCGTTTCGGGTCGCGGCCTCGTCGGGGACTAGGTCGAGGCTGTTAGGCTCCGCTGATGCTGATGCTGCTGCTGCTGCTGTTGTTGCTGTTGCTGCTGCTGCTGTTGCTGTTACTCGATGCTTGCCAAAGCTACTGGTGCTGGTGATGCGGGTCTATAAAAGCCCTCGGATGACTGGTTGCAACTACAAATATATGGGATGGTGGCTAACTGACTTTCGCCGTTCTGCCTTTTCCCACTTGGGTTTCGTCCCAGTTGGGTTTCATCCCAGACTGACTTTTTTCGCGAGATGAAGTGATGACGTCACGCTCGAATTATCTCGAGCGTCGCGCGGTCGCCCGGGCTTCGTTGATGCCCGAGCGCTCACGAAGGCACTCGACCGCGCGTCAGATCAGTGAGCCTCAATCCGTCCATGCTCCAAGAAATGTATGGCACGCGAGTACTTAGCGCTCTTTTGAAAAGCACCTTGTCGTTGTTATTCCCGAAAACCTTACGTCACGTTGAATCTCATGTTCGTTGCTCATATGATATAGTGATGTGCTTGTAATGATGTAATTATATATTAATTTTTGATTCGCCGAGAAACCTCGGTAAGGGCTATTTGCTACGCGTATTAAAATTTTTTTTTTCCATTCAATTATATTCTAATGCTAGGACGTAATACATTTCTGACACACTGGAAATGTTTATGTCGAAGCTGAGAATGTTTCCGTGTTGAGTACGGCGTTAAGCGGTTATTGTGAGTACACGAAGGTGAACCTGTAAGCTTAAAAATTTTTTTTTTTTAATTAAAATAAAAATTTGTAACTTTTTTGTTTTTTTAACTAAAAACGAAAATTCTTCCACTACATTCAACTACAAACGATTCTCTATCGATATACATTTTCCGATTTGGGTTTCGTTGAGTTATGGGACTTAAAAAAAAATCCATCCCCCGACTTCAACGAAACCCAAATCGGAAAATGTATATCGATACAGAATTGTTTGTAGTCGATTGTAGTGGAAGAATTTTCGTTTTTAGTAAAAAAAGAAAAAAGTTACGAATTTTTTTTTTTTAATTTTTTTTTTTAAGCTTACAGGTTCACTTCCGTGTACTCATAATAACCGCTTAACGCCGTACTCAACACGGAAACATTTTCAGCTTCGACATGAACATTTCCAGTGTGTCAGAAATGTATTCCCTCCTAGCATCAGAATCGTTTGTAGTAAAATAAATTTCCGTGGTCTTCCATGAACCTTCAGATCACTTGTGGTTGTTCAATTCACAGTTCATATATTTATTATTTGTTCGTTGTATAGTTGAATGGGAAAAAAAATTTTTTTTAAATACTAGACAGCGTAGCAAATAGCCCTCACCAAAATTTCTAGGCGAATCAAAAATTAATATACAATTACATCATTACAAGCACATCACTATATCATATGAGCAACAAACATGAGATTCAACATGACGTAAGGTTTTCGGGAATAACAACGACAAGGTGTTTTTCAAAAGAGCGCTAAGTACTCGCGTGCCATACATTTCTTGGAGCATGGTCGGATTGAGGCTCACTGATCTGACGCGCGGTCTGGCGCCTTCGTGAGCGCTCGGGCATCAACGAAGCTCGGGCGACCGCGCAACACTCGAGATAATTCGAGCGTGACGTCATCACTTCATCTCGCGAAAAAAGTCAGTCTGGGATGAAACCCAACTGGGACGAAACCCAAGTGGGAAAAGGCAGAACGGCGAAAGTCAGTTAGCCACCATCCCCAAATATATATATATATCCCGTCTTTCTATCTCTTTCTCTTTACCATTCTTTATTCCTTTCTTTTCGTCGCTTTTTCTTCCTTTCTCTATTTTATATTGCCAGCCGTTTCAACCGGTTCCGCCCCTGCGGAACAGACATAGCCCGAGGATTTTCTGCTACACGTTCCATTCTCCCGTCGTCCATGTGCCCACAGTTCCCTTTCACTCATTTCGCATTCCACACTCGGTAGATTCGACTTCGGTGGACTCGGTTCAATCCGGCCGCTACTTCTCGCTCGTTCCCCAGGAAATGGAACTACAAACCCGACGAGAGTAGGAAGAGAGAGAGAGAGGGAGAGAGAAGGGACGGAGATGGAGGCAAAAGAATCGTCCTATTTCCGGAGTCGGGTCCTCGAGGCTCTTTGCTATGAATTCGACAAAATAACTTTACCCCGAATAGTACACCCCCCCCCCCCCCCCCCGAAAGTGATTTGCACTTACAATGCAAAATAAAAATCATTATATCCATCGTTTTCGTTATTCTTTCGCTCCTTGTCATTATTTTTTTTCGCAAATTACAAACACGCGTGAATAGCTATTATCATTATTTTATGAAAAAGTGTATATGGTCGTTGCGATCTTAACGAGATTAAATTACTGTCCCGTCACAATTTCGGGAGACTGATAATTGAACAATTTAATTTGAACTGTTTTTGAATGCAATGTTAAGTATTATTGTATACATATCTGTAACGACCTCACGTCTTCATTCATAATTTACCCAACAGCGTTTTGTTCTCTCTGTCTCTTTTTCTTTCTCACTTCGGACGGGAGATAAGGCCCTGGAGATTGCATACAATTGTTTAGTCTTCGTGTCTCAAGTATTTGGACAAGGCGGGAGGGGTGGACGGGGGGGAGAAATTTTGCCAAGCCGCAAAATGCTTCGGACGCGGGTCGTTCGAATACAATCGCTCAGTAAGCACGCGCACGAGCGAGCCTGTGAGATGAGACACCTCGCTATCGCGTCGTTTTTACACTATGTATACGAATATATCTACATTGTGACCATTCGACGTCACAGGAACGGCGATAGAGAGGGGCGGAGGATAATGTTGGAAATGAGAGGGACGAAAGTTTGGGTGATGCCGGTTTGCCGCGACATTTCGGGATGGTAATTATTTCAATGAAAATATATTTGGATAGTTTTTCGAAACAAATGGTTGAGATGGATTATGGTGTAAAAATTCAAATTTTTCTATTTTCGCGATAAGAATACGTAATTTAGTTGAACCGTTGATTTCCAATTAATTCTTATATGTGATGGCAATAATAATCTATGCCAATTTAGTAATGAAAGAATTTTAAATATATTTTTGAAGAAACAATTATAATGAATTATCATCCAACAATTTAAATGTTTACATTGCTGCGGTAATAATAGGTTATTCAATTAAGCTATTGTTTCACAATTGATCGTAATATCCTATGGCAATTAAAATCCACGATAATTTATCAACGAGAGTATTTCAAACGCATTTTCATTGAACGAATGCCCATCCCTGGGATCATCGGCGATGGAGCTGTAGCTCGCGTTGTCGGCGTATAAGCAAAACGACCAGTCGCGAATCTGTCGGACGAGGTCGTACCCGCCGCGGCGCCTGACGCCGTAACCTCAAAAGCCACGGTGGCATTTAAAGCGCTTTAAGTGCGCGAACACGTACCGTACGTTCCTCGGATACGCGTAACGTACGTGGGCGAAACAGGGGAGAGGCGGAGGGGCGATTCCACATCTTCCAACGTTCTCCGCGGCTATGTGCGTACACGCAGATACCGGCAACACTCATCATCGTTACGGGCTGAGCACGCGCATTGCGTTTTGCCTAATAGCTCATCGCCCGCTTCGTCCTCGCTGTCGTAAGCACTTGTCATCTATCTCTTTTACACTCACTCGGGGTGGGAATCATTTTTTAGAAACTTTTGAACCGTCACTTCTTAGGGTTTGGAGGTTTTGTTCTTCGTTTGACTTTTTTTTGGTTGACAAAATATGGGAAATTTTTATTAATTGTAGAGATGTGGAGGAAAAATTGTAGGTGAATATATTGATATGACGTGTTATTTTATTTTAGTGTTTTTTCCTACGAGGGTTGAAATGCCTTCATTCCACGATAAAATTGTATTTTAAATATCAATTTTATGCCAATGATCCATAAAGATATTATTTTCTAAATTTTATTTAAAAAAAAAAGTATTTTTATTAATATATTCTCTTCGAAGACAACGTTTTGACATTTTTGAACGGCTTTTAAAATGGGTTCGTCGCAGCGAGTCGTCCTTGCAATGCACATATAGCTCAGATCCTAATAGATTGAATAGTAAATACAATTTTGTACCTTGAACGACTGGATACGAGCAAAAAAAAAAAGGTCGTAATTGAGCAACGGTGAGATTCAATAGCAATGTGCAATGCGCATCGAATGATACATCTCTATCGAATCTTCGACGCGAAAAATAGATCGTGGTCTAGACGTCGTCTGATAACCGCACCGGAAAAAACTCGCGCTCGGCTCTCTCGCGACGCAACACGGCGCATCGCGTCCTTGACGTTCCCGCTGCGGTGTAGATATCATCTACGTTTTCGCTTCAGACGCTAGTGCTATTAACGTTCCAACGTAATGAGCTCAATGCAGCCAGTCTTTTTCTACTGTTTTTTTCTTCTCCTCTTCTTCTTTTTTACGTCCTTATCACACACGACGCACTTAAGTAACGATAATATCGCAATTAGAAAGAAGAAACATTAACAAAAAAATCCGTCTGTCAGATTGGGATATAAATATAAAGACGTGTTTAAAAAAGAATGAAGTAATTAAAAGTTTGCGAGAGAAAAAAATGTTCTGGATCTTGCCTGTCCGACGATGAAAATCGGCTGAGATAGTTGCATTGAGATTTCAGTAATTTAAGCCAATCACGGATGACTTTTCGCTTCCGTTCAAAGGCGACGTCACTCCGTCGTCTCTTAGAATACAAGACACAAAATTGTGGAAATGTGAATATCATTGGGGTTCGATAACAAAAAGTTTTGAAATAACGTTTTTTTCTCCGTCGATTCTACGTCCTGGACAAACTTGTAACTGGAATACTCCTTTCAATCTCGTCCAGTCGGGGAATTATCGTTCGGTAAAAAACGACAGAGAAAAAAAATGAAAGAACGAATTTATTATCCGACAACTATAAATAGCATTTCTGATAAACGTGCCGGAGAAGATAATTGACTTCGACTGTTGCCGCACGACGGCATATCGGCGTCCTTGACGATTGCACGGTGCAAGCTTATCTACGTTTTAGCTCCGATCCTGACTCTCTCTCCCCCTCCCTCTCAAGGCGAGAAAACCGGCTGATGCTATTTTCCCTCTGACGCTAGGAGTTCATACGTTTTATTATTTTCTTCCCTCCAATCTTTCTATTTAACAAAAATTCCAAACATTATATTTGCTTCTCAACAAATTCTTTTACAAGCTGTTTTTACTTCGAACTATGATTTTGAAAGGAGTCAATAGCTGAAACGACGCTTTTAACTTCTCCCACACAGACTTATCGTTGAGGTTGACGAAAAGAAAATAAAGAAAAATAAAGAAAAGAAAAAAGATTTATCATCGTACCGATACAACGACGAACGAGACAAGTGAGGATATATTTTCTTTTATGAAACGTCACGGTGACACGCGCGGCCCATCCGACCATCCGGTCAGCGAGACGTTATCATCGGGTTTTCGTGCGCGTCGGGAGTTTCGCAGTTGCCCCGTAGCTCCTCGCGCGGCCCAACGCGATGACACGACACACACTACCGGACTCTCCAACGTCGCGACTTCTTCCGTCGTTCCGTAATTTTTCACCGTCAGGCACACATGCGCGAAGCTCCCGGGCTCTCGAGCACACGATCGACCTCCGCGTTTATCGTCTTCTGCGTCGTCATCGCGCCCCAAGTCTTCAGACTTTGTCGGCATACCCACACGGACGAGAGTTACACAAACCACACAAACCATACAGTTATATATAGATAGATGATGAAAGAAAAATTGAAAACTTCTATAAGATAATGTAATAAATAATTAAGCCTCAGGCTAATCTCTGGCGTGATGCATTCGGAAATGGGAACGATAACGACTGTTAAATAATAAAACGTAAATTTCCACGTGCTATTCAAAAGGAAAATAATTGAACTCGATGCTCGACCTTTAAGACTCATCCGACAGTCCCCAATCTTCTACTGAGTCTTCATGATATTAAAACCTAACTGTTCCATCTGCTGCAGCTCAAAAAAAATTTTGAAAGAAAATTGCCCAGGTTTAATTGAATACACGGGTGTATACATCTATATGTGTGGAGGAAGGTTTGTTATCGATTTCCAGACGTTCTGTATGGTCGATTGGGTATGAGAAGCCGTAGGGAGGGTCTCGGCGAGGCCCGGCTACGACGCAACACGCCGGAAGTAAGACGTACCGTCTGGCCGAGTTCCGGAACTCGCAAAACAGGGTCAATCGGTTTTTCCGAAACGATATATCTCACGATCCTCGCCTCCATGCGCTCAAAAATCACAGCACTATTCCACACATGACGACGCAACGCCGACGTATTATTCAATCCCGCGAAACTTTCAGTCAACTCAGAATTATATGGATATTCTTAATCCGTCGTACGAAGCGAAAAAGAGCTGCACGCTGTGATAATAAATCATTATTGGATTGTAACTTCGGGCTATGAGTAAAAACGATGGGGAAAAAATGTAACGAAAAATAGGAGAAGAAGGGCAGAAGCGGAACGTCTCGTTTTTCTTGGTGGTTCCGTGGCACGTACCGCCATGGGTTTGCAGTGAGACATCCGTGTGCGGTATCCGCTTTAAGGCCGACCCAGACAGAGCGCCCTCGCCCCCGAAAAAATGCGAGCGCTATATCTGCGGCAGCCAAAGAGAGTGGATGAAGGGCGACGGAGGGCCGAAAAGAGATGAGAAAAAAAGGGGAAAAAAGAACAAAAAAAGTAAAGAACTCGTGCGCGCCCGCACTCTCAAAAGCTACGAGGACGCTCGCTGGTACGCCCTTCCCCGTGTCACGGTTGAATCGGGCGTAGGGTAAATTTCGAGCCGCGCGTGGGGCCACCCCGGGGTGGTTGTATTTCCACCCGGACTCGGCTTCTCTCTGTCTCTCTTGTTCGTTCTTTTTTTTTTTTTTTTTTCACGTCATACCTTATATCTACGGAGAGGGAAGGGCCGGGCGGTCGTAGAAAGCGAGAGTAAACTAGGGAGCCGAAGGAAGGAAAGATTTGTTTCTTCTTCATTATGAACTCTCGCCCTTTTCAACCCTCCGTCAAGAATTTTTTTGCGGAACCTTGCGACGAGAGCCAATAGAGATCACTCGGCATGAAGGATTCTTCTTATTCCGCCAAAGCATCGCGCATTTTACATTCTTTTCGACTCTCATTAATTTCACGGATTTCGTTATTACCACTTATTCAAAATACATTTCCATTTGACATACCAACGTCCGAATTTGACTATTCGTATAAGATTTTACGATTAATATTGTTGCGAAAATAGAAAAGAAAATGCTGTAATCGATTCATTTTTCTCTTATCAATTATTAGGAGAAAGACGTAAAATAAAATAAAATTCTCAGATTAAAAAAAAAAAAGATACAAAAAATCGTGGAACCCTAATTTTGCATACACTATATTGAATTAATTCGAATTGCAAGTTTCGCGACGAATTAATTTCGCGGATACGTCGGTATAATTCGGGATAGGTGCATCGATGCACCAGCTGCCTGCACGAGGACCAATCTTGTCGCTACGAGCAGCGATTTAGCCTCGTGCGCGTGTTGTTTACGATTTCTCGCTCGATCCTTCTCACGTTCTCGTCTCTCCATTCCCGCGGCCAAAGCCAGCAACGGACTCCAGACGGAGTCCCGAGACTTAACTACATTTATAGTGAGTTAGGTATGCCCCGGTTGACGTCACCGCGTCGAGTTGCCGCTGCCGCGCTGCGGCTCGGTCTCGTCGCGGGTACCACGTGCGCGGCTTTGCCAATGGCGTAGACCATCGAGACTCGCTTCTTATCGCGAACATTACAATGCACGTAGCATACGTACTCGTACGTAATAAAAAAAATGAATTGTAAACAAATTTGCCGCAAGTCCCTCGGCAAAACGATTGTAAGAGCTCTAAGAGCCGCGCTGATGGACTTAGAATGCGAACGACAAGTTGTTATCGCAAAAAACGTTACACGTGTGACGATTTTATTGCTCATTGTCTCGGTAGAACCATGCCTCTTTGTATTCAAGCGTCTTTTTTTTTCTCTTGCACATTCATCGGAGAATTTCATGACCGCGCCAATGCAAAGTACTTGGACACGGTCCAAGAGTGATAAATTTCGGATCAGATCATTGCTTCACTCTTGCAACTCGGGAAATATGACGAGTTTGATTTCTGGTACGGAGAAGAGCTGCATTTTTATAGAGAAATTCATGAGATTTTATTCTTTTTTCTTTTCTTTTTGTCGTTGACATTTTCGGAGAGTGTTGTTGTGGGTCTGGGGTACTATTGGCTGGCTGCGAGGTACTATTCGTAGGCGAAAATTTCCGCGCAAACCTTCTTTCGAAAAACGGATATGATTCTTTATACCTGTTTGTGACTGTCGGACAGGCATGAATATATTTTCGACATGTTTCTCAACATAATCTTCTCGCTTTTCGAAGGCTCGATAGATTTGGTTTTTTGTTAATTTCTAATTATCTAAGATTCGAACCTTCTTTCAAAAGATGCACAATGTCTTCCGTCTGTTTTCTCGACAGACGAGATTTTCCGACGACATTTTTGAGGTAACCACAATCGGAGCCAAAATGGCACAGCCGAGCGTCGAAATAATATCGCTCGCAGGAGCAACCGTAACCGGAGGCCATCCGGTACCGAGCTAGACATAATATTTATTCGCGTAGTAGGCGTCAGACTGTATACGTAACGCGTACCACATGCAACCGCGCACGCCGTTCATTTTCAACGTTCGCTCGTTCATTCTCGCTGTGTTTTCCCTTTCCGACCGCCAACTACCCCCGGGGGCCTCGCAAGTATAATCTCGTTCGAACGAACTTGTTCGGAAGGTCGACCGGAAGGCCATTCCGAAGCTTTCACGTTTTCCGCCCAACATCTCTTATCCGTGGCGGTCGACCCTCGCGATAACCGCATTGCGCAATTATTCAGTCATTCGGAATTTACGTTTCGCTCATTTAAATTATGTTTAAAAAAAAAAAACAGTAATAAAAATAAACGACAATTTAAAAAAAATAACAAAGTTGAAGCAGGGAAATAAGCTAAAAAGCTGCAAGTTGAATTTTGCAAGCTGCTTTCCGAGAAATCAAGATATTGTAAGAATCTTTCTGCATGAAGAAATTATTTATATCCAATAAATGACAACCAATAAAGAGATCATAGAGCTGCATATGTCTGCAAGATTTGTCATTATGATTCTAACCATAAACGTGAAAATATAGAAATAGACGTGTACATCGGAAGAAGCACTCTCGAGAAGACGATACGCAAGCTTTTATCGCTCTTGCTCGTATTCCGTAGTTTCGTTGATTTAACGTGACGTAGAATTATCGGACTCACCGGCGTAGCAGGATGGCCCCGATGATCCTGGAGCAACAGCCGACGTTGGAGAGACGCCGGCGTCTCCTCGCTGTGATGATTCTGATGTTGATGATGATGACGCCTGTGATGACGGCTGTGATGGTCGCGCAGTATGGAATTGGGCCCACCGGCGTTGGCCGAGTGACGCCGATGATGATGGAGATGATGGGAAACCGTTGCCAGGACACCGACGAGCGCACCGACCAACAGGACGAGCACCACTGACACAATGTAACCGCTCGCGCTCACTGTCAACGGAAAAACAAGAAACATCGGGTTTTGTACAATACAATCATCGCACGGTATAGACGAAACATGCATGCGTACACTAATGCACGAAGAACGGGGAGGTGAGGAGGAGGGGAAGGTGTAAAAATGTGCTGAGTTCGTGTCAACGATTACTCGGTTTGCACGTTAACTCGTCGGCTCGTTCGTTTTCTCGTACGTCCGTTCGAGTGACACGATAGATTGTTTTTTTTTTCTTCTATACGACCGACTAGAGCTCTCCCACGCGGCTAACTCGAATTCACGAAGCGACCGAGACGGAGATGGAGTACGAAATATTCAGCGAGTTTCAGTGATTTGTGGGGTGAAATATTGGTTTTATTTAGGATTTTATTTTAAAGGCATTTACACACGCGATAGCGACGAACTTTCGGTGTGGGCGACAGCTTGTAGATTCGAATGACGGGTTGATATCCAGCCAACTTAGGATATTGGCTGCGTTGGAACGGCTGATTATTTTTTAAAACATCTTTTTTTATCTCTGGGAGAATGCTAGGAAAATATGACGGCAAGAAATTTCGATATTTCTGTTTCTTGAATAAACCATCAATTTAAATCCCGATTAGCGAAGCAATCTTGTTACAGCGATGTATTTATATACATTTTCTTCTCAAGTCCGTGTATTTCTCGGATGGTATTAAATAAAATAATAATAATTTCTAATTCATTAATCCAACGAACGGAAAGAAATAAAAATAATTTTTCTACTACGCTTGAAGATAGATTTTTCAAACTCAACGTACGGATTTTCTATGAATTTGGAAACAATTCTGCTCGATCTTATCGACCGAGACCAGGCGATTCTTGTCATGAAACAATTGTCGAGTTTTAAGGGAGAAGAAAAATTAGCTTCAAGACCGAAAAGACCTAGTGAGCCAACGGGTTTAGGATGCACATTGGAGCGGGTGTGCGATACTCGAACCTCTCCTGGTTGCACCAAGTACGCGTGAGTGTGCGAATGTCATAACAGCGCATCGCTCTGTACGTGCACGTACGTTGCGTACATGTATACATATACATACGTACAAACGCGATAGCCTAGCGATTGGTGGGACAGGATGAGACACGGCCATAAAACCTTATCAACGTTCATCATCGCCGGTTCAACGGATCGAGCCGCTCGTTAAACGCTCCTCGAGTACGCCGAGCAGGCTCTCGCGTCGCGGCGTCGAGACGTTAAAAAAAAAGAAGAAAACGAAATAAACAAAATTAAAAAAGGAAACCGAAATAAAAAAATGAAAAAAAAAAAAATAACGAGGAGACACCGAGGAGAGAGTAAATCAAACAAAGGAGGGACAGAGCCGAGAGTAGAAAGGGCCCCGAAAAAGTCTCGGAGAAAGAAAGACAACGTCGTACGTGTGTGTTTGCAACCATAAGACGACGACGCCGCCGCATCGTCGTTTCGCAGTCGTAGGACTTCCATGCTGGTCTTTCACACACGCGTATCATATCCCAAACCCACCGCGTCAACGGGGAGTCTCATTCGGCTTTGGATTATTTTTCATTCTTTCCATTTGTAATTAATTGTTTTCCTCGGAAAAATTAATCTCCGAAGCGATGCTATCGTGAATAAATTTTTGTCTTGAATATTCGACGATTCTAGTTAATCTCAGTTATCGTGTTGGAGCCTCTGTAGTGATTACTTTTTTTAAATTTTCGCGTTTGAATTTATTATTTTTATTCATGGAAAGGAAAATGCGTCGGGTTTGACGGAGGATTGGAAATAGCAGTGATAGTAGAACCGGATACGTGATTATTTTCATTGCACGATAATGCGCCGATGATGTTACGATAATAAACGACGTGAGAATTTATCGACGTATTATTTCACGACGAGACGAGACGAGGAATAAACAAAAATAGCGAAGAAAACGGCTCGAACGCATCAATCGGGTTTTCGTTGATCGACGGTCGATTCTCATCTTTATTTGCGTTATATATACGAATATATATAGGCGTATAGATAGATATGTATGTGTTCGAACTCTTGCTGTGTTCGTCGGTCCTCCGGGCAGGTGCATTAAAAGGCGACGGTTCGCGCGAGGACTCTGCCGGTTCGTCTCGCGGCTAGCGACTGCACCGGCCGCGAATATAAGGTGCAGTCTCGGTCGTATTGCGAGCGGTTGCACTGGACACCGAGGGCGAGACGACGGGACGAGACGAAACGTAGATGCAGGAAAACGTTAAGGAACGTTCACAACAAAAACGAATTAAAAGTTTGTTCGAGCATAAACTTTTTAAAGAAAAAAATAAGTTTTTTTAATACTGCAAAAATCATAATAGATAATACATTTTGAAAATTTGTCAAGGATCTATAGAATTTTTTAGCTTCGTAGAGTGCTACGAAATAACGTTTTTTTTAAGCGTGAGTGTCGATAGTTCGCATTTTTATTGCAATACCGGTGCACGGTTCTGCGGAATTCCAATGAAAAATTATGATCACATCTCGTATTGCGCTGCGAAGTTATAATCATTTTATCGGATAACATCACTCGATGTTCAAAAATGTTACCGTACCGAATCGATTCATAAATCACGTTGGAATAAAATAATTCCACCGACTGTGCCCTGACCGATGCCTACTTATTTCAATTACAACAATTATTAAACTACCTCAACGAAACTGTGTATATTCATTGTATAAATATAATTATCGAATATTTATTGCTCATCCAATTCAATGATATCGATGTATTTCAATAATTATGATTGTGGACGTACCTTAAGCAGGATAATGGCATAAGGGCGAGTGCAGAGAGACGAGAGAAGGCAAAGGATCGGGGAAGGGCGGGGTGCAACGGAGTGCACGTGCATGTTCACGGACGGGCGCGCGGGAAGGTCGTCGGGAATAAGAAAGGAAGCGAAGCGGATTGCAGGACGGAAAGAGAAAGAAAGCCAGGGGGGTGTTGCCCCGCGCGCATGCGGTGCAGCACCCAGACAAAAAACGACGATCCACGGTGGGGGCCAGACGGGGGGCAAAAACACGCGACGGACGGGGCCCTAAACCCCGACGTGCACCGGCCCCGCAACCGAGCCAACTTCATATATATATGTGTGGATGTAGATATATATGTATTTGAGGATCATTTTAATTTTTTTCCCGTCTCTCCAACGTCAAGAACAGAAAATTGTAACAATTTATCAACCATTTTCCACTCTGCAAAGCCTATCAAAGGCCTGTTCAAGCTCCACAGGCTTCAATGTTGCAACTGCGTCGATCAATGACACTCTGCCGGTCTGGAGAGCCAAAAATTTGAATAATTAAGAAACCCAAACCAGAAATATAAATTGAGAAATGGATAAGAAATGAAAATGTTGAAAAAATCTTCGCCGAAACTTTTATATACTGAAAGGTTGTGATTGAATAATTATGATAACGTCCATGCTCGGCATTTCATACATCTACAGATATATATGTCAATACATCCAACATGACGTTAAATATAAAGAGATGACTCTTTTCTGAAAGTTGAACGATGAAAAAAAATGTGATATGTCTTATATATTTCGAAGAAAAATGAGAACAAAAATGTAACGCTGTCGAAATCCGGTTTTCATTGGGTACGTGACGCGCAAAAGGAGAATACGAGTGTCGCAGCGAGACACCCCGCCCTTCGCCCTGGCAGCCTAGCCGGGTGGTCGCGTCTCGAGCACGAGCAGCCCAAATCACCTCCCGGGTCAGACACGTGTCCGCGGCTCAGGCGAAGACCTCGCCCGCCTGTTTCAAACCTACCGGAGCAAAGCAGCTCGGACACGGGATATAACGTTTTATGGAAAGACGGAATAGGTACATGCGAGCCGTACGTGAGTGATGACATGAAACTAGACGGGTTCGCTCTGACTATGGTCAGTGCGCATCAGAGGGTAAACTCTATTCAAATTAAAGTTAAAAAATGAGAAGAATAATTACACGGTAGCTATGTATCTCATCAAATTTGGTGAATTAATAATAATGATAATTTCAATAACATAATATGATAATGATATAGTATATGCATGATAGTGTAGTTATTTCTCTCAGAGAAATAATAATAATACGTTTTAAATATTATTATATTATTATTATAATTATCGTCATTCAATTTAAAAAATGCAAAATAAAAGTTGCACAGATTATTGTACTTGCATGTTTTATTGAATCAGCTAAGCTAATAATAATAATATTAATCATAGTATCTTATTTATATTCAATACGGGATTTTCTAGATATAATATTATGGTATCTATATAATTGTTAATAATAATGCAAAGATATAATTATATCATCATTATTATTATTATTTAATCGATTAAAATCCTGAGGTCGAATGTTAGCTGTATGTCTTGATTTGTTATAATCGTATTTGTTCGTTCCATTTTCAACTGGTGCCCCATATCTCGCAAGCAACGCTCGTTCGGCTGTGTGCCAAAGGTTTTTGTATCCGAAAGAGGAAGAGAGACGGATGATTTTGAAAAGAATCTCGTAATTCCCGAGTGTGCAAGGCACATAGAGAGGGCAGCTCCTGGACGACGCGCCGCCGGAGACCATCTCGTTGCTACCGTCCACATAGACGGGAGAAGTAACCGATGTGTAACCATGCCCGCGTGTAGTTTCCAACTAGTCAACCAATACAACGGACTCTTTGTCTACCAGTGACCCAGATAACGATGGCGGGGCGCAAAAAAAATTGCACTCTAAGCGAGTGTGTACAACACGAGATGCTCTTGTGTACCTCGATGCACTACATACACGTTTTTTGTACTTTTTTAAAATGTTTTATTTTTTTTATTTCTTCAATCATTTTTTTAAGCATAGTATCTTTCCACCGGGACTGAGATCAGAGGAATCGTCGTCGTGAGTAAGTTTTCGAACGGAAAAGAAGGAAATCTTATCTTTCTTTCCGTTTTTTCTTTATTTTCTTGCTCAACTTCTGTTTCGTCGAAGTCGACACTTCTGTGGTTTCCACCGAACCGTTCTGTTAGGCAATCATAACTTTTCTCTTCACTGCATCAGGACGATAATTCATATTCATGCTCACGATTTTTGTATTATCTTGAAGAAATAAATGCAAACGATAAAGAAAAATAAATTATATAAAATGAGTAGTTACAGGATTATCAAACGTTCAGGATGTCTCCGGTAAATACGGTACAATCGATTTCAATACATTTTTTTCGTGTCTGTCAGATCAGGATGTAAAATGGAAAACAAAAGAAATTGGTGCCTGCGACAATTTATATCCAATTCACGATTTTTTTTATTATTAAAAAAAATATATATGAATGGTTCCATAAACTATAGGCATCGGTCCGGGTGACCCCCCCTCAGATTCTTTTCAAATTTTTTTGGGATGTAGTCCTTGATGACCTCTATGTGCCTGAATTTTTTCAGATTTTTTTCTCCATTATTTCGGCTGTAGTAATTAAGGGCATTTCCTGACATTTCCGTTTTTTTTTTTTTTTTCAATTTAATTTCATAGTATTGTATCGCAAATGAAAATTACACTCAGAATGCATTTCTATGTAAAATTTTCTCAACTTTTTGCAAAAAATATTGATTCTTAGTTTGGACTAACGCAAAGCTCTCAAAATTGACCTTTAACAATAAAAAGCTATTTTTCGGCCATTGCGCATGTTTGAAAATTTTTTTCAATATATTTTTCAGAAAGCTGAGAAAATTTCACATATAATACGTCAAATTCACGTTGGGATGTCTGTAAAAACTGCTAGAATCGATAAAAGTTCAAAAATGCAATGATAAACCAAATTTTATTTTCTCCCTTCAAAATGTATAAATTCTCCTTCAATCCTCTTGAGCTATCGATCATTTTGAATTTTTGTCTTTTAGATAGAAATGCAATGTCTTGACTACTCCCAATATCCTGCAGTGAAAGAAAGTTGTACGATTATTTATACAATGAAATCAAAAATAGGCCTTAACATTTCTTGAAAATATTCCGTTAATTGCAAAATAGTTTTCATTCGTTTTTAAAAACTTGAACAATAGAAAAATTCGAAGAATTCGACACAGGCCTACAATAGCGGAACCTAAGTTATTGCTAATTGGCGTAATGTTGTGAATTGATCGGGTCCCTTTGATTGATTTCGAGTGAGATGCTCGTTCATCTAACGGTGGCTTTAATTCAAAATATTTCGTCCCCTCAACGAACATAACGTCGATATTTGGCAGACTTTGATTTGTCCTCTCAAACAAATCGTATGGCGTGAGAATGTGTTCGTCTGAGTCCATTTGCAACGACCTTTTTCTTGCATTTCGCTTAATGGTCCCTCCCAAACCATCACACGGTCCTTTGCCATGCGCGGTCGCGAAAAAATGCCAATCAGCCTCAATATCGAAATCATTTTCATGATAACATAAATTTGTAAATGCGTTTTTATTTTTAAATTGCTGCGGCACTCCATCACTGAAGTAGTGAATTCTTTTAACCACATGAAATTTTTTATTTAAGTAAGCTACCAATTCGACTTGAAATAAATGAACCATAACGAAATCGTGTTTGAAACAGTTACGCCAATTAGCAATAACCTAGGTTCCGCTATTGTAAGGCCTGTGTCGAATTCTTCGAATTTTTCTATTGTTCAAGTTTTTGAAGAAGAATAAAAACTATTTTGCAATTAAAGGAATATTCCCAAGGAATGTTAAGGCCTATTTTTGATTTCATTGTATAAATAATCGTACAACTTTCTTTCACTGCAGGATATTGGGAGTAGTCAAGACATTGCATTTCTATCTAAAAGACAAAAATTTAAAATGATCGATAGCTCAAGAGGATTGAAGGAGAATTTATACATTTTGAAGGGAGAAAATAAAATTTGGTTTATCATTGAATTTTTGAACTTTCATCGATTCTAGCAGTTTTTACAGACATCCCAACGTGAATTTGACGTATTATATGTGAAATTTTCTCAGCTTTCTGAAAAAAATATTGAAAAAAAATTTTAGACATGCGCAATGGCCGAAAAATATCTTTTTATTATTAAAGGTCAATTTTGAGAGCTTTGCGTTAGTCCAAACTGAGAATCAATATTTTTTTCAAAAAGTTGAGAAAATTTCACATAGAAATGCATTCTGAGTGTAATTTTCATTTTGCGATACAATACTATGAAATTGAATTGAAAAAAAAAAAAACGGAAATGTCAGGAAATGCCCTTAATTACTACAGCCGAAATAATGGAGGAAAAAATCTGAAAAAATTCAGGCACATATAGGTCATCAAGGACTACATCCCAAAAAAATTTGAAAAGAATCTGAGGGGGGGTCACCCGGACCGATGCCTATAGTTTATGGAACCATTCATATATAAACAGCTAAAAAAATGGTAAAAAATGAGTAGTTTTAGGATTATAAAACGTTTATGGTGTCTGAGGTTAATACGTACGGTACAGCCAATCGACTTCAATAAATTTTTTCCGTATCTGTCAGAAATGTCTGTGAAAAAAAAAAAAAAGAAATAAATGCCAGCGAGGTTGGCGCCCCTTTGACACTATTATTTCCAACATTTATAATCGTGATAACCATCGGTAGCACGCACGCAAGAAACAGCACCATCGCTATCACCATCAGCAGCAGCAGCGGCAAGCAACTATAGTCATTGCACGTTTTCGTGGGCCGCCCGGAAGAGCTCTTTCAGGCGCGAACGAGTTCGCGACTAATCGATCCGAGTTAACCGTCCCGTTAATTCTCGAGACGTCGCCGCCGACGCCTCCGCCAAGAACTCAGACCCGAAGAATAGGAGAAATTCTCGCAATCTCGTGGGTTTGCTCGAACCCGTGTGTCGCGGCCAAAACGCGTGTTCCGGGCTGCACGCGTCGATGATTTCGACCGTCGCGAGAGACCAGCCGCCGCCGTCACCGCCGTCGCGGCCTCACGCGACTAACGGACCAAGGACGCGCAAAGTCCCACCGTCATATTGCGGTCTTCGTCGAATGTTCGCGATCTGGAATTCAACCGCGTATCCTCGAATCCTCTTTACAGGTACACGACAATTTTAAATATCACGTTTTAAACATTGGCCATTTTTTTTTCTTTCGTCTTTTTTTATTATTTTATTTTGAATTATTTTATTTTAATCTCTTTTGTATTATTATCATTAATGTTATTATTATTATTATTATTATTATTGTTATTGTTGTTGTTGTTGTTGTTATTATTATTAACCAAACGATGACTCGTGGCCTTCGTCTGAATTCCACAGGAGGGAATCGCAGCGCGTGTACTCGCTAATTAATAATTCAACCCTCAATGGTGGTGACACTTTGGTAGAATTTAATAACGGTCACAAGAGGTCCTTTACTCTCAGAAGCTCCGTTTATATTGATTTTGAAGTATGAAGATGGGAATTTCAGACAAACAAGTCGACTGAATTATGAAAAGAGCTTGAATTATTTTTTACTAATTTTGCAAGTTTTACACAAAACGCAGGAATGTTGCGGAGTCATCTGAGCCCCAAGAATCGACGATGCCAAAATAAATGTCATCCTCGTTTCGGCGATATGCTAACTAACAAGATACAGCCACTGGGTTAAATTCAGCCGTAAAAGACGAGAAAGTACGTGAAAACGAGGCCAGGAGCAGGTGCGTAACGTCTATAGTCCGCAACAAACACCGACCTCGAAAAATCTTCTCCTCGATAACACGAAATTGTCCTCGCTGTGCGAAAAAAAAAAACCCCACCAAAATTACGACGCTTGTAAGCGGATCCTTTCAGTCGCTGTCATTGCCGAGTTTCGACTACATTCGATGCGGATTCGTCGACACGCGCATCGACCAAAAATGTCAACGCATTTATAATTTCCCAATTAATTAATAACGCAATAATTCGAAACAGCATCTGCACGACCTTAAAAAACTCCACCGCGTCAACACCTCGCTCGCCCGCTCTTCAACATTTTTTTCATCAACGGTGACCCGACGTAGATTCTTCTCATGATCAAATTTTTACCTCGTAACATTTTTTGATTTTTTGTTTTGATTTTTTTTTTTATAGTGTAAAAATAAAAGATCGAGTTTGTAATTGTGCCGAAGTGTGCCATTGACTCTGGGTATGACCTTTGTAGCGGATGAGGTACCGATTTCGTCGCTCGATGAAATTCGCAACAATGGCCCGGGCCAACGAACCAGACGCGGATGGACGCC
Organism: Sussaba pulchella; assembly: GCA_963971145.1. Classification (NCBI taxonomy): domain Eukaryota; kingdom Metazoa; phylum Arthropoda; class Insecta; order Hymenoptera; family Ichneumonidae; genus Sussaba; species Sussaba pulchella. Next base: position 3,811,945 of record OZ020168.1, read on the forward strand.
CGGCGCGGGGTGGTCGGGAGCGCACAACGCTCCATGAAACACGCGACGAGTCTCGTCGTCCGGTCGTGCCCAATAAAATTCGTGAATCGCGAACCGGGAAGTTCGAAGGCCCCGAAATGAATTCGACGATCGCCTCTACCTCCCCTCCGTCTCTTAACCCCGGCCGACGCTGACGCCGCCACCGATTCGGCCGCCCAACGACTCGAAGGCCCCCGCGAAGAAGGACTCTTATGACTCGTCGCAATTGCTCGATGCAAGACTTTGACCTCGCGTCTCGACGTCGCCTTTCGAAACCGCAATCCGACCGCAGACACGCTTAAAATTATTATCTTGCAACGGGGAAAGCAATAAAAGCGTCGCGCTGTGAAGAAACTACATTACTGCATTGCTTGTGGCTTAACATGAAATTATTTTGGAAAGAAAGAAAGAGAAGAAATTTTATTTTTTATTCTCTTTCTGCTCCTTCGAACATTAAAACGAAACGTGTGTGGAAAAATGCGGGATGATTTATATCTGCGGTGAGCAGCTGCCGGTTCGAATAATAATTGTCGACAATTAAATTTTTATTGCGGTATCGAATGGCGCAAGATTATTAAAAAATTTTCGTTGTTTCTTGATACATTGTCGTAATATATCGGGCTTCTTGGTTGCGGTTGACCGACATCCGCCGTACCGTCCGAAACTTGGCCGTTAAGGCGTCAATATCTCGGTAGACATATATGTTGCGTGTAAAATATTTTTATGGGGGAGATGCGCTGGCGTTGGAATAAAGCTTGCGTGAAAAAAACAGAAATGAAAGAAAAAAAAAGTTATTATTACTCAGAAAGAAAATAAAATTTTTCGAGCGGTCAATGATGTTCGACTTTATGTGAATGATGAGAGAACTTCAATGATTGATGTCACAATCGATCTGTTGGTTGTTCGGGACGCTGCGCCACCCAGTTCTGACCGTTTGGACATCATATAAACGTTGCAACTACGAATTACGCCCACGAAACAAGAGAATTCGAAAGATAACCTGAAACTTAAATTTTCTCGCCCAATAAACGATCGAAAGTAATCGCACAAGAGTCGCAGGTTTAGCCGTGACATTTGCAATATTCGGTTAAGAGTTTTTTGGTGAACTAAAAAAGTTTGACATTGTTTGAAGTCGATAAAACATTTTTTTTTGTTTTCGACTCGTAAAAAATACGTCCCAGTCTTGAAAACAGCGAGGACGAAGAAAACATAAAACTGGCTGAGAATTCCGCCTTTAAGCGTCGTTGCAATGAACACGAAATAAAAATGTCCCGTAGTTGCGAAAGTTCGACTGGTTCGTAGTCTCGAATATCTGCGACATTGCTTACATACACACCAACAATAAATAATTACGCTCGTAGGATTCTTTCCCTGGAATTGCGAAAGTGCGCTAAGAATTGAAAAGCATTGAAATAACGTTTCAACATCGCTGACGTCACAGGGCGTACAGCATGGTGAAACATTTTTTTTTCTTCTTCGGAACGATATATTCATTACAAAATCAACGAAATAGTTGCATCCATATAATTGCCGCTTTAATGAATTTTCTTCCCGACATGTATTCGATTGGACCTCTAATTTTTTCAAAAAACATTTTTTCTATTACGACCCCCACTCGTCGATGATAAAAGCCGTAATTAAAATTTGTCATTGTCAACATTTTTTCGAAATCCCACTCCTAAAAATCAATCAACCGGATAACAACAAAATCAATTTTCCAGCCCCCATTTCCTTTGATAATTCGAAAACACATGTCGACCTATTGGAAAAATTTCAATTTCTCATTGTCAAAATTTTCCTCAATCTAACTCTTAAAAAACAATCAACCTGATTACAACGAGAGAAATTTTCAAAACTCCATTTCCTTCGATAATTCGAAAAAAAAATTGCCACCCGATAGGAAAAATTTGAGTCTTCGCTGCCGATAAAAAATCGTACGACACAGGGCTCAGGGCTTTCCGCTCGGACGTGTATCTACACGGGAATAATGTCGGGTGATAAAAAGTTCGAAGTTAGTTTCGTGTGAATGAATTCATTGCGAAACCCGGTCGTTGGGTTTACGTTATTATAGTACGGTGTGCAACCGTGGCAGCAACGGCGAGGCCAGCTTTGCTACGCTGAAGTAATTGGACGTAGCGAGAAACGCTTCGTTAAAGTCGCCGGCTCGTTCTCGCTCGTCCGTCTGTCCGTGAGTACATCGAGATGTATATACACGCGCATGTACATATATACATTGATAAACGTACACGAGAAGCCGCGGTATACTCGAGTCCTATTAAACGTAAATACATCACACACGGCCCGCCCTATTTGAGAGATTGGAGAGGCGCTGCCGCGTTGTCCCCCGCGGGCGACGACGTCCAAACACACTCGGCTCGACGCAAACCTTTGTGGACCTCTTGTTGCATCTGAGCCACGTGCAAGTTCAACCCTCAACGGTTAATCGAGGTCCGAAGGTCCCCGAAAAACTTTGGCATTTGAATTTGCGTAAAAATTGCAAAGATAATGAAAATAATTTGACTTCTCTTCATGATTAAGTCGACTTTACTTTTTCTCGGAAGTTTCTATGATTTCATTATTTTTTTTCATTTTGACTCTCGACGGTCACTCGGGGCCGAAATGACCCTAACATATTTTTGCGTTCGAATTTGCGTAAAACTTGAAAACATAATGAAAACAATTCAAATTCTTTTCATTCGATTAAATCGACTTGCAAAAGTGACAAGAATTTTTTTTCATTATTTAGATTTCCGTTGACGCTGAGTCGGAGAATCAAGCCAACCAGAGCCTGTCATTACTCGACTAATACTCCACCGCTGGGATCCGTGGTTTCCAGCCCGTTAAACATTTTAAATCAGACGGTTTCAACAGGAATACCCAGTGACCGTTGAACCACGCGTCAACCAAACGTTCTATGAAAATACGATTGAATTAAATGCGCTACAAGTACGCTTATTAGACAGATAAAACCAAGAGTCAAAACGAGCTTCGTATCATCCCCCGTGTCGAGATTTTTAGGTTATTTCCGTTCGCCATTCGTCATCGGGGTGCAGTTCTTCGAGGAACAACCGAGCGGATATTCGCGGAACACGACGAACGGACGTTCGACGTTGTTGCAATCGCCGGGTACTCGGTTTTGCTTGTTTGTCGTTTCCTTTTCTTTTCTTTTTCTTTTTTTTCAACTTTTCGTTTTTCTACGAATAAATGGAAATACTTGTAACCCGCGCAACCCGGATGAGAATATAAATTCCATTCTTCTGAGTGTAAGCGATGTCGCGGTATTTTTCTTTTCTTGTTTTGTTTTGTTCTTTTTTTCGTACGATTTCTTTTTTTAGACTTCGAATACGTGGGCGATGTGTTTTGCTGTTACACTTTCCTCCACCTACTCTTCGCATAGTCGTCGTTGTCGTTGCTGTCGTCGACATCGTGGACGTTCCTGAACGCGACCACAATGTCGCTCGAATCTTACGAGTACGTTCACCTCTTGTTGTCCGTATAACGGAAGAGGGGGGAGAGGGAGGCAATTGGGATGGGAGAGCATTGCGTTTGAGTCTTGGTACAAGCTTTGTAAAGAGAAACCCGGGGCAAATTGAGACGGTCGAGTTGTGCTGATAAGAAGCCCATGAGTTTGTAATTCGTTTTCGCATTTTCAAGGTTCTGCAGTTGTACCTAAATGGACGCCCACGGGTTTTTTAGCGGGAACAGGTTCATTTTTTAATTATGTTCATTTGATTAATGAGAGGTTATTTTTATTTCAAATATTGCGACAATGGAACAGTATAAAATAAAAAATTATTTTTGTTGCCTCAGGAATTATGAATATATGAGACAAATGAGAGAGAAATAATAATTGCAAGGCGAAAACTATTTATATTTATAATTTTCATTCAGAAGCAATTCTCAAAAGATAAATTCGAGTTGGTTTTGGAAGAGTTGTTGTTGCATCCTAAATTTAGTCTTATGAGCTTCTATTTGGAAAACGAAATCCAAACATAGGCCTAAATGCACCTATGTGAACCTGCCCCCCCCTTAAAAAAAATGTTTTTTTTTTACTTTAACGAAACCCAAATCGGAAAACGTATATCGATAGAGAATCGTGTGTAGTTGATTGTAGTGGAGGAATTTTCGTTTTTAGTGAAAAAAACAAAAAAGTTTCAAATTTTTTTTTTTTAAAATTTTTTTTTAAGGGGCGCGGGGGGGGGGCAGGTTCACATAGGTCCTAAATGCGGGTATATTAAGGTGAGTCTCTTATGGAAAAACCTCGGCATTGGGAAACGAGGAAAATGGGATAGCTCCCAAAAATATCGGGTGAAAATTTTAATAATTCACGAAAGCGGTTGTAGAAGCCGGCTTTGAATCGATATTCGACTGAGGGACTGATTTCAGTTGTCCGAATAGACTCTAGAATTGTAGGTTGCAGATATATCATCAGAGAATAGGTTTTTTTTTCTTAACGAGCAGTATATTTTCGCACTTTAAAGCGATCTGGAAGCATTTTTTTGCTCGGCCATCCCGTTTTGCCCCGGGTTGTTCTCTATACATGCACAGCTTGCGGTAGTATCACTGCACGGATGCTTGCGCGTTTGTATCGAACGGTGCTCGAACCCTGAGCGCACGATCGTTTCTTCTCGTGACCGATGGTCGTTCGCTCCTTGCAAATTCGCGGGTTTATCTACTGCGGCTATCGGCCATTTCGATTTGCCTCGTTATTTGTCAACCGTATGAGCGTAGCGATAAACGAGAACAAAAATAATCTCGTGTCGATACTTCGATCGACGCGTGAGCTGCGATCTCTAGTCCCAGGGGTTACATATTTCGTTCTCGGACAAAAAACGTTGAATTCCTCGAATAAATTGGCTAACGTACAAGAACGTGTTTTGTATTCGTGTACACAAAAT
>OZ020168.1:3817060-3856030 GCA_963971145.1 Sussaba pulchella
TTTTTTATCACAAAAAAATCTGTAACTTCTAAACTAAGTCCATAGCCAAATAGAGACTGGTCTCAATCGTTTCGTTTTTATTCATAGAATTTAGGAAAAAAAAATAAGAAAAATCAAATAGGTGTTTTTTGAGATATTCAATGTTCAATCGATTAATTGTTAATTAATAATAGTTCAAACAGTCCGACAAAATTGTACTTATTTTTATTGCATAGACCGTGTAAAAACAAAAGAAAAAGCTACCTTGGTTTTTTAAATTATGATTGGCGGTTGTCGAGATATATCGATTTGAAATTCGAAATATCGTCAATAATTGGAAACCTTCAATCTACTGCATCTCAATAGCGGGCGCTGGAAACGGCAAACCCCGAAACACGTGTCTCTTCATTTTCGATGTAGATTAATAGAAAAAATCATGGGGCAAAAATTTTGAGTCAAGGGCACGCGACTACCCGGAATGCCATGGAATGCCCCATATATATAAATGTATGTATATATATATTGTCGGCGCTCGTAATCTGTGAGCCGGCGGGGTTGAAAAACTGTGTTACGGCCCTTCGATGCTCGCCAGACGAACGCGGTTTCGGTATTCGTGATGAAATTCTCATCCAGAAACATTCGCAGATTGTGTTTCCCTCGCGAATACGGTTAGTTTCGACTGCTATCGGCGAATTGATAAATAAATTCACAAAAACGTAACAATACGAACTAGGTCGCGATGCAGCGGCAATTATTTATTTGAAGATGATCTGTGTATTGGCGATTTTCTGTGTAATACAAATTATAATCTTGATAACAAAATAATATATATTGTATTTTGGATGGATGGCGGGGGTGGCAATTATTCGAATGCATCGGAAAAATATAATTTCTAAATTTGCATCGGAGATGTATGGTCTCAGAGACTCTATGATACAGCGATCTCGACGAATCCGTTTGTTTTCATTGTCCGCGAACGGACGAAGCGTTCGTACTTTTAACGAGAGTTTATAATGTTAGGTACGCATTAACTGGTATGATATCGAGACAGCGGAATGGGGGAACGACGGAGGAAGGGAAACGCGCCAGCGGACTATGAGCGATAGTAGATGTGCGTCAGAGAGCGGTGCATAAATTGCAGATAAATCGAGAAGGCGGCTGTGCCTTCATATACGTGTAATTCAATAATTTCGTTATTAAGGCCGAAAGCGTTATATCTGCGTTTTGCCAAAGCCGATGCGGTTGAAAGTTCATTAAGAGGGTTCGCCGCGATCTTCTCGCTCGTTCAAGTTCTCGAAAAACACGTGAAATCTTATCAACGCCGGAGATTCTTCTGCTTCTTTAATCGAGCGAATTAAAGAAATATATATTATTGAACGAACTGGCCACAGCATGTTGGGCACGCACGTGATTGGTTTCCGTAGCCATTCTCACTCATTCCGAAAAAAAACGTTATTTTTTTGCTACAGTATTCCTTTAATTTTCTATTGAATGTACCAATTAAAAATTACATTCTGGGACCTTTTCCAGATTTCTTGCATCTATATGGACGACAAACCATAAGGAATCCTAGTCACCTACGGAACCCTAAAAAACAAAACAAAAATGTTATTAATTCGAATTCCGATAAAATTTTAAGAAAAAAGGTGAAATCATCGTCTTTTTGTTCACGAGTCGGGTTATCCTCGGTACGCATGCACCGGTAAACGTTCATGCTTATTCGTAAAATATCACAATGGTTCGATCGTCTGTTGACACAGAATCGCCTGTGCAATCGTATATCTCGTGTGTACGAGACTCGGAGCGTCGATCGTGAGCACGTTGGATCGTAGATCAACAGCTGCTGCCGCTGCTGTTTCTGTACGTGTCTTCATCCATATGGGTCGTTCCAGGGCAAATCGACAAGGTCGCGACTCTTGTATTTTATCTATTCATTCATTTCTCTTACTACGCTATAAAGAAATTCGCATTGGGATACACCTAAATGACCAATCTTCCTTTTTCAATATCTTCTTCGGTTTCTATCCTAATCCAATCACCCTCGTCTTCCATGTAGTCTCAAAAATAGACGTTTTTCGATCAAGTATTCATAAAAAAAAAAAATTCGAACGAAGAAGAAAACATCGCTGTAATTCCTCCAAATCCCATTTTTCGTGACAGTGACCAGAAAGATGTTCTAATAAATAAAAATCGTAAAAAAAAAAATACGATGAAATCAATTTTTTCAAAAATACAAGAGTTACTACCCTCCCGATTTCCCTCGTCGTGGAATGCCCCATACATTCGTATGACACGAAGACGCCATGTGTCTGTCGATAATCGTTTCGAAAATTCCACAAAGTCGATCGCGCCGCGGTCATCGTCATAAGCCGTCAGCGACGCCGATGTCGCTTACGCCCCCTGCTCGTGCTTGCTCGTTCGCCCCCTCCCCCCTTCCGCCCCCGCTGGCCCTCTCCTCGACGACTATATCGCTGCCACTGCGACCGTCGCGCATTTCCTCTCGTCCCCGGGATTGCCGCCTCTCGCTACGGGTCTCGTAGCCCGCCTATCGCTCACCCACGAGCGCGAGCAAACGCGAGGCGTTTTAAAGGACGTCTCTCGTAATTAACTGTCTAGACTCCCGACGCTATTATCTGGGTCTCGTTAGCCTTATCTCCGGCAAACGGGAAGCGCGTCTGTGATCGCTGCGGGAAGTTACGCAAGTGCGTCGACGTCGTCACCGTCGTTCTCTCGCCATACGCTTACGCGACCACCACACGCACATGCACAAAGAGTTAAAGACGCGATTATTATGCACAGAAATAAATGTCCCAATCGACTGGGTCTGGGCTCTTTGGATTCATCAATGTCCGTCTCAAAGCGTTGAAGTTAGAAACAATAATGAATTTTCGAGAGGAATATTTTTTTCGCTAATTTTGAACCCGCGCGAAAGACATTTTTAAGTAGAATGAAAAGAGTAAAATGGAATAAAGATTATTTTTTATATGGATTTATCGTTATCGATGTCGATTCTTCGCTTAATAAATTTATCCGCATTGAACGCTTTATTTCAACGGTTTTCAGGATAGTCAAATCGTAGGTTATTGCATTACGAATTAATGAAATCGCGTGCGCGAACGTTGTATAATATTCTTCGATATAAGACAATTGGAAATGAACGGAATGAATTTTCGGCGATGACGCACGTGTCATTCATTCGGACGCGGGGTTTGGGATTGGGGGTTGTCCGTTTATTCTTCGAGGAACTTTTGGTAACCAATTCGTCTCAGTCACTTCCGAATCGTTGTTGTAAAGATTTTTTTACAGTCTTTTCTACATTTTTGGAAAAATACGAAACCCCTCGGATGGTCGTAGAAATCTGGTTAAACGAAAAAAAATAATCCGTTCCATTGTCAAATCAATTGTTCGGATAAAACGAAATTTGCCTATTTACTTTTCAACCGACTTCAAAAAATCTGGAGGCGTATGTTCTTTTATTAATGTGTATGTCACGCGATAGCCTTGTCGATTGTAAGCCGATATTATCTACAAGCTTGTAGGCAAAGTTTTGAAGTCGGTTTTTTTTTAAATAAAAATGTTTACTTGTCGGAACTTGTAGAACATGCGACAATAGAAAATAATTAAAAAAAATACAGGCCACGGTCAAGTGAATTTTCAGTCTGCAACGTCTTACATGTATTTATTTCGTTGTATTTATATACACGCATAGACGTCTCCATTGCGGCAGTCCACTCGGGTCCGCGGTGCTCGTCCGATAAGCCGCGGCCGGGAAGCCACGGGTTATATAGACGAAACAATCCGCTTTGATTATCGGCCGCCCGCGACTAGCAAACGTGGGCGCTTTGTCGGAGATATTTTTGCATATCAGACGCGTAACGAGGCCGTTGGGTCGGACCGCGGTTTCTCGCACACAATGTCCGTTTATCGTAGAAACGATTGCGCACGAAAGTCATTGCGCGTTGTCTTTCTCTTTGTTGCAATTCGTTGCGATCCAAACTCCGCGTCGAGCGGCGCATCATCCCCAACGTGCATTTGCGACGATATCATGATAACGATGATACACACTCTCGTGCCAAAACATCCGCGAAGCTATTTCGCGTACACGAGACGAAAGAATAAGAAAAAAATTGAATTTTTAAAAAATTGTATGAAAAAATACATTAAAAAATCCGAAACCCGTACTTAAATTCTCATTAACAAAGACATTCGTGCCGGTCGAACGTCCGACCGGAACTCGCGTATGACTCGGGACCACACGCTCGTTCATCCATACTTTTTCACGGTTGGATCAGCCCGATGGTTTACGTGCGTGTATGCATTGTATAGTCTATCGCGCTATCGTGACACATGGTAACATATCAGCGTAGCTGTACTTTTTTTTTATTTTCTTTTTTCCTATTTCCGTGCAGCACGTGACTGTCGCAGATAACGTTTTACACGGACAGAACTCAATCGGGCAAACCGGACAACGCGCTATTTGCAATTCAACAATGATGCTAATGGCTTCGTTATTTTTTTTTCAGTGTGTGTGACTCGATAAGAAAAGTCAGGCGAACGTCCCGTGGAAATTGTTCGTAGATTTTCTTTTTTCTCTCGGTACACAATATGGACGTGGGGTTATGGTTGTGGAAAATTTCAGTTTTATTTTTTACGTGGGTTTAAGGTTGTTTAACACGAATTGTTCACGGAGTGTTTTTGGGGACATCGTCTGTACACTGGCCCCAGTAAGTCCTGTTGATATTTTCTTTTTAATAGAAAAAAGCATTTGAAAAATTCGTTAAAATTCCATGATAGTTCTTAGGGATTTGAGAACCATTTATTTAGATTTTATTTTGCTATAACTACTTGACTCCTCCGTCTGTAAACTGACCCCCAAAAAATTCAGTGGACATTCTTCCCTTTTCACTGTCAAAGTATCTGAAAAATGTTTCGTAATTCTGGAATATTTCTTAGGAATTATATTTTAGGTTTCTCAGGTTATTCAGTAATTTATTGATAATTCATTTTGCCACAATTATTTCAATTAAAATCAAAATCGACAACCAAAAATTGATCGATTTTCGATTGTTCTGAAGAAGACCGATCCGATCGACGTACGGCCGGATAAATAGGAAAGACGGAAGCTCAGCAAGGGTGGGGTGGGCGAAAGAGACACAAAGAAATGAAACCAAGAGGGAAATAGAAGAGAGAAAGAGAGAAAGCCGGGACCACGGCGGGATGTGGGGGCGAAGGGGTTAGATGGAGCGGTACAAGATCTGCACCTGGGTGACGTTTCGCGCGTACCAGACGCCTCGCGGTCGCGGTGAGCGCGGTCGATCGGCGAAGGTCGCGTACGTAAGGTTCGAGCGGAGAATTTGGGGTCAGATAGGAACGGTCAGCCGGTCCGGGGTCGCGCCTTTCGCTCGTCAGGGATTAACTCGTGTGTGTCTCGGTCTCTCGCAACCGTGCGCGCGTGGGCTTTCCCGCGCCTCGCGCCTTTGCAATACCTACGACGATGCTATGACGCGCGTACATACGTTCAAACCCCGCTAGTTCCATTTATAGAGCGACCGCAAATTTCCCCGCGCCACCGCGGCTTCTTCGTCGTTTCGCTTATCCGCGCGTTTGAACGAGAGAAACCGAACCGATAACACGGACGGCGTCTAAGACCATCGATGATATCTCGTACGTTCGACGTCGGGATGTACACACCGGCTTTGCTCTGAACTCCGATGCACGTTGAAATTACAGGAATACTACGTACATTATTTTTTCTTATGAAAATGTGCGAATTACTGTAGAGAAATTATTCATTCTTTTTGATTATTTTTTTTATCTATTCTTTCCATTGCAATCGTAATGTAATTCTAACGATATCCATGAATTAATTAATCTATAATTGAACTTTCATCTGATTCAACAATTTCACGGTCCATTTTACATACAGCCACGAGCCCAAATGTCAAATGAATAAGAACAAGTTGATAAAAAATAATCAAGATTATGTATTTGATCTTGGTGAAAAGACAATCTAACCCGGATCATACTCAAAATTTAATCAGTTGCGAGGACCAAGCCATTTATCCATGAAGTAAAAATAATTTACCGAACGCTATGTTACGGTTGAAAGAAAAAAAATGAGGGACCAGAGACGAGAAAAGGCCGTTGACGCAAGTACTCAGACTTACATGTAGACGCATTAGTTAGGCTGTCGTAAAAGGATATTATGACCGGGGAAAGGAAAGAATCCGGTCTGGTGTAATCCGAGGACGGACCAGGGCTCTCTGGCGGTGCTTCCGTAATTGATACGTCGACAGGACGCGCCAGAGTTAGAATCTACGACATATACAAGAGACTTGAGCCCATGCTGCTGCAACCCCGGCCCATGGTCCGATGCTCGTTGTTGTTGTTGTTCGTCGACGCTCTGTTCAGTTTCATTTTTTATTTTTGTTTTGTATTTAAATTTTTCTTTTTTCTTTTTGTGTTGAATTTGTCATACACCGGAGAGCACGGCCGGTGTTAAAGACCCAGCCAGCCCTTGTGGAGTTGTTCTTCGCGGATAGAGTTTTGCTGACGTTCAAGTCGTCGAGCCAAAAAACGATATATTGCGCAACTATGATTTAACACTTATACAACCTTCTTTTTTCTTTTCATACTTTTTCCGTTGTTTCATTTTTCTTTCCATGGCTTTTGTTCTCAAGAATGTGTGTCATGTAGTAATAGCCTTTTTTTTGCAATAAAAACAAAAAATCTATATTTTTTCTGGGTTCGCAATCGTGAATTAATTTCGTTACGTAGAAACGAACAGTACGGCGTTTTTATCGGGTATCGCGCTAGGTGTTGGGTCTCATCGAGGATGAGATAATCGGAATTTCCCGGACCGTTCATTAATTCAATGACAATCGCGGACGAACCGATAGAGAAGAACCATTGAATAGTTATAAGCGCAGCTCGATGGAAAATCGTACCTGCTGCGGTATATATCACGAGCCGGTTTACAGTGTAGAGTATTACGTTATAGCACAACGTTCATGAAGATTTAGCGCGTAACATCTCGAGGAGGTGCACCGACCTCTCCGAAGCGACGATCGATTCTCCGACCGAAGAGCTTCCCTCGCTTGTAACTCGTACCGACGTTCCACGTCGCACTGCAACTCGTCGTTGTCGTCATCAAACGTCGTTGTCGTTGTCGTTGACTGCCCCGTCGGCCCTTCTTCGTCTTACCAGTCCCCAACGAGCAACCCTCCACCCCCGCCTTTCGTGATAGTAGAACCCTGAGTTCGATCGATAGCGCGTACCGCGAGTAATGAGCGTACATCGCCGTTACACTCCAGCGCACACAGCCTTGCGCTCTCAAAATACAAAAACTAAACCACGATTTGCTTTGAAAATTAGTTCCAATTCTAAAAGAATCTCATTTGAGACATGAACCGATCCCCTGGCAGCTGTGAGCACGGATCATTTCGGATTTGTTCACTAACAATTCTATTTCAAATTCAATGAAAGAGGAAAGAAAAATTAATAGAGGCGGATCTTCCACTCAACCTGGAATCCTCGTCTGTTTCCAACCTTTTCTTTTTCTATCCAAATTATTTGAGAGGTAGGCGGTTGGAAAATAAAAATGAAAAAAAATTTGAAACACCCTAATATAAAGTTTGACAATATAAAGTCCCAGGTTGTCGACTTGTCGAGTACATATGGGTAATTATCTCGTGTTTCTTTGTAACACACTCGAGAATAGTCAAAGAGGATGTTTACGTACACGATGACACCATCGCTTCAATGAAAATGTATTTAAAAATAACTTTTCGGAATAACCGCAATAATAATGAATAATTCAGATGAGATATCGCTTTACAATGGATTGTGAATATTTCATGGCCATGATAATCCACAATTATTCAGTCAACAAAGTATTTTAAATTAACTTTCATTGAACAAACGTCTATCGCTGCGTTCATTGCTGCAAAATCGACTGGAAGGGGGGTTGAATGAGCAACCTCATGTTCCCCCGTACGTACACCATGTGCAACACCGTATATTTGTACGAGAACGGTTTCCATTGTACGAGAACAGTCGATCGCGTCTCCAAATTCTGCCCTCAACCGTTATCGTCTTCGTCCCTAGAACTACCGAATCAATCAAAATCGGTTAAATTTGTTTCACAAACATTCTTCCCGAACTTCTTCACAAACACATCGCCATTCTCTTCCACGACTTTAATGACGATATCAAAAGGATCGAATTAATCAATTTGTCATCCCACCATCCTCCCCCTTTGCGACAAAAAAAAATAGAGAATTACTCAACCAACAGACAACTGTAGGCAGTTCTGATCTCAATCCGAAAGACGAGAATCTCAGCCAAGAACGATGCTTCACAATTTTTTCCGTTACCGACCGAACGACTATAAAATAATCTTTTAAATCCTCGTGTTTAGTCGATCGTAGACGACGATCGTCACAGATTGGCGACCTTTTTCCCGACGGATCAACTCGATAAAACAATACATACGCGAGCCCCGGCTATTTGCGAATAGCAATAATCTCCGTTGTGCGACGTGTCGCATCCTTGAACGGCATTAAACGTTGGCCATGTACTATACACATATTCATATATTTTTACACACGTACGAACGTTTCCAACTGTTTGCGTCGTTTTAAATATCGCGCGGAGAATGTCGTACGAGCGATAAATAACATTGAACATTCTTGTTTTCCGCACAGATGCTGTCGGTTAGCGCAGGCATGGAGGTTGGTAGCGGAGGTCACGGCGGTCTCGGCGGTGGACTGGAGGGCGGCCCGGTCGGCGGCGGCGTGGGCGGCGGAGGTCCCGGAGGCGATGGGATGCAGGAAGCGATGGTCGCGGCCGCGAGGGATCGCGCTATACGGGCCGGAAGCGTCCGCCAGGATCTGGCTCTCGACCTTCCGCCCCGGCTTCAACTTCCGGACGGGGAGGAACGACCCTACGGGGCACACACGACCCTCCACCTTCGCGATCCCGAACAGGTAAATTATCGGTGTTTCCCTCAGCTCCGTTATTTAAAAAAAAAATTAGATTTATTCACGCGGCAATGATTGTTGGATCATTTTTTTTGGTGAATATTTGATCTCGGCTCATCATAATTTCGTTACTCATCTTAAATTTTATCTCGATCGCGTTATGGAGTTTCGGAAGGAACTGGCTAATATTCTTCAAAATCAGTTAATGAATTTATAATTTTATATAATTAGACAAAAGAGAATAAGTTCGCTGATGTATTTATTTATTTTATTTATTTTATTTATTTTATTTATTTTATTTATTTTATTTATTTTATTTATTTTATTTATTTTATTTATTTTATTTATTTTATTTATTTTATTTATTTTATTTATTTTATTTATTTTATTTATTTTATTTATTTTATTTATTTTATTTATTTTATTTATTTTATTTATTTTATTTATTTTATTTATTTTATTTATTTTATTTATTTTATTTATTTTATTTATTTTATTTATTTTATTTATTTTATTTATTTTATTTATTTTATTTATTTTATTTATTTTATTTATTTTATTTATTTTATTTATTTTATTTATTTTATTTATTTTATTTATTTTATTTATTTTATTTATTTTATTTATTTTATTTATTTTATTTATTTTATTTATTTTATTTATTTTATTTATTTTATTTATTTTATTTATTTTATTTATTTTATTTATTTTATTTATTTTATTTATTTTATTTATTTCATTTATTTTTACGTTCCACATTTTTTCTTATAGAAATGTGCATTCAGAGCAAATTGATAGGTCGGTTCAATAAAATCTTGAGAACGCCCTTCGCTCCGTTCTCGAATCGCTCAACGCCTTTCTCCATCCACAATGTTTTTCCATCCAACAACGCCGACAAAGCCTCGTGCATGGTATAATTTTCGCTCGATAAGAAAAAAAAAACATACGGGAAAGGGGGAGCGGTAGAGTGCACATCGAGATCAAATTTAAAAACATTCTTGTGGGGTTGCCCGAAGTAACGCGGAGGTTCGCGTACGCGAGCGCCAGGCCAAATTCACTGCGCCTGCATCGAAAGGATGCGGTGATCTAGAATTTCGGTAACCGAACGCTGTCTCGCCAGCTGCCGGTGTCCATTCGCCATACGCGAAACCTCCACCGCGAACTAACAAAAAAAAAGAACAACAAAAAATAACAGTAAACTCTCACCCAAACGAAATATAAAATACAAAAAATAATAATAATTCTATAAGCTAAAAAAAAAGAACAACAAAAAATAATAGTAAACTCTCGCTCAAACGAAATAAAAAATCCAAAAAATAATAATAATAATTCTATAAGCTAAAAAGAAATAACAGTAAACTCTCACCCAAATTCAATGAAAAATCCAAAAAATAATAATAATTCTAAAAGCTAAAAAGAAATAACAGTAAACTCTCACCCAAACGAAATAAAAAATACAAACAATAATAATAATAATAATCCTACAAGCTAAATAAATTAAAAAAAAAAAATGTATCAACCGAAAGTAAATTTTGCTAATTTTCTTCGTATTTTTTCTGTTACCCAGGAGAGCGAGATATACCAGAAGTGCGTGAGACCACCGCCAAATCGGACGGTATTCGACAGCGAGAGTCCACCGCCTTACAGAAGTCATTCGGCGTTGTTGGACGCTCCCGATCGAATAGTTAGATGTCACAGCGCTGGTAGTTCGTTGTTGAGGGTGTTTAGAAAATTTCCAACCGCCGGAGGTTCGACCCCGGCCGTCGTCGTGCCACCGGCGAGAAGGCCAACGCTCTCGAGTTACTCCGAATCCAGTGGGAATTTGAGCAATCTCTCGAGTCTGACGGTGGTACCGTGCGAATCCGACGAGACGAATAATCATCGTCAACACGTTTGATCGAAGGCGGGGCCGCCGCGCCCCAAGTCCTCGAATAAGCGGCAACGGGGCCACGGAAATTTCGTATCTTCGTCCACGTCCTTATCGTCGTCGTCGTCGTCGTCATCGTCGTCGTAGTTCGCCGTCGCGACGGGAAACCGTCCGAAGGGGCAAAACCTCGGGGCAAAGGGGAAGAAGATCCTCAAGACTGACTCGTGGGACATAAAACTTCGAATAAACTGTATATGCATATATATAGACATATATATGTGTGTGTTTGTGTATATATGAATATATATATATATATATATATTATTTTATGGTAACGGAGGAGAGGAAGAGTCGACGAGAGTTGTTGGCTCCTTTGAGCTTTCCATGGCGATCGAAGCCTCCGTTTACCCCTCGTGTGGATTCGCCGCCTTGACGAAGACCCCGAAAGATTCGAAAATCGTCCAGAAACGAAGAAGAAAATAACGCTTCGAATCTCGGCGGTTGGTAGCCGTCCGAAAGAACAATGATGGAAGGAAGAGAAAAGAAAAATATAAAAAAAAAAAAAAAAAAAAAAAAACGGCGCGACGAAGAAAGAAAGACGAGAACGAAGGCGGAAGAAAAAAATATCTCTACGCGCCCAACGTGACAAATTGTATTGTTCGAACGTTTTTTTTTCCCCGGACCGGATCGGCCGAGGATCAGGCCGTAACGGACTATGCACGGAGTTATTAACCGCGAAAGTTTGTTAATTGCGAAAAAGACTTAGTAAATTATTTATTGGCAATACTGCGACTGATGCATGTTTGCGAGAATTTTATTATTAAAAAAAAGATTTTAAAAAACGAAGATGAAGAAGATGAAGAAGAAGAAGCAAAAAATCTGGAGGAAATGAGAGAAATGGATAAGAAAAACACTTGGACGTATTAGGTGAAAATCGCGAGAGTTACTCGACGGGGATTTACGTGTGAGCAAAAGGAGAGGGAACCGCGTGTGGGTGCGCCTGCGTGAATGCCAACGGACCATTTATAAATGCTTGAATAATTGTCCGAGTGTGTGTGCGCTTGTGTGTGAGCGTTGGAAATCCCAAGGATAAGGCGAACGCGGAAAAGCAAAAAAGTAGTGCCAAGGCGACGAAAGGAAAATAACAAAAAAATCTGTAAATATTAGGCTAGGTAGATCAATATCGATATAACGATTATGGCTAAAGAAAATGATTATGCTGCGTAACGATAACGAACGAAATAGACGACGAAAAAAAGGAAAAAATGAGATAGAATGATGTACCAGGAGAGAAAGAGAAAGAGAAAGAAAGGAAGAGAGAGAGAGAGAGAGAGAGGGAGAAAAAGGGAAAAATAACGTCGCAGAAGCAACACACAAGCTACAAAAAAAAAACGACATACAACTCATATGATACACAAGAGTCGACGGGACGTTCGAAACCGAAAACACGCTTGAAATTTTGTGAACATTTGACGAATTTATCATATTTGTGCAAGTTTATTTTTCTCTATTAATTTCTTTTTCCATTTCGCAAGGTTTCCCGGTTACTCAGGCACGATCCTGGATACCTTCATGGTCACGTTTTAGCGATTCGTGGAGAAAATTCACGTTCGGCTTGGTCGAACCGAAAATGTTGCGTTTAATATCGCGATATTAATTTCCGCTTCGTTCTTTCGCCCCTACACTAAGCCACACACACATAAACACGTAATATTTCCCGTCGTTGAGGTATTCGCGAAGTTCTCTTGGTTTTCGAGCGTCCCTCGCGAATGTCCGATATAACGCTACTTTTATTATTATACAAATAGATAAGGGCCTCAGTTTTGACGGAAAAAAGACGAGATCTGTCCTCGGGGCCGAGCTACCGAGACGATTCGAGCCAAACTCGAACGTCGCAACATCGCCGGAAACGCGAAATTCATCCAAACGCAAATTAAAAAAAAAAAAAAAAAAAAAAAAAAAATGAGATTCGCGTTTTCAGTCGACGACGAAAAGAAACGGTCTCGGTTTCGGGACAGAGCGAACATTAAAATATATAAACACGAGAAGTCACCAATTATCGTAAATAAATATTTCCCGAGTATCCAAGACGATGGAGAGAATGAATAAAATAAAAAATCGATTAGAAGAATCGAGTCGTCGATGGCTCTATTGCAATCCGGTCGCGACCCAAAAAATCCTTACGATTGCGATTGCGACTTTGATATACAAGCGAAGAACCAAAAAAAAAAAAAATCGAATTCCACGAATGGGAAATGAAAATAATTCGATCCGATCCATCGTGGGTGAAATATCGGCCTCGCGACCGAATGGCGATGGGCTCGTCGATCACTCGACGGTTCCTCAATCACGCAAAACTGTCTTAAGTCATTGTCCGGCCAGTTCTACACGCATACACACGACAATTTCGACCAGTTAACCGATTCGCTGCGTACACAAATCACGAAGAATCGTTCGTAAAAACGAACCAAAAAACAATAAAATTGAACGAAAAGAAAGATAAGAAAAAACAAAATACGAGGGGGGGAGATGAAGAAAAATAAGCGCAAATGTTTAGGAAAATGTTAAGTATGTGGTGTTTTTTCCATCTTCGAAATGTGTTCACGCGCATGCAATATTAGACGACGAAGGTTAATTACAAAAATGTTGTATTTTGAGAGGTCGGAATACGTGATCTTACGATTAAGAGCTGGGGGGCGGGGAAGGAAGGGTCGGGGGAATTATTAACGGCGGGAAGGGGGGGGGGGGGGATATATGATGAAGATTTAAAAAAATAAAATGAGTCGTTTTAATCCAATGGGTCCTGTGCAAGCCTCGGTTAAATTTCAATGTTATTAGTATTTAGTATCGAATTGAAATTAAATCGATATAAGTAATTATAAGTTTACGTAGATGAGATTGGTAGTGGACCTTGTTACGATTACGATTTAGAACGTTAGTCCTTGCGATTGGTCGAAATCAATCTTTAATTGTGAAAAAAAGTCTTTCAATTGTTTGTTCGCGATTTTACATAATCGCGATCGATTTTTTTGATGATTATTCGAGCGAAAAGCGCTTAAGTTGGATCCCCCAGTCATTGGCCGTGGACGTATTTTTATTCATTTACTTGTTTTTTTTTTTTTTATATTTATTCTTCATTCTATCTTTCGTCTTTTAACTTTTGCAATTTAAGAAGTAAACGTTTTCAGTGTGAATTGAACTGTGAATGTTATTATTAGGAATCTTTGAAAAAAGAAAAGAAAAAAACGAACATACCAAAGGATATTAGTCCTTAAAAATTTGTATAATCTAGGAATGATAAATTAGTCATTGAAACGAAAAGTTTGAAAATGACGTCGAACGATGCAATTTGCGGGCCAATGGCTGGAAGTTCCATGTTAGTCCAATGTAGAAGAAAGAAATCGAAAAAAAAATTGTTCGTCTCCGAATTTATTGCTCGCCGGAGGTTCGACGCGTTCGCGCCGTCGAATTTTCCAGATAAATCTCCGATCGGGGTCGTTCGATCGTGCGATAAACGCTCGGGCCTCCGGCCGAGTGATACGAGTCAGGAGTTACGGCTCTTTAGATAATTATGTACTAAAAAAAAAAATTTCCGGAAATGTGGCCTTCTCACTATTCGAACTCTCCCATACTCCCGCTAACGCATCGCGTATTTACACGATATTTCACAATTTTTCTCCGCATCCGTTCTCTCTGCCATCCCAGATCATACATAAACCATTTTTTTTTTTTTTCAATCTCCAATCGAGCTAGAAAATTGCCAACGTCGATTAATTTTTGTGGAATTAATTTATTCGGATAAAAAATATTTGGTTTTTTAATTGGAAATTTTAGATTTACCTCGATTCGATTTCATCAAATTTAATTTGTGACGTTCTTCTCTTACTGGGATCGCAGCCGCGAATATTCATATTCACACATATAGATATATATATAAATATATTTTTTTTTCCGAATCGAACACGGGCGACGATTTCTCATTGATGACGCAAAAAGTGCATATAAAACAGTCCGGGGCCTGTGAACGGGACGGTATGCAACGAAAGCCTCCAAAGTTCGTGGCGTTCTCACGCGGGGAGGATCGCTCGCTTAACTACTAAGCTTACAGATTATAATAATTATCTTACTGTTAAGGAGAAATCGGCGAGTCTAGTCTATCACGGAAAAAGGATCCGGCTCGCGAATCGCCCGAAACCGCAATTAATCGTTAACTATCTCAATGAATAAAACGGGTGAGCGCCGCAAGTCCAATCGTTCTCCAAGACGAACGATTGGACGATGAGATCCCGTCATTCCTTCGATCCTTTTACCGTGAAGCGTCCATTATTATTTCGTTTCTTTATTTTTATTTTTTTTTTTTTTTTATTATTTTTATTTAAAAAATAAAATTAAAATTTTTTTTAAATTTGATTATTAATTTAACTCTACGAAAATAATTTTGTTTTTGTTACTATCAGCGACCAAAAAGTACGAATCAATGCACAGATGACCCACAGACTGATGGATGTAGTTGTGAATTTATATGAATCAAAAAGAAATGAATTTTTGTAAATGTATTTCTATTTCCCTTGAGGATAAAGTGGCTTTATTATCAATTGAATTACGCGAAAAAAAGATTTTTGTTCTTTTTTTTTGGGTGGGTTGAGACGGGGTGATATAGGAAATGACACTACGAATTACGAGGTTATTGTGAACGTGCTCTCGAGGGTTCTTTTTGTACGTCGCTCATGTATACGAACTAGTTGAATGAAGTTGAAGGAAATACATGACGCAAGAGAACGCGAAAAAAAAAAGAAACGCACGAAACTCTTTATGTAATCGATTGATGTGTAGAAGGCAGTGTCGTTTATCTAGGTCGCTTTTACTATTCGCGTCTCCATCCGGATAAAAAATTTAACGTGATTCGAACGCCCGTTATTGGAAAGCGAAACAGCGTTCGTCATAGGTCACGATATTATTATTATTATTATTATTATTATTATTATTATTATTATTATTATTATTATTATTATTATTATTATTATTATTATTAATATTATTATTATTATTGTCATCATCATCAACATTAAACATTTATAACTCTGCCATTCCTTTTTCTTCTGTATCACACCTCTGCTAGGAGCGAAAGAAAATTAATTACTCCGTCACGAAACAAAAATATTTTCATCATAATTAACATTACTCCAATAACAAGGCTAGCAATATATATGTATATATATCGCTATAATCTAACAACTATAGCTTTGCAAGAATGATGGCAATCGTTTTTTGGATAGAACATTGAAGTTTCTACCAGAAAACACTCGACCGTCGGATTTATAATGAAGATATTAATTTTCTCGCTTATGGTAAAGTTGTATTTTTATAGAGAAATTGATAGTAGAGTTATGAATGCCATATTATTATTATTGTCATTATAATTACTATCATTATTATTATTATTATTAATATTATTATTGCTATTATTATCATTATAAATATCATTGTAGGACGAAAATGGCCCTCGGCGTAAATACTAAGCAAAATGAAGATAATTTAACTCGAGGGCCCCCCTTCACTCAACCGCACCTCTCGAAAAACAAGACACTTCGGGAGAAACATATTGTAAATGTATGGAATGAAAACGAAACGAGAATCCGGGTCAATAAAGTCGTGGATACTGTACGAACGCAACTCTCGATCGGATTGTAAACTAATTTTAAAAAACGAAGAAAAAATGGAAAGAAATCATTTGAAAAACAAAAACCAACCCCCCCACCCCCATTTTTTACGCCGTAGAATTGTACCATTACCACATAGAAAAAAAAACAAATGTTCGTTGTTCACTGCTCTGGCTTGCTAGGTAAAAATTCGGGTCTTCGGGGGGTCCGGGGGTACACCGGGGGCTTGTTCACCCCCCGACGAAAGGACCTCCCCCCGCCCGCCCTCTCGCGCCCCGGTTCATCGGCAAACATTTCGACATGCAAGATTATTGGTGTACTTATCACGCAGTTTTCTACAAAATAAAGAAAACGATATTTAAAAATGAGCATTTCATTGATAAATAACCTGCATGTGGGTGGAATCACGATAATGACATTTTTACCGATTATTCATTTTTCGAATAATCTGCGTTGCCGTTGTTATCATTATTAACTTAATTATTTCCGCCGAAACGGTGAAATGAGGACCGTGCCGTGATCGAAGTTAGGCTCTCGTTCAGTTATAAATTTTTTTCTTTTTTTTTAGATCTGCTGATTATGTATGAAAAATCAAGCTCAAGGTTTTACCCTGCCTGAAATAAAATCGCATCGAGGAAATTAATTTCCATTTGTAAGACAATGTGAAAGAAAAATTCTTCATATTCCGATGATTCAAAAGTCCAATGGACAATCCAAAATGGCCGACGGCGCGCATAATCTGTTTTATCGTTCGACGATCAACGCTGCGTAAGCACAAATGAGCACATTACATCATAAAAGTACCCCTCTCGTTAGGTTATGAGAAATTTTATTTTTTTCAGGTGTACTGATTATTCGTGAAAATTAAGCTCCAGATTTTAACCTCCCCGGAATAAAATCGCGTCGGAGAATTTAACTTTCATTTCTAAGAAAATGTAAAAGAAAAAATTCGTCATATTCCGATGATTCAAAAGTCCAATGGTCAATCCAAAATGGCCGCCAGCGCGAGTAATCTGTTTTATCGTTCGGCGATCAACGCTGCATAAACACAGATCAGCCCCATTTAATCTACGCATCTCTGTCCCGTATGGTTCGATGGCGCGCAATGTCGCACGCGTTGCACGCACGATTCATATTCTGCGGTACAAATATGGCGTCCCGAGGGAATTCGCCTTGGGCCGTGTGTACGTCGACCGTCCGACCCAGTCCGACCAATCCCCGCGAGCGGGAAAAAGCCAGCCAGCGAGCAACGCGCGCCACGACTTCCGGTCTGGCATGGACGCGGCGGCGCTTGCCTCAACCGAAGCCACCTTTGCTACGTTCGACTCCGACATTTAGCCACGTACGAGTTCATCTCACACGAAAATCCAGTTTACCATCGCTCTCACGTCTCAATTGTTCATTGTAATTTCACGTGGCCGTTATTGTTATTATCATTGTAATTTCGATACTCGCGTTTGGCTCGCAGGTGCGCCAAGTACGTTCGCGATGCTCGGCTGTGAGATAAACGCGTTATCTGCTGCACCGAGGTCCCGCGATCGTGTAAATAGCGTGCGTGCGGCGAAGTGACGAAAGTGTACGCCGCGTGTTGTCGTAAGTACGAGTGCGAGGAGGAAAACAGATGAACGTGATTTCTCGATCGTAATTAATCCGAGTTGGCCGGAGTTTGATAAACGACGTACGAAGATATACGAAATTCGTGTGTATTATCGACGATCACGAAGAAACGAAGTTGAGTCGATCGGGATCAAGAAAAATTGTTAACTATTTTGGGTGGAGCGACGCTGCCGGACGGTGATTTTCGTCCGGCGAGAGAAACCGTGCACGCGATGGAGGCCGCCGACGCGAATGGCGGGAACGCCGAGGTGGCGCGCGAGGAACCTAACCTACAAATTGCCGAAGAAATGCCGGAGTCCCGGGACGAGATTGTCGAAAATTCGAGCGTCAACGAGAAAATGGAGGAAACCGGAGAGATCAACGGCGATCTCAAAAGTCCGAAGAAAAAAGGTACACCCGTGTTCAGGAGAAAACTTCGTAAGTTCAAGGCCAACTCGACGGGCAACGCCGAGACTGACACGAAGCCTCAAACCAGAGGACAGAAGCGCAAATTATCGGAACCCGACGATGTCAGTTCCGAGGATTCTAGCGAATTCAATGGTTTCGACACCCAAGTCAGAGACACCATGGAACCCGGTTCGCAGGTTCTGCAGAAACTCATAGGTGAGTAACGTCGTTAGGATGCCAATCGTATTCGATGTTACATCCGTAGATTTATAAGCCTGGTAATATTTTTCATTTTTCTTTCTTGTACAGCTGAAGCCGAATCCGCAGAATCGCCGTTGATAAAACGACGCAGACGATCGGCTTCCAAAGGTTCGACAAACTCGAAAAATTTGGATGAGAAAAACGATTACGGAGAGTTTGGCGAAGGAAAAATGTACGGCATGGACGGATTGGAGAGTCACAAAGTGAAGAAGGAGAAGGAGTCAGATACGGACTCCATGGGAGCGGCCAATAGTTTGGATTTGGAAACGGATCCTTTGAAACTGGACGATTCTTTCATGAAGTCCGCTAATTCTTCGGCCAACAGCAGTCCTTCGGGAGCTACGCCCAGACTCAAAGTTGGCAGAGTGTCGAGGGGTATCAGTCCGGGTGGAGCTTTGAAGCAGAAACCCGCCGTCGACATGAGCAATCCTCTCTTTCGAGAACCTTTTAATTACGGCTGGAAGAGGGAACTCGTGTTCCGAGCCGGATCGGAGAATGCCGTTAAGCGAATGGCAGATATTTATTACTACACGCCAAAGGGCAAGAAAGTCAGGAGTTTCAGAGAGGTCGCGGAATATTGTGAGTTTTTTAAACGAATTATTTATCATACTTTTTTTTTCGATTGGCTCCAAAGCTGAAAATTTTGTTGAATTATTTCCGTGACTCTTGATGTAAATAAAATATAAATTCCATAATTGCAAGGTACAGATAAAAATTGTAATTAAGTATTATATCAAGGAATTAGAGTAGCTCCTTTTTTAATATTTTTATTATTTTATTCAGTAGATGAATAAATGAATTCTTCGAATGTCCAAAGGAAATCACTTATCGGCTAGATGATTGATTTAATGTTTGAACGAATTTTGAAAATCTCTCAACAATAATGTCAATAGTAATTCCGTGTTACAAATATTTCTAGAGTAAAATTATATAAATCATCTAATTCATCAAATTCTTAAAACTTTTTCAGTAAATACAAAAGAGTTGTCGATAGACAACTTCACATTCTTCAAAGAGCCTTTGGGCGTCAACAATCCTGATTTTGAAATAATCCGAGACGCGAGGGTCAGAGATTCGACGGGGCCTGTACCAACTCCTCCGAAAAAAGTCGTCCCAACGAAAAAGACCCCGGTCGCTAAAAAAATCGTTGAGAAGCCACTCACGCCTCCACCGCCTCCAAAGGTCGCTGCGAAATCGCCCAAAGTCACGCCTGCCAGCTTCAAAGTTAAAGTACCGGGCAAGAAAGGACAGCAGAAAAGTGAGTTAAAAAAAAATTAATAACAAACAAAAAAACCCCAAACATTTGAAAAAAAAAAAAAAAAAAAAAAAAAATAGGATTAACTGCACGAGTCCCATTTACGCAGAAGTCGCAAAATCACCGCCCAAAGAGCCCGAGATGTTGCCCCCGCAGTGGAATTCACCGCCGACAACGAGGCGGAATCAACCGATTGTCGAAAAAACACCACCGGCCAAGATGAAACGTGTCCTAAAGTGAGTACATTCGTCTTCCTTTATTTACAAATCTTTCTTTTTCAACACGTACAAACTTTTGTACATTGCTCGAACAAATTGACATAAAAATTCGAATGCTCTTATTATTATAAATCGCGTTAAAAACGATAAGAAAAACGAAGAAGAAAAAATTCGTGACATTGAGTGAAAATTATTATCCGATAAAAAAAAAAAAAAAATCCGTTACGCAATGATTTTCATCCCTTATCGGTTTGCTTCCTCTAATTCCCGTTATTCCCGAATCTGTCACGAAAACTCGAATTAAAAATCCTCTCGACCCAATTCCCCTACCGACGCACATCTTACAGGGCCAAACTTCAGGAACCGTGCAGCATAAGATGTTCGACGAGCATGGGCTTGATACCGAGTTTACAGTGTCACGTGTGTCTCTGCTTGTATCATCCCGAATGCGTTGGCGATGTCGACGTTACGGTCGTCAATTACGTGTGCAAGGTAAATTTTCACAAACGGAAAATTTTCGTCCAAACGTTGGAGAGAGAGAGACGACGGTCCAGTCAAGTCGAAATAACGACGAATAGTCGCTGAGTTGTCGACGAAAATCGATCTTTGTGGTACTCAAATTTATCTTATACATCTTATTACATGTAAAATCAAACTTATAATCAAAGTTACGTGACAAAAATAAATGAAAGAGATAACAAAATTGGAGTAAACAAAAAAATAAGAAAGGAAAAAATAATTTAACTCCACCTGAGATCGATAAAATTCAAATGAATGAACCACAATCCTCGTTTTTGACGAAAACACGCAGCTGTTCGGATCAATTGCACCACCGTAATCCTCCTCGATCATTGACTGGACCACGAAAAGAAACAAATAAAAAAAAAAAAAAAAAAAAAATATTTATCCATCTCGGAACAAAATAAATAAGTCGGAGATTTTGCTTGTAGAACTGTAACGAGGATACGTCGAAATGTCAACAGCATCAGCAAGTAGGCTCCGTACCCCCGCCCCCTCCGTTAATTCCGATAAGTATGATAAGTGCGCAAAATTCAAAACCGATTGTTCCAACGGGTAATTCGCCGCCGAAGCTTCAGAGAATAAAAAAAATCGAATCAACGGAAAATACAACTAAGACAACGGGAAAAGTTTCGAAAAGTGGAAATTCTCCACGTTCGTCGCCGGTTATCGATAAAACTCACGATGGCTCGTGGTTGCAATCCGGCAATGAGTTTCTTCACAGTCACGATGGCACGATACCGAAACCCGCGCAAAACATCGCGCTTATGGCTGGCAAACGTTACATCGTCGTGCCTAAGAACAACGCGATGGCCGTACAACCGGCCGTGACCGCTAAAACCGACAGAATCGGCGATAAAGCGCCGGTGATCGCCGATTCGGCTGCTTTACACACGGAAATTCCGATCGAAGACTCGACTTGGCGAGAATCACCGGAAAAAAAGATCGAAGATGGAAAATCGATCGATGAAAAAATGATTAAGGAAGAAACGTTGCCGGATATAATTACTCCGATCGAGACGTTGACCGAATTGGACGAAACTGTGGAAGAAAAATCGAGCATCGAAACCTTTGAATCGAAAAAAATGGTGGATGAACTCCGGGTCGTTGATTCGGAAGCGGACAAACGTGAAATTACGACGAACGAAGAAGAAAATGAGAAGATAGGAGGTGAAAAGATTCCGGATGAAGATAATTCCGAAGATTCGTTGGTATCCGCGGTAACGGATTTGGGGAGAGACAAGGTCGAAAAAATGGACGTGGATTCGGGGAATACAGAAGGAAATAACGTCGACGAAAATACGGAGAGTATAGAAATGGAAAATTTAACTGCGAAATCTGGTAGCGTTTCGTCGGAAATTGTTGCTACGAGCTTCATTAGTTTACCAACGGCGAACAAGTGAGTCAATATTTGATTTTCTACGCAATTGTTTATCGTTATTTTTTCGTCGTAACATTTAAAAAAACATTTTGTTTTTTTTTTTTTTTTTTTTTTTTTTTATACATCAAAGATTTATAACTTTTCCTTCAGAGGTTTTGGCAGTTGCTTTGTACATATTGTATTTACAAGACTTTAATCGCGATCAATTGCTATATTATTCTTTACATATTTTTACACGTTGAATTTTAACGAAATGAGAAGAAAAAAATAATAATATTACGCTAGAATGTATTTTGTTTTGCGCGATCGATCGATTCAGCTACTGGTAGAGATTTTTTCAAATAATTTTGATTCGTAGAGTTTAAAAAGCACGAGAATCCGAAGATAATCGTTCGTTCGTTGTTGTAAATGCAATATATACCAATATATTTTTATATATGCAAATATAAAAGTTCTCGACGTAAGAACGAAAAATGAATTTGATTTTACTTATGATCGAAGCACACTGCCTTAGCTTCGAAATGTTGCCGGATCGAAGATAAAAATTTATTGACGAAGACAAAAACGTTTGACGAATAAAGTGTGCGGGGTTGTTTCAACACGCCTTAATTGTAGTATCAAAGTATCGGGCGCCAATAGAAAATACTTCGAAAGAGAAAATAAAAACAAAGATTATTTTACATGTTTTTATAGCCGTAAAAAAAATTCGTAAGCCTCGCATTAATGCTACAATTATGGAGTCGAATATTTGTTAAGTGCTTCCGTGAAAACAGAAAATCTAATTCATTTTTACTTTTTATATTTACAGATATAAAGGCATGTGTGAGCCAGAACACAAAAAAAAAAAAAAAAAAAAGAGTTTAGTGCGTTTTCCCAAAGAAAAAACAGACAAAAAGAGCAAAGAAAAACAAAACAGATTCCTCCTCGTTTCCTCATTCCCAAAATATAATCCTTTCGCTAACGTTTATTATTATTATTATTATTATTATTATTATTATTTTGTTCGGTTATTTAAAAGAACGAACGATTTATGAAATTTTACGATGAATTAGAATCTATCGACACATCGAACGATGAATATTCGAATAAAATTTGAACGTTGCCGTCGGGTTTTTGCTTAATTTTTTCAGAAAGAAAGTCGTACCGTTGGAAACGGATCAAAGAAACTTCATGGTCTCCGTTTGCGCTGGTTATCACGCATTGTCGCGGATCTTTCAGTATCTCAAGGTTCAAGATTTGTTGAGCGCCGCACGTGTGTGCAAAATGTGGCGAGATCTCGCGGCGCATCCGAATTTATGGAAAACGGTGCGTATGAAGAACAGTCAAGTGACCGATTGGGACGGTTTGGCGGATTCTTTGAAGAGGCACGGCACCCAACATCTGGATTTGCGAAAAATGTTGGTGGCCGGCGAGTCCGACGGTATTTGGAAAAAATTTGTGACCGTTATACCACGAGTAACGAGTCTGGTGAGGCTCGAACTTTGCCGATGTCCGGCCATGGTCGTCGAGGAGGTGATTAAAAGTTGTCCGCAGCTCGAAATTCTCAGCGCGATGACGATTAAATGCGACTCGCTGAATCTCGAATCCGTCGGTAATCTCAAGTCGTGCCAGGAACTCAGGCTCAAAGCCATTAGCGGTATGTCGTTGCAGGGAGATCTTTCGCCGCTTCAGCAACTTACGCAGCTCACACACTTGGTAAGTAAAAAATTTTCGGTTTTTTAAAAAAAATCGTTTTAATCATAGCTGCGATTCGATTTTTGATTATTTTCTTCGTTATAATTATTATCGAAAAATCAATGTTTTCGCAGAGTTTAACGTCGGTTAAGGAGCTTGGAAAGAAGAGAATCGATATCTTGGCGTCATTGATAAATTTGGAGACCCTCGAGCTCGGCGAGTGTTCGGATTTTCCTGACAAATTTGGTACCTCGGTGCTGTTGAAGTTGGAAAAATTGGAGCGTTTGAGGCTTGAAAAGGGACAGGGCACGTGTTGTACCTTCGACATATTGGATGGGGTTTCGAAATTGGAAACTCTCAGCCAGATGGAACTCGTTAATTTCGACGTGAAAAATGGTTTTGACAAATGTCTATCGAATTGCAAAAACATCAAGAGGCTTCTCATCATTCCGACTTACATATCGCAGTCGGCGACTTCGAATAACATGGTACTCGGTGGAGTAACCGAACTGTCGAACAACTTGACGCATTTTGTCTGGGGCGTGACTCAGGAATTGCTCAGGGTCACCGAACTCTTCGTCGACCAATGCAATCAAATGAACAAAAAGGTTACCGGTGATTCCATACCGGTTCTCAAACCCGTGCCGTGTTTGAAACTCATCGAGGATGTCCCGGAGGATCATGATCCCCTCAAAGGTTTGCACAATTTTCATAAAATTTAAATAATTAATTTTTTTTCAAAAATAAAATTGAACGTACAAAAAAAATAAACATTACATCAATTTGAATTTTAAAGAAATTTTCAAAACCGATAAATCGACAAATAATTTATATACATAGATATATGTTAATTATTTGCACACTTTGTTATTTTACAAATTATTAATAATCAAAATGAAACTCATTATTATTGTTATTATTATTAATTTTTCAAGTTATTGATAAATAAAATGATTAGTTATCGAATATTAATTATTTTCTGTTTTCAGTTGACGAAAAGCCACAGCCGAATTTGACGAACCCCCAAGTGGACATTCTGCCATTGCCACAATTGCAGAAGCTCCTTCTCACAGCGTTGCCAAAGACGCGGGTAAAGATTCTCAAGATACCTTTCCACGCGACCTGGCGTCAGAGCATTTCCGACACAACAACGCAATAAAAACCGTCGACGACGATGCAACGAAAACAATGCGGAGAAGAGAGGTACGCTTGTCGGTGAAGAATTGAAACACGGAAAAAAAAAAAAAAAAACGAAAAGAAAAAATAAACACAGCAAAAAAAAAATGCAATCGTTTCGCACAATGTACTCCAGTGTTTGTGAATCCGACGACGCGTTAATTGCATCTGGAAAGAGTGTGTCAAACACTTTGAAAACACAACGCGCGTCGTTGAAACGCTTGTAACGGTTTGAGTGTCTTGACAAAGAATGATTTTGAATGTGAAAGACGCAGAGCTGTTTTTCCATTTATTATTTTCTTCTTTTTTATGAACGAAAAAAAAAAATGAAATGATAATAATAATAACACAACGCGACCTCGCAGACAATCGGTGCTCGCGTGTGTGTCTGTGACTAAGGAAAGTGGTACCCACCATTGAAATAGACTGTAAATTCGAAAGCACGCAGCGCACGTGTCTGATACGAGACCAATTTGACATTGAATTTATAACAGATACAAGAGAGAATCAACTGAATCATGTGGAGTAAAATACTAAATAAGGCTCTATTTAGAAATTAGGCTGTATAAAAATAATGATATCTATTATTATTTTAATTATTATTATTATTATTTTTTTATTATTATTATAACGATAAATATTATTTTCGATTGTAACTGTATCTGTATCTTAGTGTTTTAAGGTATCGAATTTTTACGCAGCAAACAAACCGACGTGTGAAAATATTTGTCAAAGAAACAATTCTATACGATGTACAATGTACATAATTATCGGGTGGAGAGAACTTTTTTTTTTTTTTTTTTTCTTATTATCGTTGCTTCTGTGATAAGCACGAACGCGAACCGTACGTCACAACTGATCGGCATTCGACACTTAAATTTTCCGTGCAAAAACAAGAAAGAAAGAAAAAAAAAAGAAAAACAATTGTGAGCCTTACAAAGTTGAATTTACTCCTCCTTGAATACGAATTATCTATTTCGCAGAAGAAAAAATGATATATTTTATATAGACGAGAAGAAGAAGCGTGATCGAAAGCGTGAGGTACTGCGTTGGGACGTCGAAAGATCGTTCGTCGATTTCGATGATGGAAACGATATTTCTTTTAAGAAGCAATGTTGTCGAGAAAGGTTTAAGCATAGACGTATATTAGTGAATAAAATTATTAATCGAATTGTACTGGTTGTAAAATATTTGTTTTTCCAGTAAATGTCGACCCGGGTCATTGCGCCGGCGAGATGACACAAAGTGAATGAAATTGTAATTGTGAGGAACCCCGCACAAGGGGGATGAAAATCCCAGGCGTCACAATAACGTTTCATCTTTCGCGATAGATTGAAATAAAAGGAATTCTGTCGATGGAAAGAAAAAAACCGAACGTATGCAAGATCTTACGATAACTGAGATATTATCACTGACGCAAATATACATATGCACATAAATCATTGTGTGAGAACAAAATAATAGACGTAACATTTTTATTTGGGAATGAAGAAGATGCGAATAATGTATGACGTTTCGATTCAATTTAAAAAAATGAAAAGTATACTTATACGTAAATATAAGATCATAAAAGTCGATGTACCGAGTGGTAACTTTCTCATTCGTTGTTACGAATTAACCAATCGTTTTTTTCACGTAAAGTTCGATCCGGGAACATTATTTACAATTATTTTCTTCACCATGACGTAGATGGAATGGGCTTGACAGGTGAATCTGATTGTATTTAAATCTCATTTTTTACAAAGAAAAGTTTTATGAATTTGGACGCAATTTCACAAGAGTCGAAAGGACATGTATAATAAAGCACATAAATGTGAAATAACGAGCAAAAGCATGATAATAAATGAAAAATTAATGAATAAATAACATTGAATTGTAACTATGTCGTTTCTTCAGGCACAACTGAAAATCTAGTTTTCAAATTAAAAAGTAATATGCACGCCATAATTTTTCATAAAACAAATTACTTTTTCACACGAATAAAGCGAAATTGGATAGACGACACATGAAAAATCAATCGAATCAAACGCAACAGTTGAGACCGAAAACTTTTGTGATAGCAAACGTTGGCGGTATTACGCTGGGAATGCAATTGTAGGTTATGTTGCCCGGATTCCAAACCCCACAATGCCCACAATGCCGGGCGGTCTCGAGTGATATTCCATTATCAGCCGAAGAATCGACGATTTCACGCAGCACCAAATTTCTTTATGTTACAGTAGCGTCTCGATAATGTATCCGAACGTTGGTGAAAAGGTGTCAAGCTCAGCGAGATAACGCATTCGAAATTAATTAATAACTAGAAGAAAAAAAACGAAGATGGGTAGAAACAAACTCCATCGAGTCCATCCTTCGTCGAAAGATAAACATCATCCAACTCCGCAGAAGAAATCTCTTGTACCGAAAAAAAATGAAACGAACATTCTCCGCGAAAAGCTCCTCCAACGTGAGTAAGTTCGAAATTCCAATCGTGTGGCGTCGCCACGTGTTATTGTTATTGTGGTTTTTTAATTTTTCAAATGTGTTGACAAATGGCAAAAAAATTTTTTTTTATCGTCAACGTTTGTTTTTGCATGGCGCAGCGTTCTCGTGAACGAAGGAGATAATTTTGATAAATCGATGGTACCTGCGAGAACGGATGCGGTGGGTAATCAGCCTCGGGAAATGGATGGGGATATAAAGAATACAGGAGCGAAAACCGTGGGTGAAAATAGAAAGAGTATGGAAATGGGTAATGATACTACGAACTGTGGAAAGGTTTCATCGGGGAGTGTTGCTGCCGGCTTTAGGAGTTTAGCAATTGCGAACAAGTGAGTCATAATTTATTTCGTAATGCAATTGTTTATGATTATTGTTTCGTCCTAAAATTGTTCGTACATTGAAGATATAACTCGCCCATCTGAGGTTTTGGCAGTTGCTTCGTTCTCATTGTATTTACAAGACTTCATTCGCGATCAATTGCTATTATTGTTTACATATTTTTTACACATTAAATTTAAAGGAAATTTAAAAAGAATGATAATATGATCGAATCTGTTCTGCGAGATTAATTGATTCACCTACTGGTAGAGTTTTTCTAAAAAATTGGCATCAGTCGAATTTTAAAGACAACGAGAATCAGAAGATAATTGTTTGTTAGCTGTCGTAAATGCTATGTACACTAATATGTTTTTATAAAAGTACCCGCCGAAAGAACGAAAAATGAATTTGTTTATATGCTGATCATAATTTTGAAGATAAAGAAACAGAAAGAAGGAGAAAAGAAACGCAACGGATAGAAACGGATTTTCCTTAATTCCTCATTCCCAAAAGACTATCCTTCCGCTAACTTCTTTGTTTTTTCTTAAGAAAGAAAGCTGAACCGCTGGAGACGGATCCGAGATATTTCATGTCCTCCGTCTGCGCTGGGTATCATGTTCTGTCGCAGATCTTTCAGTATCTAAAAGTTCAAGATTTGTTAAGTGCCGCCCGGGTGTGCAAAATGTGGCGAGATCTCGCGACGCATCCCAATCTATGGAAAACGGTGCGTATGAAGAACAGTCAAGTGACCGATTGGGATGGTCTGGCGGATTCCCTGAAACGGTATGGCACCCAGCATCTGGACGTGCGAAAAATGATAGTGTTCGGCGATTTTGACAGCATGTGGAATAAATTTGTGACCGTTATACCGCGCGTCACGAGTCTTGTGGGACTCGAGCTTGGTCGATGTCCGGCCATGGTCGTTGAGGAGGTGATAAAAAGCTGTCCGCAGCTCAAAATTCTCAGCGCGATGACGATAAAATGCGACGTGCTCAATCTCGAGTCCGTCAGCAATCTCGAGTCGTGCCAGGAACTCAGGCTCAAAGCCATTAGGGGTATACCGTTGCTGGGAGATCTATCGCCGCTTCAGAAACTTACGCAGCTCACACACTTGGTAAGTAAACATTTTTCGGTTTTTTAAAAAATCATTTGAATCATAGCTGCGATTCGATTTTTTATTATTTTTCCCCTTGAAAGATAGGATGGATCTTCTTCATTATAATTATTCTCGAAAAATCAATGTTTCCGCAGAGTTTAACGTCGGTTAAGGAGCTTGGAAAGAAGAGAATCGATATCTTGGCGTCATTGATAAATTTGGAGACTCTCGAGCTCGGCGAGTGTTCGGATTTACCTGACAAATTTGGTACCTCGGTGCTGTTAAAATTGGAAAAATTGGAGCATTTGAGGCTTGAAAAGGGACAGGGTACGTGTTGTACCTTCGACATATTGGATAGTGTCTCGAAATTGAAAACCCTCACTCAAATGGAACTCGTGAATTTCGACGTGACAAATGGGTTTGACAAATGTCTATCGAATTGCAAAAACATCAAGAGGCTTCTCATCATTCCAACTTACACAGCGGAGTCGCCTTCTTCGCATAACATGGTACTCGGTGGAGTAACCGAACTGTCGAACAACTTGACGCACTTCGCCTGGGTAATAAACTTTGACCTGCTCCGGTCTACCAATAAATTCGGTAACGATTGCGAACAGGATATCGAAGATTCCATAATGATTCTCAAACCCGTGCCGTGCTTCGAACTCATCAAGGATTTCCACGAGGACCACCTTAAAGGTCAGCCAAATGATAATTTTCTTTTTCTCTAAATTAAAAAGAAATAAATTGATTTTTTCAATTAATCTTAATCCGTCAAAGTTGAGGCAATTAATAACTAATAACGATAAATTCCTTTGTTTTCAGTCGACGAAAAGCTACGGTCGAATTTGACAACCCCCGAAGTGCAAATTTTGTCATTGCGACAATTGAATAAGCTCCTTCTTACAGCGTTGCCGAAGACGCGGATTTATACTATGCCGGTACCTTTCCAAGCGACCTGGCGTCAGAGCATTTCGGACATAATACCGCGATATTCAACGTTCGGAGATCGTATTTGTGTCTGGTCGATGTAGCATTAAAAGTGCTGCTCATGCAAAGATCAAAAGAATTTTAACGCTTAGCGTCCGCCTGTGAATATAATTCCGTCTACTGTGTAAACTTCGCCTCTAAAACGTTT
This sequence comes from Sussaba pulchella, assembly GCA_963971145.1. Taxonomy (NCBI): domain Eukaryota; kingdom Metazoa; phylum Arthropoda; class Insecta; order Hymenoptera; family Ichneumonidae; genus Sussaba; species Sussaba pulchella. The sequence continues at coordinate 3,847,069 of OZ020168.1, forward strand.
TGATCTACGTCAGAAATTTTTCGTTCCATGATTTTTCCGTCAGGCTCAGTTTTTTCGCCTGCTAATCTCATTCTTCCTCTCATTTTTGTTTACTCCTCTTTGAATATAATTAATCTATTTCGTAGAAAGAAAAAAATATATATATATATATTTGTATAGACGGGAAAAAGAAATGTGATCGAAAGCGAACGGGATTGGGTACCGTTGGCACGTCGAGAAATCAATCGTCGTTTTCAAACGTACTTTCGTACGAGTTAAGACAACATGTATAAAAAATTATCGGACAAGTGATTGATATTAAACGAGATTAGATTGATAATTAATATTGAATTCTAACTCTTTTTATTCCCTGAAGTCGTGAGAGAATGATAATCTCGACTATATCCCCGCGATTTATCGTAATTTTGCTTCCTTATATTTTGAAGCTATTTGATGGTGAAAAAAAAAAATGGTTGTCAAATTTTTCATGCCAATGAGTTAAAAAAGTGCCGAAACTTATGGAAATAACATTTTGAGAAAATATCTTGATGTGTAATCCACGTGTTCTTTTTTTTCGTAACAATTGGCGCGGCTGATTGGGTTTTCCAGCGTTTTGTAATATTTAAAATAATGTTGACTAGCCGCCGGGAATTGAGAGTTATCCGTCCAAATAGTTCTTCACAAATAAAACGATGCTTACGAATGTTTGGCATTGAATTTGAGCCAAATCCATTGAGAAGTTTAGATTTTATAGGACTTAAAATTTTTCAAAAAATTTACGTTTCGTTCTAATTCACTCCAGCTTCGACCAATTGAACATCAACGTCTTACAATTGCAAAACATCATTTAGCTGTATGAAACATCAACGATGATGTATCAAATCCCCCCAAAATCAGTCAGCAGCAATCTGTAGAGAAATTTGAATTTCGCAAAAAATTTATAAGAAGTATAAGTCGCAATGAATTAAAACTTGCAAACTGAATCAAATTTCGGCTGCAGCCTGTTATTTTTTCCGTCATGTTTTAAAAAAAATTGGCCGAGTAAGACATGAGAGGAAGATCAATAAAGTGCAACGGTTGCAGCCGACAATTTTTGCGACGGCAAACGTTGGCGATAGTCCGCTGGGAATGCATTTGGAGGTTATGTTGCCCGGATTCCGAAACCCACAATAGGGGCGGTCTCGAGTGATATTCTATTTTTAGTCGAAGAATCGACGATTTTACGCAGCACCAAATTTTTTCGTGTCGTTGCAGTAGCGTCACTATAATGTATTCGAACGTTGGTAAAAAGGTCGCAAGCTCAGCGAGATAGCGCATTCGAAATTAATTAATAACGAGAAAAAAAAAAGAAGATGGGTAGAAAGAAACCCCATCCTTCGTCGAAAGGTAAACATCATCCGACTCCGCAGAAGAAATCGCCTGCACCGAAAAAAAATGAAACGAACATTCTCCGCGAAAAGCTCTTCCAACGTGAGTTAATGAAATTTCAACCTTTCAACGTCCCCACGTGTTATTTTTATTTTTTCAATTTTATTTCATGAATTAATTTATTTCAATTCATCATATTTATGTTATTCGATTTGATTGTCAATGATTCGCTGTTGTAGTGTGCAGCGTTCCGGTAGACGTAGCTCGTCTATGGGACAATTATTTGGAAGTATCGGAGGTTTTGGAACGGATAAATAGCCAAACAGAGATGAAGACTGGGTCGACTAAGCGATCTCAGGCCGTCGACCAGTTTATAAAATGGCTCAAGGACAACGGAGCCAACGTCGACGGCGCCAGTATTTCGGAGTTTCCGGGCTACGACATGGGCCTCAAGGCGGACAGAGACTTCGCGGCCAATGAGGTGGTTCTGGAAATACCCGGAAAACTCATTCTGAGCACGGAAACTGCGGCGCCGGAGCTCAGCGCCCTGCAGAACGATCCTCTGGTGCGACACATGCCCCAAGTTGCGCTGGCTATCGCTCTTCTCGTTGAGAAACACAAGGATAATTCAAAGTGGAAACCTTATTTGGATGTTTTGCCGACTACTTACTGTACGGTGCTTTACACGACCGCTACGGAGCTCATAGAGCTCAAGGGCAGTCCTACGCTGGGTAACTTTTCAGTCGTCTTTATTATTATTACTTCACATTATATATTATATATATTTTAGGAATTATATACATTACGGCAGTCCTAATATGGGGTCACGATGAATTTTTACAAACTTGCTTGTTGAAGAGACTTTGTGGATGATGAATCGTAAGAATTAAGACAGCGACGTGTACACTAATACCTTGCGCACCTTTCTTTAAATACAGAACCAGCGATGAAGCAAAGCAGAAACATCGTCAGACAATTTGCCTATTTCTCAGAGATGTTTCACAACACCCGCAATGCGGTATCCGATTTACTCAGGCCTCATTTTAATTGGGAAGAATATCGGTGAGTACCCAACACGCTTTTAATCCCAACGCTGCTGAATAATATGCAAAAATTTCAAAAACAAATCACGCACAACTGCTGTTACTAAAAAATAATAGCCGTCACAAACTATAAAAACAAAATAAAAAACGATTATTTTTAATGTAAAAATTCGTAGTACAGAATAAATATACGTATGCGTTGTACATAAAAAATTACAGATAGTTCCACGATTACAATCTATTCGATAACGAGCCATGAAATTTACCACCAAGGCTTTCAAAGATTTTTGAGTATTGCACGAACACTTTTTTGGTCAAGACCGCGTTGGATCGTCGAATAAATTATCAATTCCGCAACTGTATAACTATTCGTAACCGCAAAATTAATATGAGGCATTCCACATCAACACGACCACTTCCAAACCTTAATATCTTGAATTTTTTTGCAATCGACGTATGATATAGTACTCTTCAAACCAAAAATATTGATATTTATTAATTCATGGTGGCATGTATGGGGGTCAAATTACAGGCAAATGCGATTTTTGCTTGTTTTTTCTCGCTGATTTTATTACATGGAAATAGTGTGTCGGAGCGAAAAATTGCTAAGAATCAATTTTGTGGTGTTTATTGCAAGGATAACGAAAGAAAAAGTTGAAAGGCAAGATTTTATATTTTTCATGGAATAAAACCAATTTTGAAAATATAAATCGATTTTTGGGCGATTATGACATTTTAAAAAAATTTGAAATATTTTTTTTTGGATTCCTCGAACTTTTTCCAAAAGGAGTACATCTTTTTCCAGATGGAGAAATTGAATCTAAAGGCTCAGCAAAAAAAAAGAAAATTGAAAAAAAAAAAACAATTTATGCAAAATTTGAAATAAAAATGTTATATAATGCGAGTATATTTCTCAATATCTATTTACAAAATATTCGCACCTTTAAGCGATATAATAAGTCGTCTAAGATTCAAATATTTCAAATCAGAAATTTCTTCTGATTTTTCCCATGGATAAATGTATTTTTCTTCGAGGCTGTCTTCTGTGACAGAAAATGTAGACTGTGTGTGGATCTTCGGGATACCATGGGAAAAATCATGTATTTATCCCTACATCACGAGATTGTATGCTGGTGAAGAAATTCTCTTTTGCTGAAGAAGCCTAGAATTTCAAAAAGAAGGAAGAATCTGGCAAAGGGAAAAAGTAAAATAGCGTGCCTAGCGGCCCGATTCAGAACTCGACCATCGTGGGCTGTGTATCCTCGGGATACACAGTCTACACAGTCTAAATTTTCTGTCGCGGAAGACAGCCTCGAGAAAAAATACATTCGACCATGGAAAAAATCAGAAGAAATTTCTGATTTGCAATATTTGAATCTTAGACGACTTATTATATCGCTTAAAGGTGCGAATATTTTGTAAGTAGATATTGAGAAATATACTCGCATTATATAACATTTTTATTTCAAATTTTGCATAAATTGTTTTTTTTTCAATTTTCTTGTTTTTTTGCTGAGCCTTTAGATTCAATTTCTCCATCTGGAAAAAGTTCGAGGAATCCAAAAAAAAATATTTCAAATTTTTTAAAAATGTCATAATCGTCCAAAAATCGATTTATATTTTCAAAATTGGTTTTTTTTCCATGAAAAATATAAAATCTTGCCTTCCAACTATTTTTTTCGTTATCCTTGCAATAAACACCACAAAATTGATTCTTAGCAATTTTTCGCTCCGACACACTATTTCCATGTTATAAAATCAGCGAGAAAAAACAAGCAAAAATCGAATACATGCGACCATGAATTAATAAATATCAATATTTTTGGTTTGAAGAGTACTATATCGTACGTCGATTGCAAAAAAATTCAAGATATTAAGGTTTCGAAGTGGTCGTGTTGATGTGGAATGCCCCATATACAGGTATCGACAGCTTTTCGAAACAAATTCGGTCCACAATGAAATAGGAAATAATCGTAACTAATCATTACTCGATCGCCTATCAACGTTATTTCATAAAATCGGGTATGGTGTCCCAACTGTCGTTGGCATCCAACGAATCGTTCTCAATGTCGCTTTTAAAATCAAATTCGTCGTCTATCGCCGGTTGTTCGTGTCTCTGAGGTCGTTTCGTCGTCGACGTGGCGACGACGTTCACCATTATCGTGTTCAAACTGCTCGAATTTGACAATTTTCGGGCTGTCATGACCGGACCTTGAAACACAGCTCGCGAAAACGTGTTTCTGTACGTGTATTTTTGCTTCTGACGTATTCGACAAACGATGAAAATAGCGAGAAACACGACTATCGTAACACCGAGTATAGCACCGCTAGCTATTATGCTCGGTCGAACTTTTGCCAATGTTTTTCTTTCATCGAGGGTGGAAGAAAAATTTGTTCGCAAATTCGTATCTCCCGAATCTGCAAAATCGATCGTATCGTCCTTGGCAATTTCTTCGACCAATCCAACTTCAACGAGGCTCGTCGGTAAATCCGGTCTTTTTGTTTTTTCCAAAAAATCGTCCGGCACCCTTCGTTCGTTCGTTTCGCTCAGGATTTTTCTTTCCTCCGCGACATTCCGATCCAAATCCGGACGTACCGAGAACGGTAAGGAATCAAAAGCTGTCAGGAGTTCGAGCAATTGCTCGTGTTTCGACAATTTTTCATCCGTTTTCGACGACAAATGCGTTCGTTCGGCTATCACGGAATAAACATTCGTTCTTTCGGTGGACGAAAAGAACGACGTTCGATCCGTTCCTACGGAAGCGATATTTTTTTTATCTTCGTCAAAAGAATTTGCTTCGATTTCCGTCGACGTCGTTTCGATTTCCACATCCGAAAGATCGTCGATTTTCGTCGTAGAATTTTCTTCCGTCGTCGCAACGTTGATTATTTTTTTCGAATCATCGGATTCGTCGTTGACTCGATTTTTTCCCGATCTCGAACCTGAATTTTGATCTCTCGATCTCAAAACTTCAGCCATGTGAACTTTGCTGGATCCTCGCTGTCTCAGCGCTATCAACTCGTCTATGCTCATATTTCTCGCTTCGAGCAAACGTTCCAAACGTTCGGCGCTCGAACCCGAACTGAACAATTCGAAAATTTCCGCTCTCGCTTCCGGTTCTATTTCGGAAACAACGATTTCGTAAGGTTTGCCACTCGTCGAAAATGTTTTATGATTTTTCCACGTTTCTTCGTCGTTCAAAAATTCATCGATACGATCAGTTTTCGAATGAACGCGCGAATTATCCGTCATCGTTGATTCCTCGTCGGATCTTTCTTCCGCAATCGCAGTCACGTTGCTTCGATATTCCAATTCACGACGCGTTTCATCGGTATCGTTGACTCGAGTTCTTTCCATCACGATCGAATTAATTTTATCATCGAAATTATTATTCGATAATCCCGTAGTCGTTTCCATAATCGCGATATTTTGTTCCGTTGTGCCCAAAATATTTTCAATACTCAAAGTTGATCCGGAATCTTCGTAATTCTCATCGAATCTCGAATCAATGTTTCTCACAGTCGTCGTCACGGGTTGTAAAATCGTCATTATTCCCATTTTTTTGTTTACCGTAAAATCCGAAAATTCCATAATTTCGTCGTCTTCGAAAATCGTTGTTTTCGCGGTATTTACGACATTATCGTCGTTACGACGAACGTCGAGGCGTTGTTTCGCAATCGTGCTCGTCGTAACGACAATCGACTTCTCGGTAAATGAATCGAACCGTGGCAAAATTATGGGATTGGTCAGCCGGACAATAGCCGATAAATTTTCATTCTCGTTGGACTTTCTTCGACCGTCTTCGGTCTCGGCTGAATCGAGATGTTCCAACGATTCCACGTCCTCGTGTTCGTTCCGCAAATTCTCGCGCGACGAAACTCCGATTTCCCTCTCGGTCGTTGGATAAACTTCGTTTCCGTTATCCAATATTTTCGCACCGGATTGCTGCTCGAGTTTCCATTTGGGACGTTCGGTCGTTCGCGACGAAGGTGCGTAAATAAATTTTTTCGTTTCAAAAATCTTTGGTTTTACGATGGAAAAATCTGTGGCATCTTCCTCGCGATTGTCGCTCGATCGCAATACATCGATAACTTCCGATTTGCCTTTGAGAAGATCGTTGAGCGTTAAATTGCGTCGTTGAAGAAGTTCCGAAAGACTGAGACCTTCGATCTGTTGCATCTTCAGAAGAGATTTTAATTCCGCGTTGTCGGTTACTCGTCGAGATTCCAAAGTCGCAGTTACGTTTCGACGAGGAGGTTTGTCCGATTTTTTTCTCATCGTTTCCGTTGATTCTTTCGTCCATTTCGGGCGATCCGGACTCGGAGTACTTTCGACGTATCTCTCGGTGCTCCAAGTTATCGAATAAGTCGGCGGTCTTATCACCGAAAATTCGTCATTTTGCGGTGGTCGACGTTTTCTCGGACGTGGTTTTTGATACTCCTCGTCGTTCAATTCGTACTCGTACGGACGAACTTGAAACGCGTCTCCGTATCGCGATCTCGACGATGAAAACGAATCGATTTTTTCGTCTTCAACCGGAAGCTTAGAGGACGAATCCACGCTCGGTTCGTAACGCGAAACGTTCGTCAAAATTGTTACCGTTCGCGTTTTTTCCGCACGAGATGAATATTGACCTGCGTTACTTCGCGAATTATCGTATTTGTCGTTGTACGGAATATCTTCGTCTTTTTCGTAATAGCGACGATCTTTTTTTCCACGATACGACGGGGGATTGTCTTCGTTGACGTTTTTCGCGTCCTCGAACGATCCATCGTTGGAATTTTGTCCTACACTCGCGTCGCGAACGAACGATTTCGTCACCCCGTGGGAATATTCTCGATGCTTGGACCCCTCGGTTTGTTCGCGACGACCGACTTTCGTCTGTTTCGCATCGTTGAAAGGCACGAGAGGCACCGAATCACCGTCTCTCCATTTGGGCTCGAACGCCGCTCCATTGTTCGTCCATTTTCCGATGAGTTTTCCACCTTGGAACTCGTCGGAATCTTCTTTCGTGTAATCGTCGTCGTACCGACGATCTTCCTTCGCGTACTCGACTTCTTTACGTTCCGAACGATGTTTCTGAAAAAATAAAAACGTCGGATAATTTAGAAAAAATATGAAATTTAATGTCACTCATTTTTTTCAATTTAGTTTCATTTTTTTCTCATTGCTGTTTATTGTAAAATTTTTATTGAGAAAAATAACAGTCGATGATTTATTTATTTTTCTTTAATTTGCTTTCAATTACAATCGTTTCGCCTCCCCAAATAATATTATTCAGGGTTGTCAACGCAAATTTATTTAGCAACGTTTTTGTTGTCGTTTTTTTTTTTTTTTTTTTTTTTTGCGTTTAATTTCTCGTACAATGTTTGATGGTAAAACGAAGCATGATGGAACGGCGAGTCACGATGCGGTTTCTCCGCCGCGCCGGGCGGAAAAGTGCGGTATTGTGACGCGAGAAACGAGACAAAGGTCGTGAGAACGAAACTCCAATTATAATTCTGTCGTTAGTCGAAAGTTACGTGGAAAGTGTGGGCTGGGAATCTCCTTTGCTCGAATGTACACGCGGTGCACATCGCGATATTTCATCCACGTCTCGTGTATTCGCGCGAGCTCGTGGATTCGCGATTCGACGCTCGGTCCAGAGAATCTCATACGATTTCACCGTCGTTTATCGATTCGTTCCGAATAGCCTCACGGCTCGTCGTTCAAAAGTGAAATGCAACAAATCGAATCATTCGAATTTTTCGCAGACGGTTTGAACGACGTATCGGGGGGGGGGGGGGGGGGGGGGGGGGGTCTCTTCGTCTAATTCGTTCGGCGATTCATAAAACCCGACGGAGCGACGTGAGTCACGGCTCTGCCCGGCAAACGAGCCGTGCTAGGGTGAATAATGTTCGCAGTTCAATGACCATAAAAAAAGAGAAGAAAGTTTTGCGGCAATTATCGCCTCGTAGTTGCACAATGGAATGAAAGTAATTTGCAGCGCCGAAAAAAAAGAACCAAACCTACGCGATAATGACTACGGTTTTATCTTCTCGATCTAAGGTTTCGTCGATAGCGATGGGGTAATGGTTTAACCACCGACGAATTTTCGGTAAAGCGTGGAGATTCGTGTCAACCATGTGGGGGAAATGAAAACAAATTTTTTATCGTTGAAACTTTTTTCCAAAGATCTTTAGAATTTATATATTGCCGATAATGCTTTGTCATTCATCGAAAAAGGGTTCTGGGATTTTTTTTAAACATATATATTTTTTAACGATATCATTTTACCTTTTTAATTTTTATTTTAAACGGAAAAAAAATTTTCAACCGAATTACGAGAGAACAAAATTAAAATTATCGATCGATGTATTATAAAATCTGTAAAAAATTAAAGATTCGTAAAAAAAAACGAGATTTCACTCACCCGATTCTCGTGATACCGATCATATCTCGAACTTTCCGTCGTCGCCGTATCCGCCGTGTCGTACGTCGAGCAATTGCCAATCGTAATCAGCAACAAAAAATTAAACGATAGTTTTCCACATCGTTGCGACAAATAATCGATCAACGCGCGCACCGCATT
>OZ020168.1:3856230-3970330 GCA_963971145.1 Sussaba pulchella
GAAAGTTGTCGCGAGACAATATACAATCATCCGCGTTATTTACATTTCTGGCTTTCTATAGTTCAGCTCGGTCCGAAAATGAGGAACCCATCGCGCTATAATTGTCGTGCTGGGAAACCTTTTTTTTTTTTATTCTTTCGAATTAATAGTCCATGATTTGGAATCATTATGCCATCATTATATGATAAACAGTTATTCACCAATGGTAAAGTTATTTGAATATTAAGGTCATGCATTATTTTTTTGAAGCACTTAGGACTGGTTGTTGGTACAAAAAATAATGCTAAATTTTCCACATGACATTTCGTACGTATTTCGTATCTCGAACGATAATTCCGCCGTGATGGATTATCGCGTACTTAATGACTCGCGATATTCAGTTCACACGGTTTCTCGAAACGGAATTAATTTCACGCAAATCTATAAAATTTGCGGACGATTAACCATCGAGCGAAAATCTCCGTATGCCCATGAAGTCGAGAAGAAGACCGGTTGCCGTCCTCATTTTCCAATTTACCCTATTTAAATAATAATCATAATAACAATGAAAATACGATTAACGTTTCAGGTGGGCGGTATCAACGGTAATGACGAGACAGAATCTGATACCGAGCAAGAACGGTACGCAAATGATCCACGCGCTTATACCAATGTGGGACATGTGCAATCACGAAGAAGGAGAAGTAAATAATAACCGTGAATCGAAACACCGTCCGTTAAATAGTCGCAATTGAACTAAACGCACTTTCGTTTCAGATAACAACCGATTTCAATCTTACTTCCGACACTTGCGTGTGTTACGCAAAAAGATCTTTCCAACAGGGAGAACAAATTTTCATAAATTACGGTCCACGCACCAATTCGGACTTCTTCGTACATTCGGGTTTCGTCTATCCGGACAATAAAAACGACGGTTTCAAATTAAAACTCGGAATAAGCAGAGCCGACACGCTTTACAAGGATCGCATCGAGCTTCTCGAAAAATTGGGTTTCACGTCTCACACGGTTACGTTTCTTCTCATGTCCGGAACCGAACCAATATCCGAAGAGATGTTGGCTTTTTTACGTGTCTTCAGCATGCGAAAATCCGAATTGGAACATTGGTTGCAATCCGACAAAGTTTTCGATTTGAAACATCGCGACTGCGCTCTCGACACGGTTGTGGAGGAAAATGTGAGAAAGTTCCTGTTGACGAGATTGAAGCTTCTGATAGCCAATTATCCGACGACTCTCGAGGTAAGACGACGAATGTTCGATGCTGACGCGGCCTCGTTTTATTCGGGGTCGAATTTACGTTGTTGCTTGATGGTTTTTTAAATTTTTATTTTTTTTAATTCTTCACTGTGACTGGGAAATTTCGTCATTGACGTAATGTTTTTTTTTGTTTAATTAACGAGTGAGATATGTGTGTGATTTTGGTTTTAGGAGGACCTGTCGTTGGTGACAACGCCGATGGATCGAGGAAGAATGATGCCGATACAATTGAGAATTTTGGAGAAGAGAATACTTCTCGGAGCTCTAGATTACGTCGAACAGTGGATGAAAGCTTGAGTGTACGAAGGTATATCCGGTGCACGATAATTGTTGGGAGTTCGAACTGCGTTCGTACTATTTTTTTCAACACGAGGCAGCCGGCTTCTTAATTTATCGCCAGTGTACAAAAAAAAATTGTTCAAAGCTGCTATCGTAGCTTTTTCTAAATATTGATGTTTAAATTGGAGCTAAGTCGGATAATTCTGTGAACTGTTTTGATTGTAACGAAAGTTTACGCATCTTAGCTTAGAGTTTTGAATGCAAGATAACAATTTCGAGACTTTAGATTTGACCTGGACGCGATTTGGAAGATTTAGTTTGAAATAAATAAGTGGAAAAATTTGAGATTAATAAAATTTAAACTGCGAACTTTTGATGAAGAATGCACATTTTTGTTTACAGGATGGTTCGATTGTTTGCCTTGCTAAGAATGGAAATCCTTGTACGCGGGACAAAAATGCTCGATCGTTCTTCGGCCTTGCCCCAGCACCGGCTTGTCATCGTTCTTCGCGCGCTTCGTTGAATTTTTGTATCGTTCGATGGGCTCTCGGGTACAAGGATACAACAATTCTAAACCAATTCGCTCGTCATAGACTATATCCTATATTTTCGTTGCGATAAATAAAAAAATTGAGCGATCCATTGCGTTTGAGGAGGATATTCGACAACGAAACGATTACCACACGACATTACGATAATGCGTCGAACGCCTTTCTCCGTCTCTAAATTATATTTATTAATGTAATTATGTGACTTTTGTGTACTTAAAAAGCGTATGGAATGCAATCGTAATGTTATTATTTGTGTAATTTGAATTTGAATACGCAATACAGCAAGAATATTTATGTACGTGGGATTTTTAATTTTTTTATTAATGCTTTTTTTTTATCAACGCCTTTGTATTAATTCCTACCTCTTCCTACTCTTTGCGTTCGGGATTCGGGTAATCACACGAGGGGTCAGGAGGCATCTTTGATAACGAAGATTAGTGGTGAGATGCACAGCCCTGAGGTTCTGGACGATTCCACAGCGTGGGTTTACTTGTAATGGGGAGTATGGAATCGCAAAAATTATTCTCGTAAATTACGGTCGATGTTACAGATCGCAAATGGGTCGGGCGAATGATATTCATTTTTTTTGGCCGAATTTCAGCCTTTTCAAGAATAAGCTTACAATTCGAAATCAAAATTATGATTGGAGAAAATTGTTTCGGGGTTTTTGAATTCGTCCGAAAAATCTTGCATGCATAAAACTGCAAAATTAAATTCCATATCCAATTTGAATGAAGTTGAATATTCAATCAGAAAAAAAAAATCTCACCTCGTTTCCGTTACTTTTTTCCCTACCACAACCCATTAAAGTCAACGCATCACGCCTAAAAAATCAAAGAATAATTAAGTTCGATTAATACAATACTTTATAACGTTAGTTAGATGCGTCGATGTTCGACGAATTCGTGTTTCAAAAGATCAAACTATTTGCCACTGACGTTCAAAAATTCTTTGGCAAAAAAAAAACGACGCAAAAAAACTGTTCTACGTAGCTCTTTACTTTGATAAACATTGAGGATAATGGGGTTGTCGAACAAAGATGCTGGACCCGTCTAATCTTCGGTTTCGAGAAAAATCGTATCGATAAATTTTGCAGCGCTAATCAGTCCGAAGTCGCTAAAAAACGCAATCATAGAAAAAAATGCTATTCACGATCGCACGTTTCCGAAGTTATGGCTTGGCACGAACGCGAGATAATATTTATCCCATGGACCAAACGTGACATTCGGATCGTTTCGAGCATCGGAGTTTCGGTATAAAATAGAAGCGGATTTTACCACAGGGGATTACTTCTCTGGTGTACGTTTACTCGGAAGGAGATTTTGATTCAGAAAAATGTTTTGCAAAATCCTGTGCATAGGATTTATTTCATTCGCGATCGTTCAGGTACGCATCGACCGCGGTTAATTTATAATTTACGGATTAAACGAAAATTTCATTTTCAGGCGCATATATTTCCTCCAGGAGCGGGTATTGGGCATCATCGATTGGGTTCTCTTCTTCACCATCATGGGGTAAGCACACTAATGCCGACAAATTAATACACTGCAATTTTAAGGACTCACACTAGCGCCGGAATTTTTAGGAATTCGTTTTTTCTATTGCATTTCTTATAAAGTTGCACACTTGCGTACTGCGTACGTGCAAGGAATGTTGATGAAAGAAAAATATTTACCAACATCTTGTTTTTGTCGCGTTCGTTGAGATACCCATCGACTGCAATTGATTCATAATTCACAGATTTAGAGAGAATGCAATTTTCAGGGACATCTATTCGGACATGGAGGCGGTCACGGACCGCCGCCAGCTAGCATTGCTGTCGATCCTCATCACCCGGTAAACATAATAATCCGGACGAATGAATACGGTGTAAGTTTGAGGGCTCATTCCAGTGCTAAATTGATAAAAAATTCATTTTGTTGTCGCGTTCTTTGATTACTTACAATGAAGGAAGGAAGTAAGGCCATTTTATTTTCAGGGTCATATGTTGGAACACGGAGGCGATGGCGGATCGCACGGATTTGATTCTGCTGCCGAACACTACCACTGGGTAAGCATACCAATGGGGATACACTGTAATCTTAAGGCATTACAGCAGGGCAACCTTCTCGGGAATAACTTTTCTTATGGGGTTCCTTGATTACTTACAAGGGAGTAAGAACTGAACATTTTATTTTTAGGGGTATGGAATGGGACATGGCGGCGAGGGTGGATCGCACCATTTTGATTCTTCTGTCGGCCAGTACCAAGAGGTAAGCATACAATATAAATACATTGTGATCTCAAGGCCTTACACTAGCGCAACCTTCTCGGGAATAACTTGTTTTTATCGGGTTCCTTCATTACTTACAAGGGAGTAAGAACTGAACATTTTCTTATCAGGGGCATGCACTGGGACATAGCGGCGAAGGGGGATCGCACCATTTTGATTCTTCTGCCGGCCAGTACCAAGAGGTAAGCATACAATATAAATACATTGTGATCTCAAGGCCTTACACTAGCACAACCTTCTCGGGAATAACTTTTTTTATCGGGTTCCTTGATTGCTTACAAGGAAGTAAGAACTGAACATTTTATTTTTAGGGGCATGCATTGGGACACGGAGGCGAGGGTGGATCGCACCATTTTGATTCTTCTGCCGGCCAGTACCAAGAGGTAAGCATACAATATAAATACATTGTGATCTCAAGGCCTTACACTAGCACAACCTTCTCGGGAATAACTTTTTTTATCGGGTTCCTTGTTTTTCTTACAAGGAAGTAAGAACTGAACATTTTATTTTTAGGGGCATGGATTGGGACACGGAGGCGATGGCGGATCTCACCGTTTCGAGTCTACTGTCGAATACTACGAAGAGGTAAGCATACCAATAGGGATACACTGTAATCTTACGGCCTCACACTAGGGCAACATTCTTGAGAATAATTTTTTTATCGGGTTCCTTGATTACTTACAAGAAAGTAAGGACTGAACATTTTATTTTCAGGGGCAAGTACAGGGACACGGCGGTGAGGGTGGATCGCACCATTTTGATTCTTCTGTCGGCAAATACCAAAAGGTAAGCATACAATATAAATACATTGTGATGTCAAGGCCTTACACTAACGCAACCTTCTCTGGAATAACTTTTTTTTATCGGGTTCCTTGATTGCTTACAAGGAAGTAAGAACTGAACATTTTATTTTTAGGGGCATGCATTGGGACACGGAGTGGATGGCGGGTCGCACCAATTTGATTCTTCTGCCGAACACTATCACGGGGTAAGCATACCAATGTAGATACACTGTAATCTTACGGCCTTACACTAGGGCAATATTCTTTGGAATATTTTTTTTATCGGGTTACTCGATTACTTACACGGAAGTAAGAAATGGAAATTTTATTTGTAGGGACAAGTATCGGGACACGGCGGCGATGGCGGATCGCACCGTTTTGGTTCTTCTGCTGGCCAGTCCCAAGAGGTAAGCATACAATATAAATACATTGTGATCTCAAGGCCTTCCACTAGCACAACCTTCTCGGGAATAACTTTTTTTTTATCGGGTTCCTTGATTACTTACAAGGAAGTAAGAACTGAAAATTTTATTTTTAGGGGCATGGATTCCGACACAGCGGCGATGGTGAATCGCACCGTTTTGGTTCTTCTGCCGACCACTACCAAGAGGTAACCATATCAATGTGGATTAGGGTGGGTCAAAAAAATCGACTATTTTTTTTTTTACTTCGTACTCCAAAAAATAGGTTACTAGACACCTCTAGAAAATTCACACCAAATATGAGCTTTTTATTTTAAGGGGAAGGTCCTCCGCCTCACAGTTCTTTATTTTTTCTTCAGTATCAGAAGAAAAAATTCATATCGCTCTATCAACTGTTCGTTAAAAATATCCCCCCTTATATACTTGTAGGAAATTGATCGCTCAGCAAAAAAGGTTTCTTACAATTTTTTCGTAAACCTCACTGTTTGAAAGATATTGAAGGTTAAAGTTTGATCATTTTTAGACAAATTTCTGTTTTGCTTATGAATTTCATAACTCGTTAACGAAAAATCACGATGGAAGGCAAAATGCTTGGTTTTGTAGGAAATTAACTGCTCTACAAAAATGGTGCCTTATGATTATTCGATTGAATTGAGCGTTCAAAAGATATTCATCGTCGAACTTCAATACACGCTAATTATAACAGTTTTTGATTAATAATTCGGAAAATTTTAATTCAGTTTACGAGTTTCAGGGATATTTATACGAATTTGAATTTCTATGAACAGAGAAATATTTTAAACTATTTTTCTAGTTTTTTTTTTAGTCGTAACCATGTATGGTTACATTGAAAAAAAAATTAGTGCATTATTTCTGACTTATAGTCAATGATTTATTAAATCTTGAAAAAATAACGTTTTCGTTAGAAATTTATTATGAAATGTATTAATCTTTAAGAAAACAAATGTTCATTATGTTATTAAAAAGTTTTTTTATTTAATTATCATTGACAAAAAAAAGTTCAATTTGTTATTAAAAAGTTTTTTTAATTTAATTATCATTGATAATCAAATAAAAAAACTTTTGAATAAAAAATTGAACGTTTTCTTCTTTAAGATTAATACTTTTCATAATAAATTTCTAACAAAAACTTTATTTTTTCAAGATTTAATAAATCATTGACTCTAAGTCAGAAATAATGCACTAATTTTTTTTTCAATGTAACCATACATGGTTACGACTAAAAAAAAAACTAGAAAAATAGTTTAAAATATTTCTCTGTTCATAGAAATTCAAATTCGTATAAATATCCCTGAAACTCGTAAACTGAATTAAAATTTTCCGAATTATTAATCAAAAACTGTTATAATAAGCGTGCATTGAAGTTCGACGATGAATATCTTTTGAACGCTCAATTCAATCGAATAATCATAAGGCACCATTTTTGTAGAGCAGTTAATTTCCTACCAAACCAAGCATTCCGCCTTCCATCATGATTTTTCATTAACGAGTTATGAAATTCATAAGCAAAACAGAAATTTGTCTAAAAATGATCAAACTTTAACCTTCAATATCTTTCAAACAGTGAGGTTTACGAAAAAATTGTAAGAAACCTTTTTTGTTGAGCGATCAATTTCCTACAAGTATATAAGGGGGGATATTTTTAACGAACAGTTGATAGAGCGATATGAATTTTTTCTTCTAATACTGAAGAAAAAATAAAAAACTGTGAGGCGGAGGACCTTCCCCTTAAAATAAAAAGCTCATATTGGGTGTGAATTTTCTAGAGGTGTCTAGTAACCTATTTTTTGAAGTACGAAGTAAAAAAAAAAATAGTCGATTTTTTTGACCCACCCTAACGTGGATACAGTGTAATCTTAAGGCCCTAAACTAGGGCAACATTTTTCGGGGTAACTTTTTTTTATTGGGTTCCTTGATTACTTACAAAGAAGTAAGGACTGAAAATTTTATTTTTAGGGGCATCTAATAGGACATGGAGTCGAAGGCGGATCGCACCAATTCGATTCTTCTGCCGAACACTATCACGGGGTAAGCATACCAATGTAGATACAATGTAATCTTACGGCCTTACACTAGGGCAACATTCTTTGGAATATTTTTTTTATCGGGTTATTACTCGATTACTTACACGGAAGTAAGAAATAGAAATTTCATTTATAGGGACAAGTATCGGGACACGGAGGCGATGGTGAATCGCACCGTTTTGGTTCTTCTGCCGGCCACTACCAAGAGGTAACCATATCAATGTGGATACATAGTAATCTTAAGGCTCTACACTAGGGCAACATTTTTTGGAATAACTTTTTTTTATCGGGTTCCTTGATTACTTACAAGGAAGTAAGAACTGAAAATTTTATTCTTAGGGGCATGGATTCCGACACAGCGGCGATGGTGAATCGCACCGTTTTGGTTCTTCTGCCGACCACTACCAAGAGGTAACCATATCAATGTGGATACATTGTAATCTTAAGGCCCTAAACTAGGGCAACATTTTTCGGGGTAACTTTTTTTTATTGGGTTCCTTGATTACTTACAAAGAAGTAAGGACTGAAAATTTTATTTTTAGGGGCATCTAATAGGACACGGAGTCGAAGGTGGATCGCACCAATTCGATTCTTCTGCCGGACACTATCAAGAGGTAAGCATACCAATGTGGATACATTGTAACCTTAAGGCATTACAGCAGGCCAACCTTCTCGGGAATAACTTTTTTTATTGGGTTCCTTGATTACTTGCAAAGGAGTAAGGACTGAAAATTTTTTTTTTAGGGGCACTTATCGGGACAGGGTGGCGATGGCGGATCGCACCAATTTGATTCTTCCGTCCACCAGGACTACGAGGTAAGCGTACTGATGCGGACAAATAAATACACCGTAATCCGAAGGGTTCACGCTAGCCCAACATTTTCGGGAATACATTTTTTTATCGCGTTCTTTGTACACTTGCAAAGAAGGGCGGTTAAAAACTAACTTTCTGTCGCGTTTGTTGTGGTACGCATCGACAACGATCGACTTATTGTCAACTGATTGAACGAACGTTTTATTATCAGGCGCATAGGTACGGAAAAGTACGCGATAACGGACTTTCCGGATCTGATATTTCTGTCGGCCATAACGACGGGGTAAGCATACTAATGCAAGAAAACAAAAACATTATAATCTGAAGAGCTCACACTAGTGTAACATTTTTGGGAATACTTTTTTTTTATTGCGTTATTTGAATACTTGCAAGAAAGATCGATTCAGAAGAATGTTTATGAAATCTTGTGTATGAATCTCGTGCATCGGATTTGTTTTTGTCGCGTTCGTTGAGGTACGCCAACGACTGCAATTAATTGATGATGCAAAGATTAAACGAAAATTGTATTTTTAGGTGAATCTATCCGGACAAGGACGCGATAAGAGGCCGCGTGAATCTGATGTTTCTATCGGCCACAACGACAAAGTAAGAATACTTAATCAAACAATTGAATATTCTGGAATCTTAAGGTAATGGACTACATCGACCAGTGCGAAGGTGACAGCGCTATCGGCGCTTGTGAGCGAAGGAGAAGGAGAGAGCGTTTGTAATCCATCGTCTTAAGGACTCGCACTGATGCAATATTTTTGGGAATACATTTTTTATCGCACTTCTTGAATACTTACAAGGATGCTTGAGTCTGCTAATTTTGGCTGAAATCTTTCAATTTAAGCAGCGATTCAACGACAATTTTATTTTCAGGGGCATTTGTCCGAATACGAAGCCGATGATGTCGAACTACTGAACCTATCCGATCTTTCTAAAGGCCACAACGACGGGGTAAGCATACTTAATGCAAGCAAATGCACTCACTCAACAATGCAGATACTCTGTGATCTCAAGGGCTCACACTAGTGCAACATTTTTCGGAATACTTTTTTTTTCATTGCGTTACTTAATTACTTGCGAGGAAGTTCGATTAAAAAAAATGTTTATCAAAATCGTGTTCATCGGACTTATTTTTTTTGGGTTCGCTGAGGTACGGATCGACTGCAATTAATTGATGATGCAAAGATTAAACGAAAATTGGATTTTTAGGTGAATCTATCTGGACAAGGACGCGATAACAAGCCAGTGCGGTCTGACGTTTCTGACGGCCACAACGACAAAGTAAGCATACGTATACAAACAATATTTCTGGGAATACATAAGATCTTTTAATTTAAGCAGCGATTCAAGGATCATTTTATTTCCAGGCACTGAAATATTCCGCATTCGAAGCCGATGATCTCGAGCGTCTGCCCGCATCTGATCTTTCTATCAGCCACAACGACGAGGTAAGCATACCAATGCAAGCAAATGAATCCTCTGTAATCTTAAGGGTTCACACTAGTGCAACATTTTTGGAAACACTTTTTCTTTCATTGCGTTACTTGAATTATTGCAAGGAAGCTCGATTCAGATAAATATTCATCAAAATTGTGTGCATTGAGCTTATTTTTATCGCGTTCGTTGAGGCGCGCATCGCCGGCAATCAATTAATTATTCAGAGATTGAACGAAAGTTGTATTTTCAGGTGAATCTATACGGAAAAGGACGCGACGACAGGCCGGTGTGGTCTGATGTTTCTAACGGCCCCAACGACAAAGTAAGCATATTTATACGAGTAATTGAATATTTTGTAACCTTAAGGATTCATACTAGTGCATCATTTTTAAGAACACAGTTTTCATTGCGTTTCTCAAATAGTTGCAAGGAAGCTCGGTTCAGAAAAATGTTCGCCAAAATATTTCAATTGAAGCAACGATTTAACGACAATTTTATTTTTAGGCCCATTTATCCGAACACGAAGACGATGATATCGAGCTGCCCCGAACTGATCTCTCTTCCGGCCACAAGGACAAGGTAAGCATACTTACGCAAGCAAATGTATACTCCGTAATCTTAAAGGCACGGAAATAGTTGCAAGGGAGCTCGATTCAGAAAAATGCTGGCCAAAATCTTTCAATTTAAGCAACGGTTTAATGGAAATTTTATTTTTAGGCCCATTTATCCGAACACGAAGACGATGATATCGGGCTGCCCCGACCTGATCTCTCTTCCGGTCACAAGGACAAGGTAACCATACTTACGCAAGCATATGTATCCTCAGTAATATTAAGGGCACGGAAATAGTTGTAAGGAAACTCGATTCAGAAAAATGTTGGCCAAAATCTTCTAACTTAAGCAACGATTTAACGACAATTTTATTTTTAGGCCCATCTATCCGAACACGGAGACGATGATATCGAGCTGCCCCGAACTGATCTCTCTTCCGGCCACAAGGACAAGGTAAGCATACTTACGCAAGCAAATGTATACTCCGTAATCTTAAGGGCACGGAAATAGTTGCAAGGGAGCTCGATTCAGAAAAATGCTGGCCAAAATCTTTCAATTTAAGCAACGGTTTAATGGAAATTTTATTTTTAGGCGCATCTATCCGAACACGAAGACGATCATATCAAGCTGCCCCTACCTAATCTCTCTTTCGGCCACAAGGACGAGGTAAGCATACTCACGGAAGCAAATGTATACTCTGTAATCTTAAGGGCACGGAAAAGTTGCAAGGAAGCTCGATTCAGAAAAATGCTGGCCAAAATCTTTCAATTTAATCAGCGATCTAACGACAATTTTGTTTCTAGGCGCATCTATCCGAACACGAAGACGATGGCATCAAGCTGCCCTTGCCTAATCTCTCTTTCGGCCACAAGGACGAGGTAAGCATACTTACGGAAGCAAATGTATACTCTGTAAGCTTAAGGGCACGGAAAAGTTGCAAGGAAGCTCGATTCAGAAAAATGCTGGCCAAAATCTTTCAATTTAAGCAACGGTTTAATGGAAATTTTATTTTTAGGCGCATCTATCCGAACACGAAGACGATCATATCAAGCTGCCCCTACCTAATCTCTCTTTCGGCCACAAGGACGAGGTAAGCATACTCACGGAAGCAAATGTATACTCTGTAATCTTAAGGGCACGGAAATAGTTGCAAGAAAGCTCGATTCACAAAAATGTTGGCCAAAATCTTTCAATTTAAGCAACGGTTTAATGGAAATTTTATTTTTAGGCGCATCTATCCGAACACGAAGACGATCATATCAAGCTGCCCCTACCTAATCTCTCTTTCGGCCACAAGGACGAGGTAAGCATACTCACGGAAGCAAATGTATACGCTGTAATCTTAAGGGCACGGAAATAGTTGCAAGGAAGCTCGATTCACAAAAATGTTGGCCAAAATTTTTCAATTTAATCAGCGATCTAACGACAATTTTGTTTCTAGGCGCATCTATCCGAACACGAAGACGATGGCATCAAGCTGCCCTTGCCTAATCTCTCTTTCGGCCACAAGGACGAGGTAAGCATACTTACGGAAGCAAATGTATACTCTGTAAGCTTAAGGGCACGGAAAAGTTGCAAGGAAGCTCGATTCACAAAAATGTTGGCCGAAATTTTTCAATTCAAGCAACGGTTTAATGGAAATTTTATTTTTAGGCGCATCTAACCGAACACGAAGACGATCATATCAAGCTGCCCCTACCTAATCTCTCTTTCGGCCACAAGGACGAGGTAAGCATACTCACGGAAGCAAATGTATACGCTGTAATCTTAAGGGCACGGAAATAGTTGCAAGGAAGCTCGATTCACAAAAATGTTGGCCAAAATTTTTCAATTTAATCAGCGATCTAACGACAATTTTGTTTCTAGGAGCATCTAACCGAACACGAAGACGATCATATCAAGCTGCCCCTACCTAATCTCTCTTTCGGCCACAAGGACGAGGTAAGCATACTCACGGAAGCAAATGTATACGCTGTAATCTTAAGAGCACGGAAATAGTTGCGAGGAAGCTCGATTTAGAAAAGTGCTGGCCAGAATTTTTCAATTCAAGCAACGATTTAACGGAAATTTTATTTTTAGGCCCATCTATCCGAACACGGAGACGATGATGTTAAGCTGCCCCGACCTAATCTCTCTTCCGGCCACAAGGACGGGGTAAGCATACTTACGCAAGCAAATTCAGAAAAATGGTGGCCAAAATCTTTCAATTCAAGCAACAATTTTATTTTTAGAGCCATCGGTCCGAACACGAAGACGATGATATCGAGCGGCCCCGACCTAATTTCTCTTCCGGCCACAAGGACGGGGTAAAATCATACTTACGCAAGCAAATTCAGAAAAATGTTGGCCAAAATCTTTCAATTTAAGCAACAATTTTATTTTTAGACCCATCGGTCCGAACACGAAGACGATGATATCGAGCTGCCCCGACCTAATCTCTCTTCCGGCCACAACGACGGGGTAAGCATACTTATGCCAGCAAATGAATATATCTGTAATCTTAAGGGCGCGCAGTTGCCGCTTTCAGAAATTCCAAACCTTCCGGAACACATTCTCGAACATTTTATCAATAATCGCGAATTCTCATCGTCCTAGTAGGCAAAAGTAGCCATGGCCCACCTTGGATAGGCTCGTTCAAATTCTTACCAGTTTTTTCCAAAACGTCCGATTTCTTCCAAATACTCCCAAATTTGAGTACGTAAAAGATTTTTTTTCATCTCGAAAATTAATTATTGATTCGAAACAAATACTTTCGAATAGCCATCGAAAATTCGATGCTTTCACTTCAAGACCCATCGAATTGAAAAAAAAAAAACACCATAGAAAACCATATACAGCTGTTTTTATTTCATTGCAGGGAAAGAAGCAACCATGTTCGGGTATTCTAGATGGGATTCTCAACCTTCCATCCATAATAAAGAAAAAGGTATCGCAAGTTTTCCACACCTCCGAAGACCACGAATCAACCGCCTACGAGCACCATAATCCTTCCGACCTCATCAAACTACCCGGTTTAAACCTCATCTCCGCACCCATCGGCCTTATATTCGGACACGTTCGTATGGTTCTGGATAATTTCCTACCGAAATTCTTAAACGAAGTTTCCGAACACGTAGACACCAAATCGCAACATATCCACTCGATCTTGAAAACCGTCGACGCCAGCTTCTCGGAAAAAATAATGATTCACATCGACCACGCATTAGAGAAAATTCAAACGTTCTTGGCTTTTGGCAAACCGGAACCCTCGAATTTCATTCTTCGCATCATCACTTGCATAATACAAAAGATCCGATCGGCTTTGCGAAACCTTGGACCGGCGGTTTTCGCGAATATTGCCGATGAAATCGACCTCAGAGTTCACATCGTCCAGACGACTTTGAAGAAATTCATACCGCAAATCTTGGAAATTATTTCCAGATACTTGGATCACATACAACGAATGATCACTAGATTTACGGGAGGTCCCGAAACGGTAGATGTGTTGGAAGATTATGTCAAACCCATCAGCGCCCAGTTGCAAAATATGCCCAAGTTAAATTTAAACTTTGACGACCTAAAATTCGATCAACTTATTCCTAAGTTAAATTTTAACTTTGACGACCTAAAATTGGAACAAAATATTCCGGCGGGCGTCGCAAGGTCGAGGGATGAAACATTTGACTCTTATCGCGTTCCCGAAGCGGAAGATATTGTTCGGTCGTTTGGCTTCGAAGAGCCCATCGTGAAATCGGATCCTGCAAGCCTGAATGGTGAATCGGAAGGGTCGGTGTATTACGGGGATATCGTAAATTAAAATCGCTATTCAACGAAATGTAATTGAGAACGAATGCATCTGTGAAGATGATCGATGATGGCTGGCAATAATTCCTGCAATGATTTTCTGTCAAAATTGTACGGATCTACGAAATTTTTGAAAACCCAAAACTTACGTTTGTAAAAGATTACAAGAAATAATTTGAATAATCTACAGCAAATGAGTATATTATCATTTATTTATTTTTACTGCCAATTTTAAGCATTCTTGTCGTATCGGCTACTCGGACGCTCCGAGTAGCCGATACGCCATCCCATCCCATCGCCATCCCATTTGGTCATAGAAAATGGCGCCCTCGCAAATTTTATAGCCCTCATAAGCGTCCGTCACACCCATTTACCGCTGCGCCTCCTACATGCGGAAATAGGCACTATATTTCTCGTAGCAAATCCTAACCCGTGACATCCTCACGTTTCATGTAACTTCTTCTTCTATGCCGACTCTCGCCGTTGTTGCTTCTTGGTTGTTCTGTTGATAATTCGGCTTTTTAACGACGATGTAGATACACAACGGTATCAACGTTATTTGATAAATACATGTTATTGTTTCGCATGCGAACAAAAAACACTCGTGAACGTCCGTAATGGCGGAAAAATCGAAGAATATGAGCCACGTAAAGCACATACCGAAAGACGCTCAGGTTATAATGTCCATAATGAAAGACATGGGCATTACGGATTACGAGCCAAAAGTTATTAATCAGCTGCTCGAATTCACTTATCGTGAGTAATTACACTTCTCCTATTTACGCTTTGAAACAAATTTTCGTGAGATTATCCCAACACCTCGAAAAAAGGAAGAAAAGAACAACAACAATGTTTTGTAGGTTATATAACTTGCATCCTGGACGACAGTAAAATATACGCGAACCATGCCAAGAAAAAGTTCATCGATTTGGACGACGTAAGATTGGCTGTGAAGATGCAGCTCGATCGCACTTTCACAAATCCTCCGCCCAGAGACGTCCTGTTGGACGTGGCTCGTGCCAAAAATAATATTCCTCTGCCGTTCGTCAAACCCCACAACGGCTTGAGAATACCTCCCGATCGTTACTGCCTCAACGCCACCAATTACAAACTCAAGGCCGCTGCCAAAAAACCAGTGGGGAAGTTGGCCCACTCTATCGGCAACAACGCCGCGGGCGGTGGACAGGTCAGGGTCAAATTGGAAACGAACAAAGCCACTGGTTTGTCGATCGTTAAGAGACCCGGAACGTTGTCCACCGTTGCCAGGACACAGACTATATCCATACCGAAACCTGTTTTCAAGTTCTCAACCGGTAAGAAAGAAATCCGATCTTTTTCTGGTTTTTTTTTTTTTTTTAATCATCAATTTGAATTAAGTACTGAGGAACGATTGAAACTTTTCCTGTGGCAGATGCGCTATCCTTCCGCAATTCCCTCAAGCATCCCGCTCCTGTCATCCGTCTCACAATCAGAAATCGTAAGCAACTAAAAATGAGTTAATTGTAAGAATACCAAAAAGTATTTGACCCATCTTCCCGTCACTCGTTAACAAGTCACGAATCGATCGATAAACAAGAGTTTATGGATACCAAAGTTGTCGCCGCGGAAGCGTGACGTCTCGCGTCGATGCACAAACAATGAATCCAAAAATTTCTTAGGTTCGACAACGAGCGGAGTGGGTAAAGTTCCAGCGGCGAAGCCAAAAATCCAGATCTCCACGGGCCAGCCGTCCACCGCCATCAAAATAGAGATGGAAGACAGCGCCAAGCGAAAGCGCGAGGACGACGACTACGACGTTCCTTAAAACTTAATGAAAAAAAAAAAAAAAACGAAAACTCAAATTCTTCCACGCACTGTACGCAATTACCGTCGTTATATATTTTTACATCCTCAGTACTTTAATAATTTCATCGTCTAATCATTCAAACGTTAATAAACTTTTAAATCTTAGAAGTTAGATCGATAAGTTATTCAATAAAAATCTGTTAGATTTGATTTTCAAAAAACTCTTCGTGTTCTTCGCCGTCCGAAGCTTCTGCGCTTTCCGCTTCTTCCTCTTCATCGACGGGGGAAGTTGGAGGATATCGATGTTCCTCTTGGCTCACGGCTTCTTCCGCCGAATCTTCTTGTTCCGTCGTTGTTTCCTCTTCCTCGTCTTTCGCCTCGAATTCGAGCTCGATCGCTCGTTCCATTTCTTCCTCGTCGTTTTCCGATTCTCGGGCCGATTCTACGCGAATCATCGAGCCTTCGTCCGGAGCCAGGGCGATCCTCGACGGTTCCGCCGATGGTACCGGTGTCGTTCTTATCGCCGTTTCTGTTTTCTCATCGAATCGCTTCGAATCCTCGCGGAAAGCCGCGGGCTGATCCGACGGCGCGGCATCGACGGACAGCCGCGTTTGCGAACGTTTCGCTGCTTCGTCTTTCTTCTCCTTAATCAGGCTCGGCTCGTGACGCAGGGGAAAAAGAAGCTTGTACTCTTCCGGCATTTCGTCGTCGGACAACAATCTGTGCCGATTAAATACGGAATAATCGATTCGGTCTGTTATTATCGTTCGTTATAAAATAATCGAGACGAGGAGATTTTTTTTTAAATATCATATTTTTAAGTATAAGGCTTGAAAATTATCGTCAATTTGGGCGAATAACGGAAAATGGAACACGTGAAGGAACAACGTGTTAGACTCTTTGCATGATTGAATTTATATGACTTACTTATCGGCGAAATAAATTCTTCGAATTCGACAATTGGCATGGATCTGCAGCCTCGTGGTTTCTACGTAATTCGAACCGTAAGCCCGTCTCGTAAAATCGGCGATATTAAAATGAATCGAATTCCAGCCACAACACAGACCAATGGGCATCGAAGTACCGAAAGGTCTAACCTTGGTCGTGCTTTGAAAATTGCTTATGCGAAATCGTCTGTGCATATTTTTATCGTCCAGTATCTAAAATCAATTTGAATTTTTTTTTCTTTCGAATTATGGAGAGTCGATAACGAAGTAATTGTTCGATATCATTTGCGGTAACAATTTTACCGTTATCTCGAACGTAAAGTACTTTTTCATGTTCTTGATAATCATGACGAGAAACGGCAGAGTTATGCCGAGAACTGTTTTCGGATTTTTCGGCGAGTATATAAAAGTCGTAGCGACGTTTGTACCTGCGATCTCCAACGCCAGAGATTTGACCTCCTCGTCGGTGACTCGCCTGATCCATCCATTTTTCACCTGACAAAACGAACGGATTCAAATCCGGTGCCGACTGCGATGCTTAACCGTTACAACGATTGGCCGAATGCCAAAAAACTTTATCGCAAGTGAATTCATCGGATTTGATCGATCGGTTGAAAAGTATTAATGAGGTTGTGGGTGAAGGTCGTGAGAAAATATAGGAAAGCAGTCGGTTATTGGGAAAAAAAATAATTAAAAAGCAATCGTACGAACTTGCATGCCCCAAAGTTCGAGCGGCGATGCGCCACAGCTGAATAGAACGGTCAACAATCCGGCTTGATACTGATTTCGAAACATAATCGAAATATTAACTTGCACCAATCAATAACGATAACCAATAACTTTTTATTCAATGACAACTTCGTATTCATCGTTTGTTTTTTTTTTTTTTTTTTTCGATTAATTTTGTTTTCGTAGAATTACAATGTGACAAATCGAAAATTTCCAATGAAGTCGACGATGGTATGAACTTTTTTTTTACAACCCTTTGACAGGGTCTGCAATCTGCGATTGCAATTTATTTGTATCGATCTAGTATTTACTTATTGACGCCATTTTTTTTTTTTTTTTAATAATATTGTGCACCTTCTCACGTTTGTGGGTGAAATTTTTGTTGTTTCCAGGTGCAACAATTATTGGCAGTGTGAAAGAGGTATTTTTTATTTATTTAATATTCGTCGAGGGTTAATTTAATTCACTTGATGCAATAAATTATTATTTAATGAAAATGACAATCGAGTCATCTGTCGGATAAAAGTTCGTTGATACGTCGACGCTCCTTCGGCGTCGCGAAATCCGGTACACGAGTGGCTTCCGGTGGAAATCCAACGGTGAAGATTCTGTCGATCTTTGCACCAGCGAGAGCGCAACTCTGCATCATGACTATGTTCATGATTTCGCGATTCAATTGACGAGTTATTTGCTTCTTTCTCTTCAGGGCTCGGCGTCGGCATATCACGTAACTTGAGACAGTTTGAAAATCAGGGGGGAAAAATATAGTACACCAACCCTTAAGGGGATCAAAAAAATTGTTCTATTCTACTCTGTATCATTTTTTTTTAGATCTTGATTTTAATTTATTTTATTTTATTCGATCGAGCAAATCAAATTGTTAAAATTTGTTCAAAAGTATCGTCCTTACTAAGGCAGAGTCTTCAACCCCGAGTAGCTCGGATGAATCGAAACATCGCTCCTATAAAGTTCCGGAAACATTTTCATGTGTTTCGTACGATATTTTCTGACCGAACTTATTTTTTCCATTTCCTCGACAATCGTACGTTCTTCCGGTGCTTCTTTGTCAGACGATTCGATGATTCCCGACTTGTCCATTAATTCCATCGACTTCTGACGACTCCTCGTCGCTGGATCCATCGTTTTATCGATCTTTCACAACGATAAAATTTCTCAACAATTATTGCCACCAATTAATGTCACGAATTAATTTTTAAAAAAATCGAATTGCTTCTTTAAAATTGTTTTTTATGAATTTAAGTTTAAATTTATGATAAGGTTTGGAGTTTCTTGGAAAACCCCGATTGATTTAATTAGCGAGAACGTTGTAAAGTAGGTGGAGGCGAGGTTGCACGAGGTCTGACTCGCGCGGTCAACGATCAAGTTGAATTTGAAAGACGTTTCGCGAGGATGGCGAGGAAGCGCGCGCGGTATAGCCTCGGGGTTGCTTTCCTCGTTCTATCCTCGTTGTCTATAACGATTCGGAAAAAGTTATAGCGGCGCGCCCAACTACGAACTACCAGGCGAGGATCCGACGAAACGAAGTGAGCCGCTGGGTGCCTCGTACGAATATCGATTACGTTTCTAGGTGAATCCAGGTGAATCAATGAAGGATTTTAACCTCATGTATCCTTGTCAGTTGCTTACATTTTTTTATTTTTTATTCGTATACTAATTAATTTTATTTTTATTTTACGTAATTTGACGTTTTTTTATTGAGCGATTTTGCCGAATATTTCGATACTTTTGCGAATATCATAACAACGTTTTTTATGATGAGATATTGTTTATAAATTTGAAGCGATATGTGTCACATTGAACGGTTAAATAATTTTTTGGGTATCAGGTTATAGACGATCACGACGAATCAATGAAGTTTTAAATTTTCGGAGTCGCTTATCGATTGAGAAAAATTATTGTTATCGTTGAAAATAAATTTGTAAAAATGCAATAATCGATGTGAAGGTTTCTAAATTATGTAACTTTTCAACGTATTTTTATTTTACTTTTCCTGTGTATTAATGAATGTTTGCTTGGAGAATTTTTTATTCTTCAGGAAAATTTTTAGCGTTATTAATATTTCGCTAGATTGATCATTGAAAAAAAAATTATTTTTCACAGCCAGTGCATAGATTGCCGTGAGTCGATGTGTCACTGCAACTGGCACGAGAGGGATTTTTATTGCTCTGTGCTCCATATTCTTCATTCCCTCCCACTTGATTTACGGTTAATGGGTAATCGACCAAACGCCCACTTTGCGGAGTCCACACACGGCCGTTGTTCGGCTGTACATTAAACTTGAAACCAGTTCGGGTTAAAAAAGTCTTTGCACATTATTCCGTTACATCGATTTGAGTGGCTATAATGTCTTCCCTTCAACGATATTCCTTTAATTTTCGTGGGAAATAATGCAGCTCGCATAGGCACGTAAAAATATTATAATAACACGGTGTATAGTGATTGCATTTGTGCCACCGTAAATACATCCAATTAATTATAATTGCAAGTTTTTTTCGTCCGGCTCATGAACCACAGGACGTTTCAGGTCCTGAAGACCTAATTACATTTTATTTACATTCTTATTATTGCTTATATGATATCATTAACATATATAATATATATTTTTATCATTGTTATCATTATTAATTGCCAATTACCATCTATTTCTCATTCAAGAAGTTACATCTTCATCATTAGTCGTTATCGGTACAACCACATTATTTAATCTCAAACGCGTATAAAATAAATCAAAAAATTCAAAACGTTACGACTTACGACGTAACTGAATACCCTGTAAATACATGAAATTTAATTCCGTCGATCTTATCGTATTCGTGACGAAACGAATCTCACGATTTTAAGATAAATAATTTTTCAAAAGCTCACGCGCGACGTATACGATAGGAAATGCACGACGGAGGTTCGCCACTGGCGCATGCCCACTCGCTTTTCGCACGATAAAGCATCCCCATTGGAACCAGCGTCCCACCCTTGTACCCATGCCCGAATTTATCGACATTTTCCATCGGCGAGAAAGACGAAACGGGAGAACGTTGCCACCGACCGGGGCTCGCGGGACGGAAAACGAGGCCGAGATCGCGCCGGACGGAGAAAACGTATGAAACAACATACACGAACAATCGCGAGAGCGAGAAAGAAAACGCGAGAGACAAACCCGACGGCGCGAGGGATCGTCCGTGAGGGTTGAAAGTCATCAGAGGGAGCTATGCCAACCGGTTCGGAAAGTTCAACGTGCAGTCGTGCTCGTTACAGCTGATCGCAAAAGCACCGTCCTCGCAATTATGACACAGTGATAAATAAATATCGGAATTCGCGCAATCATCGAACGTTACTCGGTCTCGCGATTCAAAAAAATTTTTTCTCTCGGACGCTAAATTTTTACCGAGATGACCGAGAAACTGTGACGGATCGAATATATTATCTTCTTCCACGAATCGAGCTACAGTGCGATATACATAAATATATATTTATTTTGGGAAAACAAGAAGAAATCGATACGAAAATTAAAAAAATAAGAAATTGGAGACTCGAGTGGGAGAGGAGATTTTGGAAAAATCTATTTAACGATGATATGATGTTTGATTTTTGAATAAAAATTTTATTCACGCGGATGTTGGCGATCGAGATAAACAAGGGTAGTTGCAGTGGTACGATAGAAGTTTGTGGATCGAAGCAAGCGATAAATAGTGGAGGTAATTTATTGACAATTTTCAACGTCTTCGGGGAGCTCGATATTAACAACTGTTACGTACAATGGCCAGTGAAAAACTGCAAAGAAGGTTCGTAATTGATCAGCTTGATGATTTGGATGACAAACAAATGAATCGATTGAAGAATCGAATAAAATTATAACTAACGATGGAAGAATATATAGCTGAGGGAGTGTGTGATGACATATAGATTGGCGTGTCGTAGGTGTGATCATTAGTTGGACAACAAACCCCTACCACCCACCTTTCCTTCTTTAATTGTATATTCCCGACTGGCAAAACCATATTGGATATAATCGATGAAACGCGATTCAGTGGTGAGTAATAAGACCAACGGGGGATTATTTTAACGCGCACGACTCGTCAGTGACAACAGGTTTTTCGGCACGGTTGGACAAACGGTTTCGTGTGTGTGTGTCTTATACGCTTTTGAATCTATTGAGGTTTTACAATCGTTTTTGCAGTGCCGCTATCGAAACGGGGTTGTTTTTTTCATCGACGTCGAGTCCTCGCAAGATGAAAAAAATTATCAACGACTCGATAACGCGTTGACCCTTTCACTCGTGAATTCATTGACGATAGAATATGTTTTCAATTTTTATTATATTAAGTAATTGTTTCGGCTCCGGTGTTCGGATACGTTTTTTTGTAGTTTTTGAAATGAATATAATCGTTTGTTTTATTTTTTTTGGGCGATTATTTATTTCTCAATGGACTATCAGGGAATTGTTGTGACTTGGGTACCACTTTAGGGTCGTTAGCGCGTAAGATTTTAAAACATTGGATTATCTGCCGATTTTTTCATTGAATTGCCCATCGCGAAATAATTCATTCTATGTCGATGTATAATTTGTAGATGAAATAATGATAACGATTGTCGAATAAATATTTTACGGGGTGAGTATTGAGGTTCTGAGTTAGAAAAAATAGTCAGGGGCCTTTAATCAAAAACAATATAATAATTTATAAAATTTTCGAAGCAAATACTTCAACAATTCAATCATGAAAAATTCGCCATATTTTTTTTCTCAAATTTTCAGTAAGCCATCGATTGTTTTGCTTTTACCGTGAACTTGTAGACGAATTCGAGCTACAATTTCAACTGTATTACAAAAAGTTGACGTTACATAGACGAGTCACATTAAATAGGAGTTGTCGATAAAGATTAATTTAAGATTGTATGTATAAGGGATTGTATTCAATCGCGATAATATCTATTGAGCCGCCGATTCGTGGGTCCTTGGTTCGTTACGAATTGATCGTGGTAAATCGTCGAAATATAATTCGTCACTGAGTCCGAACGTGACTCAATCACCCGGCTTAGGTGCACCCCCACGCGTTTGTTCGGGTTGCGTAAGTCAGCTGGAAGGGTGATAAAGCGGAGGAGGAGGATATATTCATATGTTCGCGTTGTAACACCCGCGAAGTCTCCTTGGCCTCATACGTCTGTTCTAGTTCAATTTTGGTAGTCGTGGGTAGCAGCACATACGCTCTTTTCTTCCTTCTCATCATCGCCAAAGTTCAATTAATAAATAAACACAATTATCGTAATAACAAACCTGAGAGTCTGAAAATATTTACCGGCGAAAAATTCTTTATAAAAATTAGAAAAATTACACACATACGCTTTTCGTCCTCATAATCGCCCCGCAAGTGCAATTCATGAATATTATAAATTATTGTGATTTCATCAAAAAATATTCAACTGTAAATCTGAAAGTCTGAAAATAGTCACCCTCTGATAATTTTTTACGAAATTACGAAAATTACACACATACGCTCTTCCTCCTCATAATCATCCCCAAAGTCCGATTAATAGATATAAGGAATAATTGTAATTTCATAACCAATTGTCCAGGTTATTCCTGAAAGTCTGAAAATATTTTCACTTTATCGAATCTCACGGATCATCTTCGACGAATGATTTAAATTTTTTCTCCCATAATCATTGAAACAAAAACCGCAGATTTTTTAATGCTTCAATTGTTTTCTTTAATTCTTTAATATTTAAAAAAAAACAAGGACTACATTGCCAGCACCAGGACACACGGAGGTGAATCTGTGCTCTGTATTATCGTTGGGCAAAGATTTGAGCAAAATCACAATGCCGGTTGTATTCAACGAGCCGCTCTCGTTTCTTCAGCGGGTCACCGAGTACATGGAATACGCCAAGT
Organism: Sussaba pulchella; assembly: GCA_963971145.1. Classification (NCBI taxonomy): domain Eukaryota; kingdom Metazoa; phylum Arthropoda; class Insecta; order Hymenoptera; family Ichneumonidae; genus Sussaba; species Sussaba pulchella. The sequence continues at coordinate 3,879,797 of OZ020168.1, forward strand.
TGCTCAAACTTGCGTCCATGGAGCAGGACCCCGTCAACAGATTGCAGGTAATGAAATTTATTAGCCACCACCAGCGAGTTTTATCGTAACTTTTGAGTGTGGCTGCCTCTAACGCCTACGAAGAAACTTCAGCTCTTGGCTTTCTTCGTCGATGAATGAAAGTTTGACAAGTTCTTGCCGTTAGCCGAGTTAACACAACTGTGATGGATATATAGACCTACGCTTGCACTGTCAATACGTTGAATAATAATTCATATCTGTCCCATCAACTTTTACCATCGACGACAATTTTATCACGGAAATCGAATGTTAATTGCTGATATCATTATTTTGAAGCACGTTGAGGATGATGTTTAATTTGAGATTGAGTTATCAACTTGTTTAGCGCTATTTTTTCGACCCAAGAATCAACTTTAGATTTGTTATTTATTCGAGTTCTTTGATCCAAACGAATTTAACGAATTTCATTGAATTTTCCGATAATAATTAAAAAATATTAAAAGTTAAACAATAAGACTTAATTAGTTATCAATTAATTCGTTTAATTGTTTCAATTATTACTTATTGCAATTTTTACTACTACTTATTTTTACTTTTCATTTTACTTATTTTTTATTCATTATTTTTATTTCGGAATGAATTTGATATTATCGTTTATTATTAATTTTCAGTACGTTTCGGCATTCGCGGTGAGCGCTTTGGCGTCGAATTGGGAAAGATTGGGTAAACCATTTAACCCTTTACTCGGCGAAACTTACGAGTTGCAGCGAGAAGACTTCCGGTAATTGAGTCAAACGTTAACACGACAATGGCGATAAAATTGACTATCACATTCATTAAATTGTCGTTTTTTTCGATCCTTCGTTACAGCATAGTGTGCGAGCAGGTGTCTCACCATCCCCCGGTCTCGGCTTTTCACGCCGAGGGCGAGGGTTTTGTCTTTCACGGAAGTATCCACCCGAAACTCAAATTCTGGGGCAAATCCATTGAGGTGCATCCCAAAGGAGTCGTGACTGTCGAATTACCGGAGTGAGTATGCCGTTTATATTGATTATTCAACCATTTCACGAGAAAATTAGAATTTCGACAGATTGTATGGAATTACACAGTTTTTTTTCTCAATTTTAATTAATCCTTAATCAATGAATGAAATGCGTGGCCTAAGTCTACTCCATTACATCAAAATAAATCGAGAAACTGAACAAATAAAATTAAAAATAACTTTTCACTATTTAAATGTTTAATAATATTAAAAATAATAATAATAATAATAATGATAATAATAAAAATAATAATAATAATAATAATAATAATAATAATAATAATAATAATAATAATAATAATAATAATAATAATAATAATAATAATAATAATAATAATAATAATAATAATAATAATAATAATAATAATAATAATAATAATAATAATAATAATAATAATAATAATAATGATAATAATAAAAATAATAATAATAATAATAATAATAATAATAATAATAATAATAATAATAATAATAATAATAATAATAATAATAATAATAATAATAATAATAATAATAATAATAATAATAATAATAATAATAATAATAATAATAATAATAATAATAATAATAATAATAATAATAATAATAATAATAATAATAATAATAATAAAAATATTAATAATAATAATAATAATAATAAAAATAACAATAATATACCCGTTATGTCATAAAGATGGAAGGAAGCCTATACCTGGCAAAACGTAAATTGCATTCTGCACAACGTGCTAGTGGGTCAGATCTGGATGGAGCAATTGGGCGCCCTGGAAGTTAAGCAAATCGGTGGCGCAAATTTGAAAGCCACCCTGGCTTTCAAAAGTGCATCGTGCAACAGCAAGGATCTTCACCGTGTCGAGGGCTTTATCACGGATTCCGAGTGAGTCTTCGAGGCCTCGTTAAAAATGCACGATCTATCACATTTGTCCGAAAATATTGTAAAATTCGACGTTTATTTATTTTTTGAATTTCTTGTGTAACCAGCAAAAAGCGACTCGTCTTTCTGTACGGCAAATGGACGGAGCGTCTGCGTGCATGCGATCCGTCCTTGTACGAGGAGACGATGGAAAGGATAAAACGCGAAGCCAAGAGTCCTCAAGGTAGTCCAGGACACAAAAAAGTTCTCGCGAGACTTCACAGTCTGAAAGTGAGTTCGTTCAGGGCATCGGTTCATCAGGACACCATCGACGAGGGTAGCACCGAAGGGGAGGAGTGTTTGCCCGTTGACGAGATTTCAGGATCGACGACGTTGTGGGAAGTCGCACCTAGACCCAGCAATAGTGCCGATGTAAGTGTTTAAAAAATGTTATATATTGTTTTATGCAGCCATCGATGGTGTATTTATCAGAGCTTCTGTAAGCTTAGCAATCACATAAGAGGTTGATTTCAATACGACATCGTGGGTCATGCAAGATTCTTGTAACCATAGTCAAGTGATCGATGAATCACAAAAATGACCATTAATTGTAGCAATTACATTTTTACAAAACAATTCGATTTTTAATAACCTTCCCTGGGTTATAAGAAATACTTGTCAAAAAAAAATGCAAGTAACCCGTGCGAACATGGGTCCAAAAAAAAAATCGCGACCCTACAGTCTCGGATTATAATCATTGAATCCATCAAGACGTCACCGTTAATTACCATAATTAAATTTTAATATTAATATAATATTATTGTTAAAACTAAATTTCGGTAGTATTACCAATTCACGGCTTTCGCGATGTCCCTGAACGAGATGGAAGCCGGAATGGGAAAAACATTGTGCCCGACGGATTCGAGATTGCGTCCGGACATACGGAAATTGGAAATGGGCGATCAGGATGGCGCGGCAACGGAAAAAATCAGACTGGAGGAGAAGCAACGCGATTGTCGTAAATCGCGAAAACACAAAAAGGAACCCGAATTCACACCTAGGTACGTTTTCAGTCTCGATCACGCGTACAAACACGCGCTTGTGTGGGTTTTATGGGTTATCGATTCGGAAATTAATGATTTTTATCAACTTCCGGGGTGTCAGGTGGTTCCGAGCCGGTATCAATCCTCACACGGGACAGGAAGACTGGCTCTACGTGGGCGGCTACTGGGATCGCAATTATTCCGATATCGAAGACATATTTTAATGCTCATCGAACACGAAAACCGCGAAATAATGTTCGATAATCCTAAACTAACGATACGAAAAGGCTATTTCGAGATTATATCGCTATGTTGTATCTCGGAGCGTTCAGCTCTGCTCCAGAAGCGTATAAAAAATGAAAAAAACACATCAACATAAAAAAAAAAAAAAAAACCACGAAGAAGAAGAATTTATTATACAGTTTACGGGGAATTTTTTCATCGTTGAATTGTTGGAGAAATGATAATCGATCGGGCATTTGAATATATCGTTTTGCAAGGTAAATGAAAAATATATGTGCACCGCAAAAAGCGTTTATGAGGTAAGTTAAGGATGGTTCAAACGTGAAGTTGTAACGTAATGGTTGGTAATAATTAAGAGCAATTTATTCGACGTTGGGAATCGAATCGCAATTGGTGGAAGAATATATTTAATCGCGGAATTAACGCGAAAACGGATGTGAAATTATATGTCGATCGAAAATGTCGACGACGATGGAAAAAAAAAAAAAATGGCGATGACCGAGCGAACGAGAATGCGAAGGGAATAATCGATTTTTTTGATTAACGAACGAAATTCAATATTTCACGACGTGATCCTGATCAGCTGTACACCGAAAATTGAGACAAGCCTTGTTCGTACACGTAAATACAGTGAAAAGAGAAGAAAATAAATGTCAAGCTTTTAAAAGTCAATCAATATCAATTGCTACCTGATACGAAGAAAGTATCCTCTACATAAAAAAAAAAATGAAAAATAACAATAATGATGACAACAATAACAATAACGAGGATAGATGCGCGATGCGAAAATTATCAACGTGAATTAGTTTTCCGAAATATGTGAAAAGAGTAAAAAAATGTCGATAGTCATTTTATCAGACTGTACCGGCTTATGTTTCTCGAAGCAGCGATCGCTATTTACCGTGACAATACTCAGCCGGAAATGAAACAACTTTTGCCCATTAATAATCGCCAAGAGGATAAAAAAAAAAAAACAATCTTAGAATCCACATAGTTTCGCGCAAGAACAGTACATTTGCGATTAATTAGAAAAATCAGTGTCTATAATAGAATTCGAAAACGAGAATTGACGAAAGAAAGAACAAAATTGAAATGACGTTTCAATTTTTTCTTCACGAACACACAATTATACGAGGAATTATTGAGAGAAAAATAACTTTTTCGAAATATAAACAACCGAGAGGCTGCGAATTTTCCTTCGCACTGTTCCACGAAACACAACACTGCGAAACTATTTTCATCATCGAATGAATTGTACATACGCGCAAATATGAACAAGAACAATGTAGTATAATTATGTGAATCGATTATTTATTTATTTATTTAATTTATTTGGATTATTTGTTCTTCGTTAGATCGATAAGCGACGCTTGTAGGGTTAAAAATTGTTTAGGAATCGTTGGGTTTCTTAGGCGGTAACGTGATCGTTCGTCAAAACCAACGACGAACATTTCTCGCGCTTGTCCGTAGCGATATTTTCACGATACCTCGAAAAAATTGCTCCTGTCGCTATTTTTATAAACAAACGATTATGATCCTCGAGCACGTAACTATTTACACAATCGCGTTGGCCATTTTAGCGTAGCCACATCGCAGATCAATGTAAATACGCAATGTATAAAAAAAAAAAACGAACATTACATGACGTGGTACATATATTTAGTAAATCCGTGAAACTAACGTGGGATTCGTTACAGATTTGACGAAAAATGCTTTTTTTTTCTATGATTTTCGATGAACCAAACGCATGTTTTATACTCCATGTGCCAATGAGACTATTTAGAGCAGCTTTTCTTATTCCAACGGGACGACAGTCCGTCGACACAATCGAAATTTGTATAAGCTCTCGATTGAATTAAGGGGGTGGACCACGTCGAAGAATTTCGAAGCTAAAATGTTCGAGTTTTATTTGCTTTGCAATATTTCATGAAAAAGTAAATTTATTCGGGTGAACTGGAGATTACTGAGTCAATTGTGAAAACAAAACGACTTGTAGACAGTTTAAGAATCAAGGGATTAAAAAAAAAAACATAGAAACAACACTGACACAATAATTGATTATTATTTTTGTTGGTGCCGGATGAATCTTTTTGAGCAGGGATTTTTATGAACAAGTTCAAACGACATTATGTTGCCACTACAATTCAAAATTTTCAATTTTTTTAATATGAACGCTGATATATTCGAATTAACAAATGAAAGTTTAATTTCAACTCGAAAATCTGTCGTTTTCGCGAGACAGAAAGTTGAAATGTAAAATTGTGAAATATAAAATTCAGAATGTTTCATGTTTCAAGTCAATCGGTACAATTATTCTCAAATTATCATGTCCACAATTACGAGAGAGAATAAAATAACGAACAAACGAAAAATATAATTCGGAAAACGGGTTTTGAAGTTCATGTTTTTTTTTCGACAAATATTAAATTTGAGAAAATTTTATTATATACACAACCAAATGTTTGAAGATTCGAAAAGTGGGTTAGCCCTCTCGGATATCGTGCTCGGTACCGTTGCGTCTCAATTGAGAAATATTTATTAGAACATGTAACACGTGGTAGTTTTTAACATAGTTGATAATACTATAAATGAATTAAAAAAAAAAAGATATAAAACCGTTCGTGAGAACGTTCGAAAATTTTAAAGATTCGTTGAACGAATCGTACTCGGCACGTAGATTGATTTAATTGAAATTTAACGAAAGAACACAAAAAAAAACGAGAATTGTGAGTAGTTTGTGCAAAGTATAGAGGCCATCACATCCAGTCGTTAGATAACGGCAATATACATTTTTTGCACGCAGCTACGAATAAAGTAGGTATCCGGGACGCATAATTTAACAAAAACGGAAAGATTAATTAATTAAATAAACGAGAATCCATGTGTGCACGAATATTATATTATCAAAGAAAATTATTGGAACGACAGGAAAGACGGATGACGTTTATTGAAATGACATAGAGTAGACGAGACAAAAAACGAATGTATATTGCAACATATATATATATATATTTATATACTTACCAATATATGTATATATTGCAATATGTATATATATTGATATACATATATATATTCAGCACGAGATTTGCAAACGATGATATGCTGGTACCTGGTGTTGATTAGTTATCGATTATCGACAGTTATGTGTGTTTAGAAAAATGAGAAAAAAAAATTCACGCGTTATTCAAACATTCGAAGCTGCGTGAGGATATCTTAGAAAAATTAAAAAATCATTATCCAACGTCAACCGAGTGAGATTTTATTAGACTTATATCGATGATGGAAAAATAAATTTTATGTTAATGAGCGTCTTGGCCAGTTCGAGTTCGCGAGTAATAAGACCGTTGTGATAATTATGTTTTTCATGTGTTACATAGATGAAATATATTAGCACTGAGAAAATAAATAAATGTTACAACAGCGTTGAAACTGTGAATTGTCATAATTTCTTTGGCATTATTATTATTATTATTATTATTATTCCTTTAAAAGTCACAAACGAGATTCTAATAGTTATAAATGCTAGAAGAAAAAACCAAAAAATTTCTGTTCAATTAATGATTCGTTAAAAATGGATTTCCCGCAAAATTTCGGCAGTTTTCGCGCTACCGGTAATTTCTATATGTTCTTCATTCCCCAAAAAATGGCAAATAAATATCAAATAACACACCTCCATCGTTGTAAAACGAAAGCGCGGTCGATTCAAACGAAGATCGTCGATCTTCCCGAATGGCCGCGAGATAGCAGCAGCAGCCACCAGCGGCAGCAGCGACAGCCGCAATATGGCCGCGTATGTGTGTGCTTCCCCGAGAGAATTCAGAAGCCATCGATCCACGTACGTTGTCGGACGGGTAGCACGTAAATAGCGTTATTTCCAAACTCATTTCGAATCGTATAAAACAACGAAAAACGTGGCGCCGACGTTGTTACAAGTGTCGAGGAATCAACGAATCAACGTGCCGCTAGTGACGTTGAATAATACATACATTATTATTTTTTTGTTTGTTACAAAAACGAATCAATTATCGAGATGAGCACCATACCAACAGGTGAGCTTTTTGCTCGCTGAGTGTATTTTACTTTCGTGTTCAAAATATTCATCTATCTATGCGTGTGTATTTTTTTTTGTTCGTTTGTTTGATTTTAACAATTCTGTCGTTCTACGGAATTTTGAAAAAAACTTTGAAACTTTATTTTGTAACAAAAGCTTGTTGCGCATCGGTGTGGATAGATTTAACTGCATGTTAAAACTCTTCAGCTTCGATGTTTTCTGCTCGCGAGACCAACGGTTTAACCTAAAAAAAGGAACGATCTGGAGTCTCGACAATCCGCTCGCTAGGAATCCGCGTCGCCGATTTACGGCGAAAATAACAATTTAAAAAAAATAACAAAAACGCACACTTTAAAAAAAAAACGAATGGTGGAGTAGTTTACTGTATAATCTCGTTGAGCGGAAATTCGGAAAATATTCAGTATAATTGCAGAATCTCCAAATCGTGGATTAATTTGGCACATAATTTTTTTTGGTCTTCGTGTGACTAATTTCGATGCGATGGCGCTGACTCTTATCCGCGATAACAATCGGCAAGCGAATACATTGAGGCTCTATACGTATATATATGCATATACATATGCATATATCTGTCGTAGGAGTGGAATATTGATGGTTATGTGTAATTACGCAGTTCATCGAGCCGCGTTGTTGCTCTCGAAGCAGACGTCGACGGATTTTCGTTACCGGTACGAATCTCGTTAGTTTTCTCGTGTCCGGCTCTTGTCCGTCAGCTTCCTTTCTCGACAAACCGCCGGATGTTAATTAGATTATCGTAATTAGTAATCGCCCACGCAATAAGCGATCGACGCGCTCCTTTTACGGAGTTTGCACGATCGTAGACGGCGAAGGTTTATTTTACGATGCCGAGTCCACTGACTTCCTAATCACGCGGCTCATTAAAGCTGAGCTTTGTGGATTCGATCGTTGGGATCAGAATTTTTGGAATTATTCGTTGACGATTACGAATTGCGGTTTCGACGATAATCGATAATTTTTCTCTGAAAAAATAACGTTTGTCGCGCGGCTTAATTCATAATAAAATGTAATGACAATAAAAAAATCTTTTTGGAAATAATGATGGATAAAGGATTTTTAATTGAGATTTTTTTTGAAATTCGAATTTTTGTCTAAATATATTTTTATTATATTTATAGGGTTTTTTAAGAATTTATTCCTGATTATTTGGAGAAATTCTGTGAGAGATATAAATTTCAATGGTATTTTTAATCCGATTAGTGTATCGTTTTTTTTCGCAACCTTAAAGTGTGTCGAATCGTCCCAAGGCTTTAAAAAAATAAAAAATATCATCCTAAGAATCTGAAAAAATTTACGAAAGAAGCTCAGGGTTTCTTCTTTTCGATGAAATTAAAAAATATGAATTTTCTGGAATCTATTAATCATAAAAATAATAATGAACGAATGAACTGCGGGAAAATGCGGGAACTTAAAAATTATGGTCTGGGTCAAATCGACACCACGATTCCCTAATCCGGTTAAATTAATAAAAAAAACATGATTTCTTCCGAAACGTCTTGTCGGGAAGAATTGAATATTAATTGGAGAATTAATAATTATATTTCGTGATTATTATAAATTCAAGATTTTTATTTCGTGCGACGAACCTTCTCCAGTTCCGCGCTATCCTGGCAGGCACGTTGAAGGGTCGTTACAATGTATAACGTTCGCGTGACCCGTTTGATAAAATATGCATGCAGATCTGGCGTCTGATCTCCCCCGCAATTCCGCGGAATCTAGCGTCGACAGGACGAATGTGAAAAGAATCAAAAAATGATTAGTGCAAACACGACGTTCAAGAAGCGCAGTTTGTATCGATTACTCGATCCATACGCGGATGAGTAGACGTCGCTGATGAGATGTCTGTCATCGACATGGTCATTAGTTATCAGCGACAACATTTTTTTGCCCCTTTTTTCCCACGTGCACGCGACACGTTGATATCATTCTTATCGCGGGTAGTCTCAATTCCGCCTAAACGTACAAAACGAACAAAAGAAAGAAAATAATCATATTTCATCCACCAAGTGGGAGTAAAAACAAAATTTTTGAAGAACGCGAATGGTTTTTTTTAACTTTTTTACCGAGTGAGAGAAAAACGAACAAAAATAAATGTTTTTCACCATTTTTTCATCAAGGAATAATTAAAGAAAACAATAATAATGATACTAATAAAGAAACGAAAGGAAAAAAAGGGATAAATTTTTTCGCAATTTCTCTACGAAGTGAGGATTAATAAAAGAATCAAAAATATTTTTTCTCCCTAATTTTAAAGTGACTCGATCTATTTATCAGTAGTCGTCGACGCTTTTAGATCGCAAACGCTCAATTCGGACCCGACGCCCGAAACGTTCGCCACTTCAAAAACGTCGCGCGGTGAATTTTCATCATTTTCAAAGCAAACATTCTCCGTCGCTTCGATAAACAAGACGAATTTTTTCACGAGCAAAGCGCTGTTTCCATAGCCCAATTAATTATATTGATTCGTTTCTTTTTTCCCGCCCCCGACGGTGTTGATTTTTCGTGTTTGCAGTTTCTTTGCTTCGCTTTGATAGTCGTGCGTTATCGTCCGCGGAAACCGACGTCAGCGGGTTGAGGTTTGGCAGAGAGAGAAACGAGAATATCTCATGGACTAATTTCTCTCTCTCTCTCTCTCTCCGTCTATTTTTTTTTTTTTTTTTTTTTTTTTTTTTTTTAGACAATTTGCATTTTTACAAAGCAGTTTAGATGCGGGCTGAGGGTGTTGCATTGCTCGCACGGGAGAACGTTGCAAGCGGTAATTACTCATCGACCATAGGAAACTGATAGTGCCGGCTGTTCTCCGGTCGAGTGCGAATATATATGTGATATATAAATATATATCGCAGCTGAATTGTATCGTCTTTCATAATATTCCGGGACCTCGGTGACCGGTGGTTGTTACCACGGATCTGGAATTGCGGTCGTAATAGAGAAAGTCCAGGTTTTTTAAATTCATAGAAATTTTTAGATTTTGAATAGCATTTTCGGTGGGTGCTGTAGTCAGGATTTTTCAGATTTTGGTATGCATACGAGGGCGTACAATATATTGTCATTATTAGTAACGTTATTCTGATTAATTTTGATTCTGAAAGAAGTATTAATTCTGAAACTCTTGGATGGAAATTCGAGACATTCGAGGAAGGGTTAAATAGAAATGAATACTTTTATACTCATTAATTTAATAATTGTTGATATTTTTTTTCGGAAATTTTAATGCATGATGATGTGTCGCTATCTAAAGAATAAACAAAAATGAAATTCATCTTGTTAATAAATCGACACTCGATTATTTTCGATAAAAAATTGATTTTTAAAATATTTTCTATTATTTTTTATGATAAAAAAATTGAAAAATAGATTTTTCATTATTTTGAAAATAGCAGTGATCTCTTAATAAAAAAAGAGTTCATAGGGTCAGGGAGAGAAGAGGCCCCCAAAAAATTTAAGAAGGTTTAGTGACGTCGCAGAATTCAAAAGATACTAGAACAAAAAGATAATTATATAATCCGTATCGTAAGATTTATAATTGAGACGAAATAACCGCCGTTGGAATTTTATTAGTCGCGAATAGGTTGAAAACCAACAATAATTCCGACTTTCTTATCGGTTGTTGTTTTATTCGGAATGTAGAAGGATATGCAAAAGTGTGCAATCAATCTCGCGTGTTGCATTGTCGTTGGATTTAGTCAAGTGAATTTGAGGTGCCTCGGAGTCTAGACGCGAGAGCGAGCTGCATGAAATCCATTCCCGGAAAAATGATCGATACAATCAGGTGGTTCCAACACTGCGGTGAAGAGATTTCGTTCGTAAATGTGAATTGCATTCTTGATTATAGTCACGAGCTTGAATACCTTCTTGCGACGGGTCAGAGGTTGATGTGAAAAGATGAAGAGCAAAGAAAAAAAAAATTATTCCGAGATTGCCTCGAATCTCGGTTAATTGAGAGCACCGAGTTAATTAACTCGCTCAAGCCCTGTGGGGATGAAAACTACTACGAGCTCGCAACTGACTCTACCACACACACGTGCAAATAGTGTCATTTGCTAACCTCTTATAAAACGCGTATATATCAATTTTTTTTTTTAAATCTATAGTTTGAAATAAAATTGTTGAAATGTAGCTGCTCAATCGATTAATTATCGAAGATTATTTTTTTTTATTTTGTGTAACGTTTAATTAACGTAACGTAACGTAACGTAACGTAACGTAACGTAACGTAACGTAACGTAACGTAACGTGTTTATAAGAGAACGATTTTTTTCTATTTTTTTGGGCAGGTAATTGACATTTTTTTAAAGGTTTTGGCCCGATTTTTTGTTAGTTTTCTATAAATAAGACGAGAACGACAATTTTTTTTCGACGGGCTTCCTTTGAGCTATAGGAAATACTTCTAACGTTAACGTTTTTGTTTCTACAAATAAATTTTTGCTTACCAAATTTAATTTCAAAGACGCACATTTTTTGTAGTTTTTTCGAGGCTAGAATGAATCTCAAAGTGTTTTCGGCGCGTTTGTTCGATGCACGTTGTTGGTGCTACGTTGGTTCAATCGAGATTCGCTCGGTATTTTGTGATAACCTTCGAGAGGCAGAACTCGACGAGCTGCGATCGATCGCCCACGTGGTTGACACTCGGGACGCGGAAATAATCGCATTCGTGAACTTCTCGCCGCTATGAATTTTCCATGAATGAAACGACCGTGTAAACATTCGAAGCTTTGGTGATATCACTTTGGCAGTTATAAGCCTTGAACTCTTAAAGTTTGTTCCCATCGATTTTATATATTGTCTAATGGAGTTAGAAATTCTACTCGTATTAATCGCGCAGTTCTTGCCTAAATTCTTGCGTGAATATGGCTTGCTTTTGCGAACTCCCACGTTTACATTTCTTTTCGCGTCATAAGCATTTTTTGAGTTTGAATCCGAATTATTTTCGAAAATTAATAAAATTTCTCATCGACGGTCAATTTTTTTTCTTGTCAACCAATAAACGATTACACGTACACACATCAAAATCTTCACAAAAATCATTCGTCGTATTTTGCTCGACAATGGAAATAAACAGGAAAAAAAAATACGAAAAGCAAAAAAAAAAACCCCCCGAGCCAAAAATCTGTAAAACAAAGAATACGAATCGTAGCCTTGGCGCGATCTCGAGCCAGCGTCGACCTTGGACTTCCGGTTCCACGAGATAATCAGAACGGAATCCTTATCGGGACGTTCGCTGTCAAATTTTTCCCTCTCAAAGACGTTTTGCGCAGTGAAAACCGGTTTATTGAAAGATAAATAAATAAATAAAAATGAAAAAATTCTCCCTGACTATCCGCGAGAAAAACAACGAGGTCACGGAATTTTTTTTGTTTTTTTATTCGTTGCTTTTTACCGTTGTTCGGATCGATGGATTTTACCGTCGTTCCGTGTATCAATTATGCGCGCATGCACTCGGGCAATTGTCGAAGCTTCGTTGCCCACGGGACGACGGTGCAACACAAACACCTGCGACAGTTGGACAGTAATTGCGGCAACAGTAGCGAAATGAGTAGAAGCAGTGGTCGTAGTAGTAGTAGTAGAAAACATTTATCGACAATGTGGTACATTTAATAAGGAAAAAAAAAATTCTTCCTGGTATATTCCGTTTTGTATGTGACTGGTTGCCGTGGTAATTTTTATAAAGGATGATTTAATGAGAGCGCGAATCTTTCACAGCGATTACTGCAGAGATGCTTATGTTTTTTTTAAATGTTTCTTTTACATCTGTCATCTAAGTGCTTGGGAAAATTCGGTTATGGAGCGATATACAGATCAATAATGTTGTAAAAGTGATTGAAGGGTTTTATGAAATGGGTTTTAGTGCAAAACTTCGAAGAATCTGGCTCGGTTCAATTTGTTCGATTTAAAAAAAAATAACTCGTCGGAACAATTCGATGGTTCGGCATTAAAAATGTTTCCGGAGGCGCCGTGACGGACATTTGTTGGATATTCTGTTTAATACATATGTGCCATTATATATAGAACACGGTAAAATTAAATGAAAATAATTTCGACCAATTTTTAGGTGTTTTATAAAAAAAAAATGAACATCCGCGCTCTCGTCGAATCACCCTTTATAATACGGATTGCACATTGCATATTGCCAAAGCACCATCGATCGTAGTCCTTCAGCCCCAGAAAAATAATATTTCCATTACGCGAAAACTCGCGTGAATCATGTAAAAACGATTGCGAAGAAACGATTTCACGGATCAATGAACTTTTATCGGTTCTCAGAATTTTTTATAAATTTGACGTCGATGCGGATTAATTTTCTTTCGCTGCCGCTATTCGACCGATAGAAAGTAAAAAAAAGTTTCGTTGTAAATTTTCGTGCAACCGAGAAAGTGCAGACTTTCGTAATGAAAAGCTTTCCTTCCCCGATTAAAGTGATTCAACGGCATTATTTTCCGGTCGAGCAGCGATCGATTTGCGGTCAGCAGATTGATCGTGCAATGTACAGAATGTTCCGTCGTTGAATGAATGGCTTTGGTTTTGCCTCGATCAGCACTCTGAATAGCTCCATTGCTTTTTCACTGCCTGTACCATCAATCTTCTATCAAAGTTTGCATGAATATACGAATGGTTACGAATTTAATCGTCTAATTTTTTCGCTGCTTTCAAGGATTGGACGAGGACGAAGGTGTTCTCTTCGGTGAGTTTTACTAACACGTACTGTTTCTTTCCATAATGGCGGATAATTGGAGTTAGTTACAGAAACAATAAATTCTAGTTAAAATCACAATTGTTACGAACTAAGGCACGAACCTCAAAAATCCAATCACCCATATCAAAGCAATCGATCATCAAATTCTCGTTCAATTTCTAACCCGATGAAATCCTAAAAATTCATTATTTCCAATCCAAAGATCATTGAAAATCTTTGTGAGCAGTTCTCGCTATGGTTCGAGATCAAAGCATCGTCGACGAGAAGGCAACGGTGTTGAATTTATTCCAAGTGGGGTGAGAGCGACTTCAGCAACAACCTCGGTTGTTCCCCTTCCAAACCGGCAAACCATTCACTTTTTATTTCCCCGACCAGTCTTTAACACGATCTTTTCGCTCCCACCTTTCGAGTCTCGGCCCCGAACGTCCGACAACCGATTCACAACGTCGGAAACTCGTATCCGAAGAACGTATTCCGCGCCATCGTTAAACGGCATTTCGAACTACGAGATCTTGAAGATCTCCGCCACCCGAACGATCGTGAGTCGTGTTCGTTCGACGAACGCGACAGCTGTTTCAAACTGTATACCAATCGTTTGCGATCGGTACCAGTGCGACCGTTCGCACGTGGCGCTCGTGGTTTTATCGGTCGTCATCGTCGCGACCGCCGCGTCGGCGGCTTTTCTCACCGAACGAATAACGGAGAACGCTTCTTTGATTCGTCGCTGTGCGGATTTTTAACAGTCAGTCAGTTTGCTCGTGAAAAAGCTTCGCGTTAGATCGTTTGTTTCGCCAAACCCAAGAAGACAACGTCGACGAGCTCGACATACGCGAACTCGCGAAGGTCGCGGAAAATCCTGAGAAAACGTTATTGAAGTTTTGTTTCGCGAACTTTGATCCATTTTTCATTTGCGGAGAAATCAAAGTGAGCTCCGTAAAAAGCGCGTCGTTCACGCGAAGTCCTGAAAAAAATTCCCTCCGAAATACATTCGACGACTCTTCGGAAAAAAAATGCCGCTCGAATTCTCGACTCGTCGAAACGTTTGACTCGCATCGATCGAAATCATGAAAGACGGAACGAGCGATTCCACCCAAAAATCCGCGTCAACGCGGGAAAAATCTCCCGCGCCCACGGAATCTTCGAAATCGTTTCGAAATAAATTCGACGATGATCGTCGAAGCGATCACGAACGTGAATTCGAGTCTCTCGAGTACGAGGAAGACGTTTATTACTCGAATTTGGCGGCAACACCGAGTTTCGACGACATCGACGAGCTGAGCGGCAGCGAGGAAATGATAATACATTGCTGGCGCGATTCTAACGGCGATATAGATGAGATCGTCGTCGACGATACGGATTTTCCGAACGATCGCGATTTTATCGAGAACAATGGGAAAAAACGGAAATCCGTGCGTTTTGTGTTTCAAGAATTTTCAAAACCTTATCTAGCGAAAATTAGCAACAGTCAAAACTACAAGAAGCTACTCGAACTCGTGAAAGGTTGAACCATTTATTTTTCGTTGCTTTTCTTCCTGTTTTATTTATGGTTTTTGTTTTTTTTATGCAATTTTTTTACGGGGCCCGATTCAGGTGGAGTGAAAGTTTATTCAGCGTCGGAACGCGCGCTCCGTTACGAGCGAAAATAATAGATAATGTTTCATAGTACATCGTATGGGTTCTGCGGCTGAATGGGAAATTCACTCGTCTATTGGCGTTGGGAAAAGAAGATAACGAATTTTGTATTAATTAAATAAGTTTCCCTCATTAAAAACGTGGCTGCTTGATGTAATTAGAATGATATAAGTTAACTAGAAAAATGAGTTAACGGAGAAATAATTATAATAATGATGATGATGATAATAATAAAAATAATAATTAAAAAAATATAATAATAATAAAAATAATAATAATAATAATAATAATATTAATAATAATAAGAATAATAATAATAAAAATAATAATAATGCTAATTCAGAGAGAAACAATGATTTCAACGGTTGTATATTTTTTCCCGAGAGCGTCGTTTATGCAAGTTTTTGTCGAGGGTAAATAATGGCGTCGACCGTTATACGGCGCAATCCAACGCCGAGAGATCTCTACAGGTGCATCAACACTCCATCCGTCGTGATCTTCATTCTCTCACATCTTTGCCACGCGTCTAACCGCGTCCCGTTAGATTCGCAATATCGCCAGGTTGAATTATCCATTCGTTCGTTACCGCAGTCCACGAATAAGTCGGCTAAGTAAACTTCAGCGGATTAATAATATACCGAGAGACTATACCGAGAAATCGTCGTAGAATCGCGGTCTTATTATTCGACCCCTTGATCAATATCCGAGGTAAATTAGGGAAGCTCGGGAGATTGATGATTGCGAGCGAACTTGGATTTATGTATTATGCAGACGGAGATGAGTCACGGTCGGCATAGGCAGCCCCGATTGATAACCGTGAAGTTGGACAAATTTAACGACTCTACTTCCCGACCGATCGCACATCACTACCGGTTTTGTTTAGCTCACGGAAATATCAGACTGCGAATTTCACTGCTGGCGAGAAGTTTGTGTTTTAACGATGCGCGAGTTGCAACGAAGTTGGGGAAATATTGACGATGGAATTATGGGCTCGTAATTTTACGAATTATCTCTTATGTGACGTCCATTAATGAATTGTTAAAAAAAATTGTGTAATGACTTTATAGCCATGTGAATCGTGAATCGATGAATCAATCAACATTTTTTAAAATTTTCCTGGACTCTGCAATGCTTTATAATTACAATTTTTTAAAATTACCATTCGATGTATAATTAGATGCGGGGAAGAAATTATGGTTTTTGATATTTAATAAAATCAAAGATAATTCAAGCCTCAAAATTGTTATATCGAGATGGAGAAATCATCGATCGATCACGAGTCATTGGCGACAGCGATCAAATTCATAATTCCATTCACTAAATAGCTGTACCACGTGAAACATTCATTCACCCACGTTTTTCTGAAACAAAAATTAATTATTTTCCTCTTCGTACGTTCGTCAGGCGAGGATGCTTCTCTCCACTCGGGTTCTCTATCACCATCGGTCGATAACATGGCGAACGAGCTTCAGGGTTTGTCACCCGAGGAGCAGGAGCGTCAAAAAGACGAATGGGCGGCGGAACTAGCCAAGGTTCGTTAGCTCAAATTTTTCTTTTCCCCTTCCAAATTACATCCTCGAAAACCCAGCTAAAAAAAAAAAAAAATTACCCAATCTTCAGGTTGAAGAGGAGATTCAAACTTTGAGACACGTTTTGGCGAGCAAAGTCAGAGTTTCGCACGAGTTAAAACGCAAATTGGGAATCAGCGTTTGGCGAGAACTCTCGGACGACGTCAATCAAGGTCTTCGCACCGTCAAGGAAAGCCAGGTGTACGTTTCCAAAAAATTTCGCATGATATCAAACTCATTGCACGATTTATTTCATATATCGAACGTTTTTCCACCCAAATGTCTCACTCACGAATTATTTTTTTCGTTTTTCACCGTCGAGCTCTGCGACAACATTTTTGTAGATAGAACAAGGTTCTTTCTTATTTTTTTTTTGGGAAGATACACAATCGGTTGCGGGTTATATATTTTTTTTTTTTTTTTTACGGCTTATCGTTCGCAGGATCGATTTTCTTTCTTTTACTTTTGGTTGGGTTCTCATTTAGTTATCAGAACGTTGCCGAGAAACTGAGTGAGGTCACCAGGACGGTCTCCGAGAACAACTTGTGAGTATCATGAAAAAACGCACTCGATTTTTATCACGTCTCGCGTCGATCGATAGCGACGCAGAGTCGTTGCTTGCAAATGATCGCTCCAACAGATTACACCTTTCGCGTCTTCGGCATGACGAGCATGAAAAATCGCGCGTTTGATCGATTGCTCCGAGGGGCCTTCGATTTCATTTTTGTACATATAATCAGTGAGCTAATTAAGAATTTTCGCTGATCAACGTTGCTTCGCTAATGCCGTTTATTCTCATCGTTACCGCAGGATTGTTACAGATCTCATTGCGACACTTCTACAACAAACAAGCACGATTTTGATTAGCTTCAACGCAATTATCGATTTTTTTTTTCGTTCGGAGTTTTATTGTTCGTTGGATTTAAAAAATTTTTTATTCCAATTGGAAATTTATAGTTAAAATAATGGGGACTGTAGTTCTTGAATCGAACCTAATTCAGATATTTCTGAGGCATTCACAACCTTTTTTTCTCATCCATTCAAATACATAAGAAAATATTTATCTCACCCAAATAATAAATTGATGTAAAATAAGTGACGAAATTTTATCATCAATTTGAATAAAAATAAATGTTCGTCGTTGATCGACGCTAACGAATCGATTGAAATTAGATTCCAGAAGACAGAGTCAGTTTTCAAGAACACGGCCGAGGTGACGACGAGCATCCTGGGCGGATTGGGTAGCGGTATTTCCATGAAACTCGGCCAAATGCGTAATTCGGATAGCTTCCGTTCCCTGGAGGAACGCGTTGGCTCTGCCTACGGCAACGTAAAGGTAGATCAGACCCGTTGAAAATTTTTTCAACGTCACGTTTCGCCCCGAGATAATCGATTTTTTTGGTTAATTAATCGTTCCATCCTCGTTATCGCAGACAAAGGTGGTGCCGTCGAGATCGAATTCCACTCAGAGCTTCGACGAAGCTCTGCGAGAAGCCGACGCGACGAGACGCGCATCCGCCGCACCGATGGCCACAAGCCCGACCATTCCCGAGGAAAAACATCTATCTTAGAGAACGAATTTCATCATCGATTCCGCTTCAATCGTTCGACGATATCAACACGATCTATTCCCGTTCGAATAATTCTAAATAATCCTCGATCGTTCGACAATCCCCAACGCCCACCAGCACAGTCGGTTCACGATAAAAGCATTTGGAAGGGTCCAATGAATTTTTTTTTTTTTTTTTTTTTTTTTTTTTTTTGCGTCCGGTCTAACGGGTGTAATTTAGTTATCGAGTTGGGCTTTTTTTTTTTTTTTAATTACTTATCTATTGGTAAATCTTTAGCCATCGATATAATTTATTGTTGGTAATATTCGTCATTTGTTTCGTTTGTTTGGGTTGAATCTTTATGCAATAGTGCGTTGAAGAGAAAAAAGAATTATGAGCATTTAGGTCGAAAATCGAATGCAATTTGATTGATACAAAAAATAAAAACGAGCATTTATTTTGACCACGAGCGTGCGACAACTGGTTGTCGTTTGTTGAGGGGTGAAAAAGATTCTTGATTCGTCGACAATGGACGAGAAAGCTCGGTAACTTCTCGCGAAATATGATACAAATGACGAATGAACGTAGATGATTGATAAACCGTAAATGATTCGTATAATAATTAGTTTTATTTCTCTGTATTTTGGTATAATGCCTGGTTTTAAAATAATGCCCAGTCTTGAAACAATGCCCAGCTATCTGAACGTTAGCGAAAGTCTTGGATGTCGCGAATGATTCGCGTTAAACCGAATTGAAAATAAAAAATGGATTGAATCATAGAATTTGTGCTTGACGCGAAAAAAAAAGAATTAATAAAAAAAAAAAAAAAAAAAAAAAGAAGAAGTTTCCTTCCCGTTTCTAGAGAAAAAAGCAGTCGGGGTTTCAATCGGTGTCGCTTGTCGGTAAATATTGGCATGGATGTGCATGGTAATTAGCGCCTGAGAGGTTTAACCGTCCTCCGACAATATATATATACATATATATATTTACTACATATATTCTTTCTAATACTGCGATCACAGACACATACACACTAGGGCGGTTTTTAATTCGGTGATGTCGGAATTTCTTTGGTATTGCTCTTGAAAAGTAATCGACATAAATAGAAAAAAAATTGGAAAAATTTCCTACAAGACTGTCAAATGAAATTTTTTTTATCATGTATAGTTTTGAAGTGATAAAAAATTTTCGCAACAAAATTCCAAATGCGTACATATTTCCGTATGAGAAAATTCGATTGCTCGGCGGGGTGGGTCAGAATTATTCGACAAATTCCCGATTGCGAACAATTTTTTTTCTTTTTATGTTTTGTTTACTTTTGAAAAACAATACCAAAGAAATTCCGACATCACCGAATTAAGAACCACCCTAATACACGCGAAACGCGTATTGTACGGAAAAAAAATAATGTTCACGGACATAATTACACATGAACGGACAGGAAGATTTTAGATTTATGAAATCCGAATCAAATAACGATTGACGGATGAAAAAAAAAAAAAATAAACATTTTTTTTTTGTTCTATTTTCAAATTATCGACAGTAAAACTGCACGTGCGTCGCTTGCTTTTCTAAACTCGATGATATACTCGATAAACGTGGTCTTGTTTGTGAAATTCTATACGATTGATAACTCGGTGGTGTGAAAAAAAGAAAACGAAAACAAAAAAATCTCAATTCCGTTCAACTGGAGAATGATGTTGTTGAATCAGCTCACCGACGCGTTTATTGTATTATCTGTAAAGTACGAATTATCATTACCGTCGTGTTGAACGAATTTCTGCGCTGTCGCTGTATCATCTACCTGTTTTTTGATTGGTTAATAAATTATTTCATCAAACGCGGAAATTTTGTTGGAAATATTTTGCGTGTTTACACCCAACTTTTGATCTTAGAGGCTATGGAGCAATTTATCGTCTTTCAACGCTACATTGTAACGCAGGAGTTGAAAATACCAGAGAGTTTGTTTCAGCTGTGAATTCGAAATAGATATCGGATTAAGGCGATTCAGGAAAATTGTTTTTTTTTTTTTTTTTTTTTGCGTTTTCTACTGTTGTGAATCTGGTCGACGATTGTAAATTTGTAGCTAAGCATTCTATAATTAATCTCGTTTGTATAAAAAATAGCTGCAAGATAAAATTTATAATTCATTGAAAAAGGCGTTAATTTTTCAAATTTCATTTTCGAAGTCTTAAAAACGTGTTCATCATCTCCTCAGGTATAAATCGTAACAACTGGCTGATTTAATTAGGGAAAGAGTTTAGGATATTGAATTGCAAATGGCTTTGCTTTCTTTCTTTTTTTTTTAAATAAAAAAAGCATACAAACTTTTATTAAAACTAGGTACAAAAATAGTAGTTACATCTCGTTCCGTTTTCGTCTAAATTACGTTTCTATCTCAGTTGGCTTGCAATCGTCAAGCCGACGTGAAACCCTACGACTGATTTATTTCACGTCGTGGACTGAACCGAACACGTTTTACGCGTACCGTTAAAAATTATTACGTTTATTTCACATTATTTATTTATTCATTTATTTAATTATTTGTTTATTCATTTTCGTTTTCGTTGACAAATAATATTCAAAGAAAGGATGATTACATGCAATCTTCGAAATAAATCTAGACAACAAGCTTTAGAATACTCCTCGAAGTATATCACATTTTTTAATTCATTAATCCGAACGTAAATATCACTTTTAAATAACGCTACAACAATTGTTAATCGTCGCGTGTACGTGAGAAAAACAAATATATTTATATTCGTGCATTCATTGTTTGTAAATTTCCGGAATTTTCGAACATTCACACGAACGCACAAAGGTAATCCGTGGTACTTGTGATGTGCGTGTACGGATCTGTGGTAAGTTTAATAGAGAGCGAGAAAGAAATGCGTGTTTATCGAGGCCTGAGATCAGGACTAAACGGAAAATTTGTTAGAAAGTATCGGCATCTATTCCTAAACGTTACGTGTAGAATAAAAAATAATTAAAAAGACGATTCGTCGATGGCTCGTGAACGTTTTATCGATAATAATAAAAACTTAATTAAATTTCTTTTTCCACGATATCGCGACTCGCAAAAATAATTCCCAGGGAAAAAGTTTTTACATCGACGTGTATTTGCTCGGGCGAGTTTCATTGGAAATTATCGATCAATCTCGAAGAATACACTTTTGACCTCTTGGAGTCGAGAAGCGCGGACGAAATTAAAACAAAATATTTATATATATATATATCAAATCAAATCTCGCACGAATCAACGTGTCGAGCTTTCGACGCGTTTTTTAACACTCGAACGATACATATATTATATTCGTTATTATATTACTAAACTATAACGTAATTAAATAATTTTTTCTTTTTCCAATTATCTACAAATATATAGTACCTGACAAAAAACGAAACTACCGAGTCGTTCGCTCGTTCGATCGATCTTTCGCGTACAAAAATTACAAAATCGTTTGTTCTATGCGTTAAGTACGTGCTAACAATTGATTTATTGATAATCGACGGGTAGGTATTTGTTCGAATAAAATAAAATAACAAACGTGCACTATCCGTGCATCGAAAACGTACAATGTACAACCACGATAATTGTTAGTAAGCGGCTATTGTCATTTTTATTTATCTTTGTTCCGCGAATATAAATTTTTATTTCTATTACATTTCGAGATTTCGGGCCATTTGGGCCGTCGATTTTCGAACTCTGGGAAGGCGTACGAAGACATATGCTCACGCGTGTCCATTGAACAGCTGCATTTTTGTTAAGTAACATATAAAATATGTGTATTTATGTATACATTTATATAAAATGGTGGTGGTGGTTTATATATATAATTATATTTATATATATTTATATATATTACGACTTCGTCAACAAAATAAAATGTAATATTAATCACATAACGTAATATCCGTGCTCTAGTATTCATTATAACGATCTGGTTTTGTACTGGATAGGCCGGCGAATTATAGTAGACACTTGAGACTTTTTCTTAGTTCGGTATAGATTTTTTTTCTTCTCTTTTCTCTTTATCCTCATTTTATAAGTACAACGCTACAGGCACTACTATATATTTCTTTTCGCGTATATTTTATAGCCGATGGGCTTTATTTTCGCTCGGGCTCTTCCTTCTTCGAGGTCTCTGAGTATTATCGTAGTTTCGATAGAGAGCTCTTCAGAATCGTTTAACAATATTATATATTCAATTTCTTTTCAAATTCTTATAAATAAGATACAATTTGTTACCATGGTAACTCGGTTGCTTATCAAACCCTGTCATGGAATGAAAAATTTTTAAAAATCTTCTCCAACATCGTTTGTTACGTCTTGGTGTGTGCTCGATTGATGCAACGCATGGAACTAATGTCCGAATAGAGGGTCGATACGTGCACGAAAATTATTTAAATACCGCGGCAAAGCATTTGTCGGTACAACTTTCATTTCACAATTTCAATGACTAATGCTTTTTAATTTCGTTATTTCAACATTCTGCATCAGATTGCTTCGAGCTATTATCGATGAATTCTTTTTTTTTCTCAATTCAAATTCGTTTCGTAATGAATCTTTCTCGTTAGAACTAGGCCAAGGAGTCCATCTAACTGTCCACAACCAGGACATTGGCCTCGATACACCAAAAAAAAGGAAAAAAAAAAAAGAAATAGACGAAAAAATATATAATATCGAGTATTAAAAACGGTGGACGGATAAATCGTAATTTCTTCGAATATTTAGCAGTCGTTCAACTAAATACATATACATAAACGTTCAATTATCAAAAATTCGTTATACATCAGTTTGATAGTAAAACGTGGTAAAATATATTTTTTTTTTTGTTCATTTTAATTTTTTTTCTTAATGAATTCATAGCGAAACGTTTGACGATAAATTATTTTATCAAATGCGGTTCGGTGGCAGCGTAATTCGTCGATAATTTACGGTATTGGATACATGGTGAGTTTAATCGCGTCCGGTTGGTTTATCGTTCGCGAACGTAAAACCCGTGGTTGTAGCGTTTTATTCGAAACATACAGTTTCCGTCGTGGTGGTACCGGCCCCGAGCTTCTTTATCTTCGTCGAGTTTTCGTTCGCGATCGTTATCCGATATAAATCCTTCGGTCCGCGGTGTTCGCCTCGAATCGAGCGATGCATCGCGAGAAGCTTGGGCGCGCAAGATACTCGGTGGAAAACGTTGCAGGGAAGGCAACCCGCCACACCTAGGTTACCTTTAGAAGGTTAATAGGCTACGTACGCTCGGTACACGAAAGCAACTCCGTAAACTGCATGTGCATGTGCTGCATGTTTTCAAACGATGGTGATTCGCGCAAAAAAAGAAAGAAAAACGTTCTTCCGGATACTGCTTGCCTGCACCTGATCCGATAGTTTTTACATTTAAATCAAATTCATGAATTGCCGCAGATTTTTTGCCTATTTTTTCACTTATTGATTTATTGAATATCGAAAAGAAGTTTTTTTCCATAAAAATTACTTCTCTGGGCATGATTGTCGGTCTTTAGGTCTCTAGGTGTTGATTTAATTTCTTTTTCTGAGTAATTTGCGCAAATGAGTTAGTTGCTGCTGGAGAAAGATTAATTAAAAATTGTAGATAATCGCTGCAAAATTAATGACTAATTGTAGGAAGAAAACATTGATTGCGGTAAGAATCAGCGTCAGTAATTCAGACTACCCCGATAGCCGTATGGGAAGTGCGCGTGGACGGCTGTGAGTACATTTCGAGAAATAAACTCGGGATAAACGGTCATACAGCGCAAGTTGCTGAATTTTACGGCGCTCGGAATACGTGCGCGGGTTTGATCGGCCCATTACCCTGAATAACGTTTTCCTTTCGATCATCGATAGGCGAGAAGACGAAAGAGAAAAAAATTACGAAAAGAAGAAAAAAAAACGGAAGAAGAAAACAAAACCAAAAAAGAAATTGGAAGAAAGATCGGAGAAATGAGGGGAGAAGCCGCGTGATTGCATCTGCGAGACCCGGCGGATCGATTACCGGCGTGGAAGAGGCTGTTCTCCAAACGTTGAGATTGGACGGGATCTTTGAGGAAGGATACGAGAGTTACAAGTGTGTGGTGTACTTTAATCCGTCTCTAGATTGGAGAAAGTCTCCGGGGGCCTTAACTCGGTTTAACCGTGAATCGTACGAAGCGAGAGAGGCCAATATGGAGACCGCGGAGGCTGCGCAAACGGATAGCGTGACGCGGCAGTTCGATAGGATCAACCGGTATAAGAATTAGGACCAATTTCGTGGACGATGGTCAAATGGTCTACGGACTCGTATTTCCGAGAGTCGATCACATTCGTGTGAGAGTTTGCCGGAACCTTGTTCCATTTTTTTTTTCTTTCTTTCTTCGGTTAAAATTCAGATCTCATGAATCGCGTGAAAACGAGGCTGATGATGTGAGATACTTGAGTGTCATTGAACGAAACGTAATTTCACAAATTGACGGAAAATAATAAATTGATAGAAAGTGTAAAATATTCCGTTATTGTCGATTTTGATTTTTGTATTTTAATACCGGATTAAAATGATTAATTATTTCAGACAGCATTCTTTTGTACGGATGGATTTATATTGACAGCAGATCGATGGTGAATGGATTCTATATTGAAGAAAACTGAATTTTTCTGAAATTTTATCGTTACTTATAATTTTTTTGACGTCAATTAATTCGATTTAAATTCATAAAATATTGCACGACAAATGTATCAACCCGCATTTATTTTTCGAGTATCTTGATTATCCCTTCATCGCGTTGGTAATAACCCCATCTAATCTCGTCTCGTTCGTTACCTCGAATTCAACAACAAAATAAAATAAGTTTAAATTAAATAAAAGTAAAAATTGCGCGCGGAATAGATCCAACGCGATTGCCGAAAGAATGACTGATTATATCGTTAAACATCCTTTTTCAGTTTGTCAGTCACGCCTTGGATCTCGAAACCCGATAAACCGCGTGTAGTCAAGATTCAACGAAAACAAAAAGGAAAAATAATAATTAAAAAAAAAAAAAAAAAAAATAAACGAGTAAACAAAGAAGAAGAAAAAGCGATGAGGACAGACCGTGGCTGAGACGTTTGCGGAGATACTTCGCACGAGATTCAGCGTCTTTGCAGACAGCTCTCGGGCTCTCCGGGGGTATTAATGTACCTACGCAATAGGCTGGGGCGTAATGCACGATCTCGGCGTGTACGCAACACGTACGTCAGCCCAACCCGTAATTACACTCGATACCGCGCGTTACAACAACATTAACAACAAGACAGAGAGAACTCTTTCGAAAACTTTGACCCCCGATGCATGCTCGTTCATGCGTACCACCTCGGTGCTTTATCCTGTACCGCTATGCACATATCCCGATTGCGGACAACCAAACGTGCAAGTACAACGCACGTAACAGCAGTTTCGTGATTTATTCTTTAAATTTTGTTGTCTTTTTTTTTATCCATGCGACAACTGGGGCGGAGGGAGAGAAATAGTATTTAATCTATTCGTTGGTCCTCCGAAAAACGGTGAGCAAGAAAGGAAGCTCTTCGGGAGCCCCTCGCGTGGGAGTCGACGCCCTTGAGCGAGAGAAATGGAAATAAAGGGGAAGATGAAAAGAAAGGAAAGAAGAAATTGAAAATAAATAAAAAAATAAATAAGACCGACACGCGAGGTTACGTTCTCACGTGTGCAGAAGTCAGGAGCATCCCACCCTTTTTCCCCAAATTGCAGGGAACGTCAAAATTGTCTCCCTATAACCGTCAGTTGGATAACCAGTCAGAAAGTCGGGATAGCGGATCCTACACGAATGGTTTCGGCAACGGCAAGTCGAATTAAAGTGTGAAATTCGACTCTCTTTTTTTGTTTGTTACAGGGACATTGGAGAATTTTTTGAGACGGTCGGGGTGAGAGTAATATTTTATGCGGTGGAACATTTTAGGCAGGGGCATTTTTGCTGAAGGGAAAGAATTTTGAGATAATTAAAATACGATTTGTTACGTTTGCTTATTGCTTGGGTGAGTTTGGGAAAAATAGATAATACTATCAAGCGGAGAGTTGAATATTAATCCGCGTCGTTTTTGTCTCGTTTTCGTTTCTCAATGTTTTCGTTCTCGCACGATCAATCGGTCACGTACGTGTGGACATACCCACACGCGGTCACTCACGCACGTACGTACATTACAAGGAAGAGCATTTATGTGGTTTTTTTTAAAATCTAATATAGCGATTGCGTGATCAACGCATTCGACGTCTAATCACTCATTGAGTATGTATCTAAATCACAGCTCATGCTACTAATTACTTAATTGAAAAGAATTAAAAAAACATTAAAATTAAGGATGAAAAAAATTTGAGAAAAACAGTAGAGCAGTTATAGGGTTGGTTTGATACATGCGTACGTATGTAAATATATGTATATTAGGGTGTGTGATTTTTCTTTGTAGCAAGCATATTTTGTGAAAATTTTTAACTATGGAAGTTGCAATGAAATTCGGGAAGGCCGGAACTCAAAATCAGCCTAATGCGATCGATGTAGCTTTGAAATTCGCGGAGATTTATCATTACCGTTTCATTATCATTTAAATTATGAAAGCTATGTCTTCTTGTGTTATCCAAAGGAGAAATTTTATTAGTCGTCGATAGAGCACCTAATATCCATCAATTAATGTGAAATTTGTAGTGTTCATTTAAAGCCACGTTTGTGAACTTTTCGTATGACTGTGGAAAAAAAATTCTACACACGCTAATATACATATTTGACAATTATGGAAGGGTTCATATGGAGTTCGATTTGACATATTGCGAATCGTCGAAAAATACGTACACACCCTCGTCGACATTACGTCACACAAAATGAAAAACACGGAATAATTTTTTTCTTCCCGTGGAAATTAGAATAAAATTTCTTCGTGGATCGAAAAATTCTGCAAAAGTTTAGGTACAGAAAACAGGATTGAATTTTCGCGTTTAATTTCGGACTCGGCAAGTTGAATTCTTAAAAAATAACTTTTTTATAAGTTTTACCACAATCGTCTCAAATTGGAACTAATATGTACCCTTTCGCAAGAAAATACACACACACACATATATGCATGTATGAAATGCAATATCTTCATTGTTCGTGTCGATTGCTTTGTTCGCGATTGAAAATTATTTATAACCGATCTTTTTTTTTTTCACGTAATCGTGGTTTTCTCGTTTCTCGTCGTCGCAGTCGTAGCGATTCTGCAACATCGTCGTCATATTATCATCATCACCATCATCGTAGGAACAAATAAATTTCACAACGTCCATATACCACAGTTAATCAATATACTTCCGCTTGCTGCAACGACGTTCCGACGATTGAATTGAAACGTAATTGAAACGAGCGTGAAATCGAAATTTACTGCCGCGCAAAATGTCGACAAAAAATCGCACAAATAAATATACTAAAATAAAATACATACATCGTAATAACAATAATAATAATAACCTAAATTATTTTTTTAAAACATATAAATATATATAGACGAAATTATTTATATGCATGGTTCGAATACGTGGGACAGGCGGATATAGAGAGTGACACGTGACATCGATCTCTCCGCTACAGGCAATTTCGTCAATCCATTAGCTCATTCCGTTTCGTGAATTTTTATAGTACACCGAGTTACGCGCTTGTGAGACACGCGGCGAAACTTTTCGCGGGCGTCTCGCCACGGAGATGCTTCGCTTTGATCGACAATCCGACGATTAATTGGCTAGTGCCGGTACACATCGTTTAATCGAATTGCAAACTCGTCCCCGTGACTCCTCGTTTGGCCACTTTTGAACTTGCCGTTGCAGTTTCATCCGCGAAACGAACAAATTCGCGCGATCGCCTTAAGAAAAAAATTATTGCCTCGGGAAGATAATTAATTCAAGCCTGATTGCCTCGCACTGAAATTTCGCTAACGGAAAAGACGCAATTGTGAGTCACGAGTTTCTTCTAATTTTTTTTTCTACACTTTAAACTCAGATCGTGGAAGCTCAGTTGGGGGTAAAACGGTATTTTCAAGATCGCCGAGAATACCGGAAAAAAATTAATTAATCATGTTTTTGATAATATTTTTTTTCCAATCGAACAATATTTATAGACCGGAGGGAATGGAAACAAAAAACAACAAATCGAATTCAACTTCAGTGTCCAAAGGCGTTGACTCTTGATAAAAAAATTTTCTAATCGAAAAATGTGTCGGAAAGTAATGGAAAAACGTGTGGATCAATCGCATCTCTCTCGTAATATTGTCGAAGGGTTCGGATTAATTTATATGATGCATATATATATCGGGGTGTTCGTTAATCCCCGAAATTGGAATTTTTTTTGGGCAGCACGAAAAATGGTTTACAAAAAAAAACAAGATTTTTTTTTGTAAAACATTTAAAAATGATATTAACACGTGTCCCGCAATAATTAGTTGTTCTTTCGAGGTCGGAGCGGCCCAAAAAAAATGTCAACTCTGAGAAATAACGGAGACCCTCATATATAATATGATATATATCTAATGTCAAGGGTTCGTATCTCACGTCAGCTCGAAGTGACGGCGTCGTCGGGCACCGTTTCGCCACGGCACAACTCTCGACCATTTTACAATTTATTTTTTACACGCGCGCGCGCACACACACATACATACACACACCCCTACATGTACATATATGTATATAATATATAAAATATCTCTCCGCACGAGCCACGTGCGATCGTTATTAGTCACGGTCCGGTTGTGTCGCAACACTACGCGAGCGCGATATCCTCGTATCCACGAGAGAGTCATTCTTCTATTTGCGAGCTATCGCCAACGGGCGAAATTCATTTCCGGCAATGTTTCGAACTGCCGCCGATTATACGTCAGTGATTCCTACGGTCCGAATTTCTCCGTCCGCACGAGAGACCACATGCAGCATCGGGCTACCGAATAATTTTCAACGAAACACACCTTACAGGTGATTATGCGCGTCAAGAAACTCGATCAATTCCGAACCTGCGATAATTCACCGAAAAAAAAATGTACGGAAAACATTGATATATTTAAAATCTGAATGATAAAATCGATTTCTCGAACATCTTAAACGAGTAATGAAATTCATTTTTCACGCAATTCATGCCACGTTCAAAAATTATCAACGTTCTTGATAAGAAGATGAAAAAATTAAATAATCGTCAACACCTCTCCATACATTTCTTTTCCCCGAATCATCCCCGCCGCGATTCAGACGGAAAATTGATACAAACTATACACAATATACATTCGAGTAACGAGAGACGATAATAAACAAAAGAGAAGAAAAAAAAACACAAAAACAGCGAAGAGCGGCGTCATCGAGAAACTAGCTGGACGGATTGCAAGTGGCGGAAACGTCGTTGAGACTCCTCGCCGTCGTAACATCGGTCGTTGGACTCGTATTGCTGGCGTTGCTGCTACCGCTGCTGGGGGCGCATCCGGCATTTGGTTTTTGCGCAACGTGGGTCTGATAATGTTTGGCCAAATGTGCTTTTTGCCGAAAACTTTTGCCGCAAAGAGAACAAGCGAAAGGTTTTTCGCCCGTATGCGTCCTTATGTGAACGTTGACGCTGTATTTGTCCTTGAAGCCTTTGCTGCAGATGCTGCAGTAATGAAGCGATCGTTCTTTTCTCGGAACGGAACCCGGTGAGCCGCCATTACCGCCCGTGGTCGGGCCGTTGGTGCTATTTCCGTTTCCGCCGCAAGAACCGGAACCGTTGCCATTCGCGTTGGCCGCGTTAGCGGCTCCTTTCGGTTTTCTGCTGTATTTCTTCGGTGCTTTCGTTCCGGGAGCTCGCGCGGGCGCCATTTGTATTGGATTCGTCGCTGGTGCTGCGACGGCCGTTATTTCCGACGGATTGTTGGTCGTTTGTACGAGTTGTTCGGGTTGGGCGGCCGTGACGACGGTCACAGTTCCCACTTGGCCAAGATCCGCGGGTAGTGTGATGGTTCCGAGACTTCCGCTCGTAGGATCGAGGGTGTACATCACCGTTGTCGTCGCGGATACGTTGCAAACGGGTTCGAGATTGCAATAAGATTCGACAACCTCGTTGGCGATGCTTTTCAATTTTTCATAGTCCCCCGGTCGATAAGTCGTCGTTTCCAATTGTGAAAGAAGCAAATCTTCTTCCGTGCAACCGTGCATCGACTCGTCTTGCTGCTGTTGCTGTTGTTGCTGTTGTTGTTGCTGTTGCTGCTGTTGCTGTTGCTGCTGGGTCTGTTGATGATCCATCATCTGGAGACTGGCGGATGTACTGTTAGTAACGGACAAGGACATGGTCGACGATTGCGAGGATGACGGCGATGCTATCTGCCCCGTACCGGAATACAATTTTCCCTGAAGAGCGCTTCGCAAAAGACTCTCGGCCGAATCGTTCGCCGCGGCTGCTGCGGCTGCCGCAGCTGCGGTCGCCGCGGCTACCGCAGCCGCTGCCACTGCATCCTGAAGATGATTCTGATCGGATAGCTTCCAATCGTTGTTGTTGTCGCCCTGAGGATTGTTCGAACCTCGCAAGCACAATTCTTTGCTCTCGACGAATCCGCTGTCGTCCGTCGTGTATTGCGACGATGGCGCGGGTATAACGTGGAACCTATCGTTTCTCGTAACGTCGCTCACGGAATTTTGAACATCGTGATCTTGATCGGCCGGACTGGGTTCCATGCTCAGTATGGCGTCGAGATCGAGATTCGGTCGTAGCGTCCACGAATCGTTGGACGGAGCGGCGGGGCTTTTGCAACAATCCAACGCGTCCATGGAATTAGCCTCGTTGTTGAGAACCGTGAGGGTGTAAATCGCACCGTCCGTGTTTTGATGACGATCACCGGCGTTGCAACCGACGGAATTGCCGGTTCTGTGAACGGAATCCGTACCGTGAACGTTAACCGTGTCGCCGTGCGTTTGATTGTTCGTATGCGTCGACCAACAATATTTGTTCAGATCCTCGAGCAATATGTTACAAGTTTGTTCTTTGCCATCGTCACCGCCCCAATAATCGCAATCCGATTGATCCATGGGCACTTGTTCCGAACCGGAAACGTTGCAAACGTGCGCCCGCACGGCATTGTGATGAATGAGGGAACCGGTGATGGTCGACACGGGCGGCAAAGCCGCGAGGGTGTTGTTGTTGGTTTCTTTGATGAAAGACGTTGATGAATTCGTGTGGATGTCCCGACTGTCGTGATCGTCGTGTCGTGGATCATGATGCAAAAAACTCATGCTACGACCGCACGTGCGATGAAGAAAACTTTCTTCGTCGGATATGCCACCCACTCCGCTGCTGCTGCCACCGCTCGTGCAATGCGGCGGTGGGGAAACTACGAAATCGAAGAAATCGGTCTTTCCGAGATCCTCACCCGGCGCACCGGGCGCGAACGCCTCGGTCAGGTCCATCGTTGCGAATCGTCGCAGACCACACGAATGTGCAAAACGGATGGGAGAGAGATTTTTACACGGACACGGATAGGAACTCGCGCACTATCGGTTCTAGTTTGTTTTTTAAATGCTTTTTCTTTCTTTGATCACTTATTGGGATTTTGTGAGTTCGATGAATGAACGGAAACGAAGAACCGGTCGAAGACGGGCAATTGCGTTGCCGGGGATTTCGGGATTTCGGTGGAGGATCCTCAACCGAATCGGGAATCTAGTCGCCCGATTGGCCGCTGCATCCTCGAATCGAAGGCTTCTGCTTCTGCAATTAAAATGAAAAAAAAACGGATTTAGTCATTTTGATACACCGCATCACTTATTATCTTATAAATATTCATTTTCGCGATGTTTTACTTTCGATCGTCGATGAATTTGCTATACGTCCATTAGTTGGTTTGATCTTTTTTGTAACAATTGAATTATTGTCAGCAGCAACAATAATGAAACATAAGAAACAGCTGTCAAAAAATCCCTACTGCTTCAAGGATGAAAAAAGAAAAAAAAATGTTTCATCGGTGCATTGACGTTATCGATAAATTCGCAATTACTGTTGCTATAATGGGTTCACTCGTCGACCAGTTGATTAATCGATCCGTCGAAACAAAAACGACTCGACGTCGTGATCAAGACACGCTTGTGATGCATTATCTTACATTTAGTTACTCAATAGTACGCTACGAATGATGAAAAAAAAAGAACAAAAAAATTATAAGCGTGGAAATCGGTCATTTATCGTCGCGTTTACTTCACGATAATTTTATTATCGTCGATATTACCGACTCTTCAACGTTCCGAAGGAATTCCACGCGTCGTACCCATCGCTAACTGAATATCGATTATTCTTCATCGACAAGCATTGTAGGGAAAAAAAGTAACAACAGAGATTCCACGTCCGCGATAAAGATGGTACGCGATATACACATTTTGCTATAATAAGAAAGACGCGGAATCGTTTCAAGGCTTCGTTCGCTCGCGAAACAGTTATTTCCAGTCAGTGGGTAGAGTTGGAGCGCGCGGTTAATCGTTTGCGAGACGACGAGGACGAGGAAGAGTCTCGGAGTCGATCCGGCTGGCCGGTAATTCCATCGGACCGACTCCACGGACTTCTCTTCTCCCGGTTCTCGCTGCGCGGTGTCCTGTTGAGCTTCTGAATAAATTTTCACGCGTCTCCGTTGCGTTGCACCTTCGCGCTAAGACGAACGAGAAAACATCCTTTCGTTTCTCAAACGTTTGTCGCACCAAAAATAACTTCCACGGAGCTTCTCCTATCAATCATTCCGAGAATTCCTCGTCGATGAATCTCATAAATCAGATCGTGATAATCCGGAGTTTGACTACACGGTTTGTTCTTATCTCTCGATCGATTTCGAGTGTACAATGATGCAGACGCATTATTTAACGAGCTTTGAAGGAAATGATTATGGAATAAAAAAATAAAAAAAAGAAGGAAAGAAAAAGACGGAGATAAGTGAGAAGCTGTGGAATTGCAATATAACCGGTTTCCCAGGGGTTAATACGACGGCGTATCGCACTCGATAGTTTTACGTTATATTTTAGATTCGATACGAAGCACGTGCTTCCATATATAAGTAAAGCCGGGGCAAAACGGAGCACCTAAGCGTAAAAAAAAAGCGCGAGTACCTTGCTTCCAACTCAACAATAAAATGTTTACCGATTGTACAAAGCGTTCAACTGCTTTCACCGCTTCGAACAATTTTTGAATTTTGTTTTTTTTTTTTTCAATCTCGCCGCCACATCCCATTTTGCCCCACTTCACGATCACAATCGACCGTCACGTTTCGCCGCGGCGTTCCGTTTTGCCCCGAGCTCACGCCATATAATCCTCCATGTAACGCTGAAGTCGCTGTAACAAGATTAATGTTTCATGGTGCGCTATACGTTCGGGATACAAATATGAAGATCACGAACCTCAATCTATTGTTCTCTCGCCTATGAATACCTCCTACGTGTTCGTCAGACCCGACGTCGAAAAAAGGCCTCCCGGGTGAGAGCTATGTGGGTTTGAGCTCGCACGAATATCAACCGTACACGCAATTTGATTACCCTCCGTAGCCCATCGTTACGATCATAATAAAATTTACAAAAAGGAAAAAAAAATCTTAAACGCCGTCGTAATGGTATTAATTAAAAATAAAAATCGTACGAATCGGTATTGTTTCAACTATCTCTGCTCTGTACGAATATTCCCGATGTAGAAAAAAAAATTAGAAACCTTACGGGGGTGGGTCTGGAAAGGATCCGGAGAACCTTGGAACGGGTTCCGGCAGACCGAGATTCGCGTGCGCAGCGAAGCAATATCCGTCAGGCTTACAAACAAATACATTTACACACACACACACACACTATATATATGTACACAGTATAATTCTCGTAGCGGCGTGCTCCATATTTTATGCACGGTGCAGCGTTTGTGCGCAGTGCGAGTGGTCTAGAGAACAGAGTGCACAGATGGAAAATAGGTTTAGCGAGTATAGCCGCGCAGTCGGGCCGGTTGGTATCGGTACCAAGCGGGCATTAGGCCGAAGACCAGACTTGCATACTCCCCAGGCGTGGGAACGCACCGTGCTCGCGTATAAATTCAATGTACAAGCAGTCTACCACTCTTCGACGTCTCCGAGGCTCTGTGTTAACTCGGCATGTCTGTCTGCGTCTGTGTGTGTTTTCGTGTGTGCGTGTAGCCTACACGAGAGTCTGGCCCGAGAGATCGAGAGACTCGTGGAAGTGTGCAATAGGCATCGCGGTGCTTCAGAGCCCGGGCCAAGCTTCGCGGTTGTAGCCAAGCCGTAAGACTCCGATGCGGACGAAGTAACGAAGGAGATCCAGAGGCTAGGCGCAACCGTGACGCCGAGGATCGAGACACCGAGGTTGCGCAATTCACATCGCTATCTTCCATCCTCTCCGTTCGACGACTCACAGCCATCGACGAACGATCGTCGGTGTCTTGTAACGCACTGTACTAAATTAATGTCGCTTGCATATAACCGAGCGAGGCAAGCCTCTCCGGTAGTATTTAACGTGGATCTGCGACGAGTATTCTCGCGCGTCCGTGGTTGGGCTTTGGCGCTCGATGGACCGCGCCGAGTTCCTCGCTTGTATGGTAAATGCCAGGTTTCTCTCGTGTATAACAATTGATCCGCGGCAACCCCGGTTTTGCATGGTTCCAACGTTACAATGGAACTCACGATGTGCACGATGCCAGGCGAACCTGGCGAAAGGACGTCGGAGCTCGGCTATACCCGGATTTCCGAGGGGTCGGGGGGTAATTAATTTTAATAGTTCGCAGTACGAGATTCGATTTTCAGCGGTGATTTTTGATGTTTCAATTGGGATTTAGAAAATATTTATTCTGAGCATGGATAGCATAGTGCGTTGAAACATTGGGGAATTTAGAATTTTTTTTTAGTTAATAAATGTTCATTTAATGACGGAAGAGGGATATTTTAATTTGAAACTTTAATCTAATTTTTCTCATTAAAATTAG
This sequence comes from Sussaba pulchella, assembly GCA_963971145.1. Lineage (NCBI taxonomy): Eukaryota > Metazoa > Arthropoda > Insecta > Hymenoptera > Ichneumonidae > Sussaba > Sussaba pulchella. The sequence continues at coordinate 3,915,465 of OZ020168.1, forward strand.
AACCTTTGGGAATTGACGGAAATTAAATATTGAAATATGGGAAAATGTATAGAAATAAAAAAATTCAATAAATTTTTATTGCAACTTTCTTTCTCTATATCTCATATGCTAAGTTTGTTTTCCGAAATTTCTCCACAACAAATTAATTTCTTCGTCTATTGAATCTAATCCCCAACAAAGTTATCCAACCGAGGATATTGACCCACTGAACCATCTTGATCCTCTATCAACTGCACTGAGAACCGGATTTGAGTAATCTTACGGGTGGCTTTGGGTCACTGAATAAAACCGAAACGAAAAACAGAATAATAATAAGAAGAAAAGTAAATTGTTATGACTTTGTCCGGCGGCAGGTACCGTATCTTCTCTCGCGTCGATGATCATTACGCGAGAGTATCGGTGCCATTACCGAGTTCTTAGATACCCATTGAGTCGCACACTTGTGCGGCAGTGAAACAGCATCCGTGCGTGGTCCACGAAGCCGCGCGCAACGTCAACGGCTGCAACGCGGAAGAGAGAAACGACTTTGCCGAAATAATCATCGTGCAGTGGGTCGATTGTGCGCGCGAAAGAGAGAGAGAGAGAGAGACCCCGATACAGTTGGTTCAGGTGGCCGTTGTCATCGACATCGTGGCGGACCCTCCGAAAGCGGTCTCACCGCACGCGCGTCGACGCGAGGGACGCCAGCCGATATTCTCCTGTCCTGAATCGGATAATGGTCACCATCGGGCTGTGAGGCAATGAGAATGAAAGAAGAAAGAAGAAGGAAGAAAGAAAAAGAAACGAGATAAAAAAAACACCATCCGGATTACCCGAGGCGGCGGCGGCAGTATCGTGAGCCCGAAAAATTTAATGAGCCCGACCTGGCATTCGGTAGTTTCTCCAAATGGATTTCTCACCGTACGGCAATTGGTTATACGGCTGTAAGTTGGGTAAAAATAAGGAAGAACAAGTGGAAGGCGTGAGTTTTGCCCAAGTACAAGCGCTGGATGATAAATATTTTTCTGTGTGGCCGACTCGTGATATCCGCCGGAGAAAATGGCAAAGCCGAGCGTAGAATAAAAAAATATATATTTTTAACAAGACTATGATAAATGGATAAAAACGAAGTGGCTGATAAGAACGATAGGGTTGTGTGAAGGTTATGGAGGACGGATTCGCACTTCGGGAGGAGTGTTTGTCCCCGAAGAGGGACAGTCGGGTCGCTACGCCGAGGACCACGGCACGTGTATAGGATCGTGAAAGGGGGTCATGCTCTTGGGAGCCAACCGCAGAAACACCGACGCGGACCGGCCGAACAGTAGCCGCGAGCGGAGGAATTGCGGAAGAGGGGCAATAAAGGGAATGGAGAAAAAATAAAAGATAGAATAAGAGACGTGCAAGGATAGTTTGGGAATTATTTTTTTTTTTTTTTGCTTATTTGCATTGCGGTGAGTCGAAACCGCAGTGAGAAAAACGATGCAGTTGATGGAACCTTTAACCCTTGCGACGTCAGAACTGGGTTTTTTTTTCGATCACTTTTTTTTAGACGAATTTGAATGAAAAAATGGAATAAACGAGAGTTTGGGTTTATCGTAATAATAATTCGAATTTATGCGAAAAAATCGCGTTAAATGTTTATGGACTAATTACAATTAATGTAGAAATAAAATTTCAATTTTCTAAACTTGTAATACGAAACGTGTGGAGAAATTTAGGAACGAAATGGAATTACACATTTAAATGAATGATTTGAATTAATGCAGAGTCCCGATATTTTTATCATTTCTCATATAAAATAATAAAGTTGTAGGGTTGGTCCAATCAATTTTTTATTCAGGACGGAAATGACGGAGGATACAAAAACGATTTGTATCCGTCGAGTCTATGAGGAATATGTCTTCGGTGTCCGTGAACCCTTCCAACACACATTCCTTCATCACCGATTATCCACTGGGAACAAAAGCCGTTGACCCTTCGGAATATCAGACGAAGGGTACTGCGCCTACCTCTCTTCCGACGGTCCATCGGTGGCACAGAAATTTGAATTACAGTTTTTGTGTCCACATCACCTTAATATCATCGTGACTGAGACTGTCTCGCGTTTCTTCAGACCTGTTTTATAGGACGCTAACGAAGTCTCTCATTAATAAACCGTCAGCCAGCAAACCATAAATTCATATTCAAGACGTTTGAAGAACACTAAAATTATTTCATACTCGTGACGATACATTAAAACGCGTATATATGCGACAGACGGGCAACTGATGAGAGTATTTTTTTTTCTTTTCGTTTTTCATTTCATTGCGACGTTTCGAATCCGTCGTGTTTCCCGGAATTACGGGCATTCGGAAATCAAGAATGGTTGATGAATATTGTGCAATCTCGAGATAAATGAATCACAAACGTTAAGTACCGTTGCAATCCCCTCAGCAATCTGCTGTTGCTACGAGCATGGAGAAATGAAAATTGTAGGGATGATGCAATCCGTATACTCGAGAAAAATAAAAAAATAAAAAAATAATAATAATAAATAAGAAAAGAGGAAATTAAATTTTTGAAAGACCATAATTTTTCGACCGTTCGATTGTGATGAACGAAACTCACGATAATAGCAGGGCGATGGTAGCCCGACCATCGTACCTGTTCATAATCGCGCAAACGTTTTTTTCTTTTCGTTTCGACACAGTTGAGTTCCAAAAATAGCAAACCACCAGGAAGTTCTGCCGTCCACGAGAAGAAAAAAAGAAAAACGAAAAAGATGAAGAAAAAGACGAAGGAAGCAATAAAATTTCGGAAGACCCTAATTTTCGGTCGTTTCATTGCGCTCCGGAGGGTAACCGCAGTATACGGTTATCAAGCGGTCATGAAGAAAAAGGATTAATATTTTTTGTTTTTTCAAACACGACCAGAGCAATCGAAAAATAAATGTAAATTCGTTGTGTTCGTCATTCGGATGCACACGTTCGCCCCTGATAGATCTCTGTCGTGCTCACTCGCGGTACAATTCGCCGCGTGTGCGTTACACCGTCGACGAGGCGTAGCAGGTAGTTACACGAAAGCCGGGTGATTCGAGTCAATCAGCACACGGACGGCATCAGCAGCCTCACCGGCACGTCGGAAAATCGAGTTGATCATACCTTGCGGTGTTCTTCTTCGTGGTATCTCACGAACCGATACGACTGTACTCTCCGGGTACGTGAGCGAGTCCGAGTGCTTAAACACTCCGAGGTATATACGTAAATACGAGGTTGTTCTCGTACCGGTGTTACATACGTACGGACTTAATGTATAACAGGCGAGAGAAAGAGAAAGAGAAAAAATAAGAACGAAATGCAGTGAAACAGAAAGATTGAAAGAGATGGAAAACACGGTACGGAATTGGTCAATTTTAACGATCGGCTTTATAAGCCTTAATGACGGGTTGCCGCTCGACTTTATCGCTTCATTTGCACGATAATTTTCAAGAGCCGCGCCAAGGAATATTCCCTCGTGGGTTCCCGCGATTTCTCATCCTCGTCTTTCTTCGTTTCTCATTCTTCTGGAGTCGTGCATTGACAGGGTTTTTATTATTTCTGTTTCTCGTAAGTTTCTCCGGACGGGAAATTCGAGGACGTACATTATTCACGTGAATGCCGGGAAAAACGATTCAGGCTTTCGCGCAATACGCGGGAATTCGACGCGAGGAATTAATCTTTTTATGGCGTTTTTTTTTTTGCGTCATCGCGTTCGAAAGCCAAACAAATGGACATTCGGTGGAAAATGCATGGGGAAAGATATATTGAGCAGTGGGGAAAAAGAAACGTATTGAATGGAATATTTACAGCTATATGTATGTATTATAATGTATGTTGCTACATGACTGTGGACAGATCAATGAGATAGTGGATATTGTTTCTTGTCAAGTACATTTGATATATTTTTAAATTGTATACTCAAGGTGGAAATATATATGACGCGTTGAAAAAAAATATATTGAATGGAATATTTAGAGCAATAAATATGTATTCAAATGTATGTTGCTAACCCGACTGGACAGATCAATGAGACGCTGGATTTTCTTCTCGGTAAAGTACATTTAACATATTTTTAGATTGTTAAAGACCTTTTTGACGTTTGTGCGTGCGAGTGAATGATGGAACGAATTACGTTATTCGAGTGAAAAACGAAATACGGATGTTTTCTCGAGCGAAAGGATAGAGAACGCCCGGTTCGAAAACGAGTTTCCGGTCCGCGAAATATATAATTACGTATTAAACGCAAGCGCCGAACAAGGGCGATGCGATGAAGACCCGTCTCGTTTCGATCTCGTCACGCGGATGGAATTTTCACCAATTAAAGCCCCGCCCGTGGCGATCGCGAGCATCTTCTTAAAGACTGCTTCTTGAAGCTCCATGTTCCAATTTTTTGTTGACCCACACGCCTCCGAAATTGACGCGTGACGAGGATAAATTATGGTTCTTCGTTATAAATTTTAAGTGGAAACTTTACGAAATAATTCGAAATTCCATGTCTTAAGGGCAAACGCGAAACGCGATCTCGACGAGATTTACATCTCTGTAAAAAAAATTATGTTGACGTTTCGAGACCCGACGACCTGACTGGCGGTAATTTCATGTCAGAAATATCTTCGTTACTGTGACGCGACTTCGGACTTGAAAATAGCGGTGCGTTAGAATTTTGTACTCGTCTTGAAAATCGACCGATCGGGCGGTGCATAAATAATTACTAGCCGCTGCGGCCATTTTTTTGAAAAGGAAAATGGCAAGGATAACATAATAACCGATAATTACAGTTATATGTGCGCTAATGGAATGGATCCTCAAATGGCAATTTGATTCTCTTCACTCTGCTGTTCAGAAATTTTCCCTCCGGGTATGAAAGTAAAACAAGATAATAATGAAAAATCCGCTTATACTGAATTAAAGGTCTTCCACCACGTATGATGGTGATGGCCATATAACAGAGAGGGGTGAAATCCAATGAAGAATTTTTTCACTGAACAATTTCTCCAATCCTATGAATAAATAAATTTCTTCATATTTTATACTAATGACTTTTTTCTTCCAGTTCTTATTATAACATTATAAACCATAAGAATAATACTATAATTGAATCAAATAAATGAAAAAGAATAATAAATAATTTATAATAATACTTTTATAATGAATCATCATTAATTTTTATTATTATTTCTCTGTTTATTATTATTATCATTATTGTTATTATTATTATTCCTCTGTTTATTATTACTATTATTATTATTTTTCCATATAACGTTTATTGTTTGATGGCGATAACCATCCGTATGTATATCGACTTGACTGCAGGGTGCATTTTGCTGGAACGAAAGGTGCATACCGACGTTTCGCGCGCCCCCAAGAGCGAGCGGAGTAGAGCGAGCTCTCTTGTTCGTACCTACTCGCTCGCGCGAGCGGCTAGCCAGCCTTGACCCAGTGGAAGGGAACCCGTTCGCCGACGTTCGGTACTTTCTCCGAGGGTCGAGGGACTTTGCACGCTCGCGCGCTCGAGCTCGCGCTCGCGGGCGCGAGCTACGCGAGCCGGGCTTGGGAATCGCCGTTACTCGCACCGAGCGCCACCAGATCTCTGCCTCCCGTTGCTGTTCTCTGTTTATGCCGCCGTTATGTATATGTGGGTGTGTGTGTGTGTGTGTGTGTGTGTGTGTGCAGAGTCCCTGGAACCCGGCGGCTCCGCGGGGTGACTAATCGCGATCGACTCCATGGAGAACGTTTTCTCGCACTAGGCGAGAGATCGGTGCGAACCAGCCCCGTAACCTTGCACCACGCGGGTCCGGTAAAATCGAGACACTCGGTGCAACCCCTCCAACCTTTAGAGGAGATAATTAAAAGAATTGCAATAATCCTGTGGTTTTTGAGAAATCGTATTATTGGATGGCATAACATCGCAGAATAGTTTTTTCTTGGTACTTCTTTCGTCTTCGGGCGATCGGTTAATTTTCGAGAATCGAGGATAAGTCAGTCCGGTATTGTTTGGCAGGGAATTCATGATGCAAGGCGATTCTTGTTCTAATTAAAAATAAATTATCGAAGCAACTGTTTTAGTGTCCGAACTTTCGATGAAATCTGCAGATTTTTGAGGTCTGAAAGAAATTTTTTTGACGTCCTGAATGCGTTTAGTCCCTGTGGTCCATTAATGGGGTTCGTAAAAATATTGATGACCCCCGGAACGAAGCTGTCCCCTCATCCCATTGACAACGGTCTTCGCGAAATTGCACCCCACGGTTCAAAATAATTTTGTTCTATGTACAGCGACGACGGAGAAAGCTCGAGCCGCGTCGTTGTCGTAGTCTTAAATTTTTTTTTTTTTTTTTTAAATCACCGACGATGCGCAGTTGAGTCCTGTGCGCGAGGACCCAGTCCACGGGTCGGCCGTCCGGTTGGCCAATTAAAAAATTATGAAACTGGTCGTAATTGAAGCGCAGACCCCTTAACCCACTTGCCCGCCATGTGCAATTAGACGAACGGACTCTGCGCGGTCACTCCCGGGGTCTTTCTTGCTCGACTATCTCTCCTCCTTTCTTGCACTTACATACATTTCTTGCACGTCCCTCGGGTTTCGTTGGAAGACATTAAGATCACCGAGACGCTCGATTTTTCTCCGACAAATTGTTTCTTTTCATTATTTTCGCAACAACGCGCGTAAGCGACATTCCACGCCATATCGACGTCGCTTCGACCATCACTTTTTTTACCCCTCGAAACATCTCACGGAGTAATACAATAAAAAATTAACCATACAAAATGTTTCAGATTTTTTTTCTTGTAATTTTATCTGACAGCACATCACTATAAAATTAGTAATCATCAAATTCGTCGAATTTTTCAATCGACAACATTTTTTCGTGCCATTTTGTAAGATGTTGATAGGGAAAAAGAAGGAAAAAGAATTTGCGGTCACACCTTCGTTAATTACGCATGGAATTTCCTGTATGTACTTATGTACACTTGCGATAATTTATTCCAAAAGCCGAAAACGGTGTGCAGTGGTTATTTTTCGATTTAATAGAAATTTCTCCCAAAAATGTATTTTCATTATTTTAAGGTAAAAACAATCCTCCAAGATTGGGCTATAAAAATTCGGTAGAAAATCCGTTGTGTTCAGTAATCATATTCTCGCTTATTTCAGGTAAAGATAAAGAAAAACAAAATCGCATTCGCCGAATGCAAAGTTCTCGAGGAAGTAGCGACCGTACGAACGACGGAAGCGGATGCACGTTCCAATTCCTATAACTCATGTGCGCGTGAACGACGGAATGAAACACTTACACTTGCACGACCGCGGCGACACAACCACGATGTTCTTGTGTACTTACACGTATAAACGTTTGCTTAGACTTTGCCACCGTAAGAACAAAAAATAAATAAATAAATAAACCCAAAGCGAATTACGAAATAATTGCTCGATCGGACATTATCGTCGCGGATACGCCACGAGACAATTACGACGGTGCGTGCTGGACCAACTTCGAGATCTCCGACCATCGAGGCTGAATCATTTTTACCGTTTTCGATTTATTCTTTCGGCTTGACGTGCTGCAGATTGCCCCGACAATTTCCAACATTCACAAAAATATATTTCCAATAAATCATTAAACCGATAAAATTCGTACGTAAATTTTTTCCCGCGATAATGATAATTTATTCACCGAGATGGAATTAATAAGAGTATGATAATATTAAAAATCGTTAATCCATAGGATAAGTGGCGTTTTAATATCGAACGGTCAATCGAAGATGCGTCGAGATATGCGCTAATTGGAGAAAGAAATCGAGACGTCCGTATCGAACGTCATTGACGCAGTGCCGGTAAATGAACGAATTTATTCGTAAATTACTCGAAAGACGTCCGACCTCGTTTCTGATGAGCTTGGACCTGCAATATACATATATAAGTATACACACGGTAGGGAAAACGAAGATGCGGAAGAATTTCGCAGCTCTCGCGAAAGATTCCATCGTGCGATATGTATATATGCGTCGTATCCCCGTGGTGAATCCTCGAGGCGATTTATTCGCAGGAAAGCTTTATCGTATCGAACGTAAAAGCTGCGTATATACCGATCGCGCTCTCACACACGTGTTTTTATTTCTTTTATCGAACAAGCGCGTTACAGCGAGAGAGTGAAGAGTATGAGGACGATGAGGATGGAAAAGCGATACGATAGTAAGGTACGCGTGTGTATGTTGGATGTTTAAAATATACGACAGTCAGTTTCCACGATATCGGCCAGTTTCACCGCGCAAACTGAGAAAATTCCTTGCTTCGCATCGCGCATACAGTAAATTCCCGAATTTTATTCGACTTTCCGGGAGCAAGTACGGGCTTCCCCTTAACGATAGAGTAATTGAAGTACTATTCAAAAATAATAATTATCATTGATTATTTGTTGTGTGAAGCTTTGGCGATGCCGACCTAATTATTTTTTATAGCTACATTTTTCAGACGTCTATATTCAACTCTTGGAGAGTTCGAGAGAGTCCTACATTACCGATGTTAGTGGATAGCAGCTATATTTTTTTCCTCCTTTTCTTTATTTTTTTGGGAATAATTAATGTTGTTTATTAATTCTTCTTAGTTAAACTTTGTTATCATTGATTTTCATGGGAAAATAATGTTTTCTCACGTTTCTGCAATAATCAGTATAAGTCTCAATGCGGAGAATGGGGAAGTCGATTTGGGGGAAATGTAAATAAACGGAGATGGGAGAAAATCGGGACTTCACTGTACATAGCTGCGCGGGGCTGACCGAGAGCGAGCTCGGCTCGCACGGTTTTCCCATACGAATATGGAAATTCGTGCGCGGTGCAACGCGAGAGCCGGATGAAATGTGTATCCGAGGTGGAGCTCTCGTGCATTTCACGTGCAATCCGCACGAACGTTAGCTATGTAGAAACGGTGTACACGCGGTTGAACGTAGTAACAGTAGAAAACTGCGTCAGTGCAGTTATATGTCTGTATAATATATACATACGGGGCGAAACGCGCTGAATCGCCTGATTGAAAGCCTTTTATCCTCCGATGTGGTCGATGATTTTTTCAAAATTATCTTTTGGATCCTACGACCTCACTCATTTTTATTTTTATTTTTCGACACTCTTTTCCTCATCTTCTTCTAAGAGATAACTGCTCGTAGACCAACCTTGAATTAGATGAAATTTTTTCCCTCGATACTTCATAAAAAATGCGGATTTTTTTTCATAAAAGTGAAATGGCGCTCGGCTGCCGAATATATATTTTTTTGTTTTCAAAAAATTCGAGTTTCTTTTAGAAATTTCAATATATGATATGGTTTCTTATCTAAAAAAAAGAGCAAAGTAAAATCTATCTTGAAAAAAATTGATTTTTCGATAAACAATCGATCTTTTTATTTATATTTTTGATGAAAGATAAAAATAGAAAATAATAAAAAAATTGATCGTCTACCGAACAACGGCGGGGGAGGGAGGTCAAACGAAACCTAAAAAAAATCAGTGAGGTCGAACGATCCAAAAGATCCTGAAAAAAATAATCATCGACCCCATCGGAGACCCTATCAGGCGATTCGGCGCATTTCGCCCCATATGTATGTAGCATGTATAAGCACGGGTAGAATCAGCCCGTTTCGTTGTATGTGCATAAGTGCATCGACGAATGTCTGTTCTACGGGGTTTGCGGAACTTGTATTCCCCCGGCGACTAACAAAGTATTATGCAATTATTCGCGGAGATCTGGTGCAGCCGCGCGCGGTAGCTGGGCCGTGGCAGCGCGGCAAGTGCCTGATCGCCTGGGCGATCGTGCATACTTATTGATAGTACGAGCCGTGTACGAGTCGTGAGTACGTTTCACACGGCAAAAAGTGGATTATGGGTTCCTTCGAAACATACCAGTGAAACCAGTATCCGTGGTACAAGGAGATGTGTATAATCGACTCGAGATCGCGTGGGGCAATGGTGGTCGATCGTTGATTATAAACGGTCCGAATAACGAAAAAAAAAAACTTGGTCAAGTGCGCGAGTTCGACTCGGGGGCAGAGGATTCCGTTCCTGGTTTAAAATAATTTTTTCCTAGGGATCTATGAGACCCAGAAATTTCGTTAGAATTTTCGTCGAAGTTTCAAGTAGGGCGTCATGATCTCTGGATATTTTTCAATTTTTGGTTCAGTAGTTCCGGTAATACGGGGAGAAGGAAATATTATATTTTCTCTTGCATATTTTTAAAAATATTATTTCAAGTATGCTGTTGAAAACTATGACAAAAATATTTTGGGTTTCCACATGACAAGTCTTTTTAAATGATACCCCATATGATATAGAAAATAAAACTAAAAATTGGGAGTACCTCATTTACCTCCTATTTAATTCTTAGATGAATATGAGTGTAAACTAGGGGAAAATATGTAGGTTAATAAGATATATGCACTATGCCGAATTCCCAAGGAACCCGGCTATGACAGACGGACAGGCACCCAGACAGGAGTGATCTTATAAGCGTTCCTTTTCTCCGCTAAAGCTACGGGACCCGAAAAATGTCACGATACAGTCCGCAGCAGCTACTCCGACTTTCACGTGAACAATTCAATAAAGACTCTCCCAGTTCACCTGCACAATTGGGTCGCGGATTACGTTTGGTCAAGCAAAGGATAACATATCTGTATGCAACCGAGCGTGTCTGGTATCGTGCCGGGTTGCAGGGCTCTGGTATCTAGCGCGATGAAAAATGAATACAACCCGACAACGAATAAACTGGCGAAGAAAACAAGTACGCGGGGTTTTGCGTATGTAACGATTCACCAACGATCTCCCGATTCTCTCTCTTGGCTGTACAACAGTTCTCCACCTATCTACTATCACGTGTGTTCTCCGCAGGCAAAGCAATATAGATGTTGTGCCTCTCCCTCTGCTTCTGGGCCCTCGACAGCTTTTGTCCAGTTTCTCGCCAGCGAAACTCGTCGGATGAAACGAGATGCACACAACGCCAACGATCGTACGGGTTTTCGTTGGCTCGAGTAGCCAATGACTGGTCCACCGGGCGTTTCGCGGAGCCAGGAGCGGTGGAAAAAGTAGGTTGTGAATCTCAGTTAGTTCTCAACTCGTATACCGCAGCCTGATGTGGCCCGCGGTGCAACGCACACGCGCGGATATCTATCTCGCGACCGGCCACGACGATGAGGCTCGCCGAAAGATGCAGTGCTCGTTGCATTTGCTCGACTCCCGCCAAGATAACATTCTTTAGGATTGAAATAGTTTTTAATTCATGGATCTAAAAAAATCACTGCTGCACTTATTCGGTTTTTGCCTACAAATTATGATCTTAGTTGGTTTTTTCAACCTACGGGAGACAATTTATAATCGATTACATATTGTCAAATTACTAAATTTTATTTTACCAATAGAAAAGTTCGAGGAAAACATTTTTTTTAAATGTTAAAAATTATAGGAGTCTTGCTGTTGTTTTCTTCTACCGGAAAAACAGTGAATCTATTGATTTTTTTAACCAAATGGAGTTATTTGGATCTGTTAATCTCGTTTATTTTTTCCTGTATGGGTAATTTTCGGCAGCTCTGTGTTTTAAAAACGATGTTTACAATCTATATTGCAAGAATCTGATTTAATCTAATTTTTTGGAAAAAAATGGATGTATTCGGTTTTGCCTCCAAACCACGGACACAAGTACGCAAGACTGCGTAAGAGCCGTGTGTGGAGGATGAGAATCGTAGATACAGAGATGCGGATGCAGTTTGGTTGTGCATACCCGAAGCAAAAGCGGGATTATCTGCCTCGTGAAACTCAGAGATACGTGTTGGGAATACGTATACGGGTTTGATTCCGCGGCAAGATTGGTCGACTACCGAGACCTCTGTGGTTACTCGAACACGTTTGGAAAGGTATATACGGCTTGGATTCGGAAACGTTGCGGTGGGACGTTCAACAGGGCATTGATAAAATAGCCGGCTATTTGTCGGCGGTCTATGGGTATAGCATCGAGATTTCCGCTCGGATTCATCTTTATTGGAGTATCAGGTGCCGTGAATCTCACTTCTACGCTCTCTCGCGAGTACTTTGTTCGTCGTGGTAACTTGGAAATTGCAAATTGCGACGGACGATTTGTTCGTTGGATTCGAGATTTTTACGGATTGTCGCAATGGGATCAGGGATTGGCATTCGTTCGATGGAAATGTTTTAGAACTATGTTCGTTGCTAAATTATCATGGATTATAATTTTAATTAAATATTAGAACCCATTCTAGGGTAATAATTTATTTGAATTATTTGCTATTATTCCAACAATAGTGAAATTCAAATTTTCGCATGATAATTAATCATAGTAATTTCTATGAAAAATTGTTTTGAATAAATAGAATTCAAATATTAAAGCTAATTGTAAAATAATAATTCATCTGAATTGCTTATTATTATTTTAACGATGGTCAAATTTAAATCCTCGCGTGATAATCAATCATAGCTATTGATCTCAAAAAGTATTTTAAATAAATCGTATTTCCCTTCCCGATTGTATCAATTTTTACAGAAATAAATTTTAACGAAGGTTAGAAAAATAAAAGAAGAAAATAATAAATGATTATATTTTCTTCTAAATGCAAAATATGAAGACAGCAGAGTTTGGTTAGTAGAAAGTCGTTCGATTCGAGTGAAAATTGGTTCATGAAGACTTCCGGGTCTGACGAGTGGTTGAATTGCAAAAAGCATAAGTTACGGGCGAAGCGATGAAATCTTTTTTTTTAATAGCGAATATAACTGTAAAAATCTGAACACGAAGGAAGCAAATTACGAGTCAGAAATTGGAGAGACCGCGCGGATGTGCGGAGGCGATGTAATGGGGAAGAGCGTTATCGTGTTGCTGTTAAGGGCGGGACATCTTTAGAGTGCACACAGTCCGGTAATGATTAGGCGGGAACGCGAGAGAATTTTCAAGGAGTCGGTACGGTTGGCCTAGAAAGACCATAACTTAAACGCTCGAATCCCGGGCTCATGGGGATTACGTGGAACTTCGTGCTGCGCCGCAGAGGCCCAGACGTCTAATTGCTAATTAGAGAGGTCGGCGCGCGCGCGAGGATAATACTCACGAGCACCCGACACCGGAGTACGTATATTTTAGTGCACGTCTGGGCTTCGTGCACTTGGTACAGCCACGGCTCACGTGCAGCCTCCGCGCAACCGCGAACCATCGCGGACCCGAAATTCCAGGTCCCTATTTTCTTTCGCCTGATTAATATAATTGAACAAACGTGGTAACAATGATTAAATAAATTTCTTATATCAACAGCTATCGCTGATATTTAATTTGGGAGTTAATAATAATTAATAGTTTCAGTGTACATGGATTTATATATATAAATAATATGGCAGTCAAAAATAATATAATTTTTTTATTACGATATTCTTTATTTTTCAAATTACGCCTCACAATTATCGATCGACCGTAAATTTTGAGAAATCGTTGAAATATAGTTTTTCAATATTTTAAGAGTAATATCGAAAACGGAAACATAAGTACGGCGACCACAGCCGAACGGCAGAGGTACGACAGTCCGTATTCATGAATCCGTTTACGAAGAATCATTGAAGACGTCGTCGTATGCGATGGAAGGAGGAGTAGTCCGAAGACGAAGAGGCGAAGGACTGGCTTCGCATTTAAAATCGGCCCAACATCCGCCCGCGCTCGGTGCATATAAGCCGGTTCGAGAGTCTCTCAGGTCTCGAGACGACTTTGCCATGGCAGAGTGAAGATTCACGTTTGCTTCGAAAGTCGGAGGGCCTCTTCGGCCGTTGGGTTTGGCATACGAAATTCCCCTCGTTCTTAACTAGCCAACGTCCATCTTTGGACGTACGTGCAACCGCTCTCGCTGTGTCTCACTCGTTTAATTCTCCATATTTTCCCCATTCCTTCGTCTCGCGCGCGTCCACCGGCTCCAACGTGTACTCACCTCCCGGGGGCGCAACGTCGTTTACGATTTTTAAAAATTTTTTTTTAGACACGAGCGCGTTTGCTCTCGCACGCTTCGAGCGGACAACGGCTCGCTGACCATACACGCGCGATATCTCGCCGGCGTATCTGCATCAATTACACTCGCGTATATAGGGGGCGCCGCGACGGGGCTGACGGGGGCGGTGGGGAGGTTTTGTAATTTATAGTTTGCGAGAAACAATGAGAGAAGGCTTAAATGCAAAAGCCGCTTGTGCGCGCACGTTGCCACACGGTTGCGGATAGAGTATGCGCGCGAGGAGATAGCCGGCACATTTTCCAAAGATGGCACGCCCGAGTTAAGACCGATATCGCCTTTATCGGCGTATCGGCGCGCGCGGACTCCGCCCACTTCATTCTTTCATTCTTTTCCTTGTTTTTTTTTTTTTTTTAAATTTTTTTTCCACCTTCTCATTCTGCATCTGGGGTGAATATTTTTCGGAATCTATTTTGCTAGCATTATCAAATATATTTAATTGCTTTATCCTTTTTTTCATTATATTTTTCATTCGATTGCTTTTCAGAAAGTCGAAAATTGTAAAATTTCGAAATCCGCGGAGCAACAACTTCTTTTCTTATTTCCTTCGGACTGAAGTCCGAAGCGCGATGATGTCGGAACGGATGGTTTATTTCTTATTTCAGGGAGTGAAATCCGCGGCGCGTAAATAGTCATTCTCAAAGTACGCGCCGCGCGCTCGCACCCGCGATCGCACAATGTCGAGGCAATAAAAATTCCACGGCGTGACGTTAATGAGCCTCGTTACGTTTGTTTTCAGCGATAAATAAGTTTTGCGCTCGCGAATCTTGAGGGAGAAATTTTTCGTGCCCTCAGGTCACGCGGGCAGTTCGGTGACAATGGATCGGCTTGCGCGACGATAAATATAGCGCAGATATACTCGTGGTCAAGGCTTTTCCGCGCTTTGCGACTATTAGATTTTACGATTTCTCGCTGTCTTTCTTTTTTCTATTCACCGTACCATTGAGAAACACAGATTGTGTACACGTTTTTCTATCGCATCAGGACACGCCTGACGCACTCTTGTACGAGACGCGTTTTTTTTACATCGATCTCCGCGTTTTAATTACTATTGTCGTGACTCGCTCGTTTTCCATATAGGCTTGATTCTAAAGCCGCAAAACGAATTACAATACGGCTACGTTTCTACATATTCGACGGACAAAAAAGGATCATTATGCGCACATAAAAATCGTCCAATTACAACGTAGGCTAATTTTTTTTTCCCTCGCATTCGATATGAATAATTATACCGAACAATAGTACCATTTATTTGCAGGGCTTCCGCAGTGCGGGCTCAACAATATTTTTCTTGTGATCTCCAACTCCACGCACCCGGAAGTGGGGGTAGAGAGCCGAGATCTAAACGAAGCGACACGCCGCAATCGGACTATTTCAAGAGGTTTCGCAGTCATTATATCGATTTTGACATATGATTTTTCCACCCAATTTTTTTCACCTTTTAGACACATGAAAAATCGATTAAACGACTGTAGAACCTATCCAAATAGTCCCTTGGTGCTCAGATTTGGTCAGATATCTTCCCTTATTACATACTTCAAATCCTATAATTGTCCAAGAAATTTTTCAACTTCCGAAACCCACTCTATTGTACACACATTGCGATCTCCGACTGTATTATACCACGGAACATCGGCACAATCGACGTGGGTGAATACGATCGGCGATACATCACCGAGCATGTTACACACTCTCACGCTCGTGTGCGTGTACGTATATGCTTCTTGCAGAATGGTATATCGATGATGTAAGAGTTCCGTGTTCTCCGAACACATACGTGTACCGTGACTCGTACACACAGGTACATACGTCTCTACACACACATATATGACAACAGGCGTACTCATAGATACGCGACGCTGGTAGGACATAGGATCTAGATGCCTATCTACAGCGGTCGGTACAAGTCGATCGATAAATCCCATAAATCTACAACGTTGTGTCTGCCTTCGAGGCCTGACGTCCTTGCGCTATCCCCGGGGCTCACGAACACGGTTCTGTAACCACACATCTACAAATTACGCATGAAATTGTCCGTAAACGTATCGTGACTCGGAACTCTCACTAACGCTCGTTATCCCAACTGCTCGGTCGGCCTACGACGACGGACTTATTCCCTCGATGCACTCCCGTGTGGAAAAAAAATATGGAGTATACAAAGAACATATACAATTTCGCTCATGAAATTGGATATATATATTCTGGGTACGGCTTAGAATTATAAATACAATTTATAAACATTTCATATGCGATTAACCGAATGGTATTCAATATTCATCGTTCATATACTAATAATATATTTCCCCTATGCCGTCAAGATACAACTTATGTAAAAATGTCCATATAGACAATAATAATAATAATAATCAAATGATAATAATTATTTATAATGATATTGATTTTTTATATTTATATAAATGATATTATAATTTATAGTATCAACGATGAATATTAAATACCCTTTGATTAATTATGTATGAATTGCTAATATAATATATGTACAGAGCATATATGTTCGATTACACATAAAAAACCATACATATTATTTATATACTCGATATATATTTTTTTTGTTCTTGGACTGGTCTAACATACGCGGTATCACCCCGTGTCTCTCGTTACGGTACGAGTACGTTATTACGAATCTTCGAACGAGTGAACATATAAACTCCGTAGCGAATGAACGATGTTATTGCTCGAACGAGGTTAAAATTGTCGATCACGAGAATTCACCAAGGCGAGGGTGCAATCGCGAGCGATACACACCCACTACTTTTTTTTCCTTTTTGTTTTTGCGCGCGCGCGTTAATCGACACCTTTGAATAGTCAACGCAACATCGGGTTTGGCATGAAACGTCGTTGTGGATATAAAGAAACTCGTGTTTCAGGACCCGTGCCGCGTCCACACGGCGTCGGTCTCGCAGTCTGATGTATAATGTGGCTTCCACGGAGTATCGACGATGTGTAACTCTAGCCACTGGTACGCCGGCAACAGGAGCACGCGTCGTCGGCACACCCATGTTTACGAGTACATCTATTCTAACCGCTCGTGCAGCGGATAAAGTCTCGTCGTGTATATGCAACTCGTTCGCAGATAAGATGCAGCTTGTACGAACGGTATTTATATTGTGTGTATCGGACGGGTGAGACACGGCGATAAGAAGCTAATTTGGAAATTAACGAGGCGCGGCTTAGAGGACTTTAATGGTCGTTGCGGTTTGTTTTTTCGGTATTTCGTATAATTCACGAGGGCCGATGTTGGTGTATCGAATGGGAACTTCTCACGGATACTTTTTGTCCGGGGGTTTGCTTGGTATGACGAATGACTTGTCGGATGACGGGATGGAGAATTTTTGGCTTGAATTGATTTATTTATTGATTTTTTTATGTTATTATTTATTCCTTTATTTATGCTTTTATCGATTTACTTAGATTTGATTGGATTTTTTATAATAGCTTTTATAACTCACGGTTATAAATACATAGCGAATAAGCTTCGTTCAAAATAAACGACGCGTAAGATCTGATTCTTAATTTTTGTTCTAGTTTATTCTTCTCCTCAATTCGTTACAATAATTTCTGGGTCGTAAGCAACGAATTCTTCAACGTTGTTCGATAAAAACTTTGTACCAACATTTAATGCTCGAGGAAATATTGACAACCGCTACAGTACATCGCTTTAGTATTTCTAATCCCGAACACAACATCGATGCCGTTAGACTCTGTTGGTTCGACTCGTGTTATTTCATCTCCTTCTTTCTCCTTATCATCTTCTTTCTCTTCTTCTTCTTCGTCTCCTCATTCCTCTTTTTCATCGTCTTCTTCTGCTTCCCCTTCATCTCGCAGCTCGATGAAAAATGAGAAAACCCATCACGCGGACGCGCGTTCTACCATGGTCATCGCATCGGAATCGCCGCAGTCTCGCCCACGAGTATAACCCTCCGGGCTACCAGCAACACGATTCGTCGAGAGTGAATAGACGAGACCCAAGCACGCACGCCAGACTCCTGGCGTCAGGGACGCGTGGACGGTACGGCGACGATGACGCGAACACGGTCGCTCGGGGCTCGATTGACCCACTTCCGGGAGAACCGGATTCGTTTTTTTTAAACATTGTTTTTCGTTTATTTCTTTCTTCTCCTCCACCTCTGCTTCGTTTTATTCTCCTTTTTCTTCTTATTCTCGTGTTTATTTAACATACAAGTTGCAGGCACTATTCTCGTGGATCGAATAATCCGACGCTCGAAAATTGATCGATAGTTTCGAACCGTCACAGGTTAGATTATATAGATAGATTACTCAGGAGAAATAGAATAAAATTAAATGGAATAATTTCCCTGTAAAATCGGCAAGTTAATGAAATAAAATAACCCAAATAAAATAAAACAAGATAAAATGAAACGAAATAATAAAGAATAAAAGTCAAACTGCACGTAACAGACACTCCTATAAATCGAGCGCATATCGACCGGCCCCTCGAGCCTCTTGCAGTCTTTAACTCTTCGTTAGTCATTTTTTTTCTTACCCACGCCGATGCTACGGTATCTCGGAGTTTTAATTATCCCGGAATAATTGCCAGACGAGCAATCAAAGTATCCTTCATGAATAATAAAAATAATAATAATTATGCTTATGGTGTGCAAAGCGTATGGGACGCGGAGAATACGGTTGAGTGCGCAATCCGCACGAGCGTGCTCACCAATTATCATCTTGCCTCACGAATGTACGGCGAATACACGCGTAACTTTTTAATTGATTCGCGCTTCCTACATTAACCATATTCGAACTATCAATTCAACCGACGCGCGGTCGTAAAAAATTTCTTTTCACATAATCTTTTTTCTTTTTCGGACTATTTTTCTACGCCATGAATTTTCGATTACTTTTATCGCATCGCGATGGGCACGTTTGGTAACGGTCTGGCGCCAATGAGAGCCATTGGATCGTAAAGCACCTGCGGGACCAAAATTAAAAATTTTTGTCGGCGTGAAAAAAATTAATAACGACTCAACGTTTCGAAGAGAATTTTATTTCCGCATTATTTATTAGAAATTGTGCTATTTACCGTCTCAGAATGACGGATGATCTTTCGGTAACGGTGTTGGGGTATATTCACCGTTTCATTCTTTTTTTTCGACTCATCGCTTCGCCGTACACCCAAAATTATTTTCCAGTTAATTTTGGTCAATGACTCCGCACGCTGGGCGTCCCAAACATTCGACGCTGCGTTTCGTTCGGAATAAATCTTTCGTGGACAAACGAGTGGACATCGAGTGGACGTACTCGCGCGGTAGCCTACAAACCTCGTAGAAAACTTCCTAACGAAACCACCAAAACGTTATAATCTTTTTGAAGAATCCTCAATGGTGTCTCGCAGAGTGGTTCTTCTGTTATTTTACAATCTATCACAGATTCGAAGAGCGCTCAGTCATAGTCGATGATTGCCACGTCGAAACGAGTGTCCCAATCACGAAGGATCGCGGGTTTATTCGGACAGTGGACCTCGGGCTTCAAATTCGAGGCCGGACATATGGGATTTGTCTAATGTCACGAGTTATTCGGACATCGTTCGATCGGTTTTTATCGAATGTTATTTTTTATAAAAAAATTTGTACGACGCGTACGGCTCGTGTCAATTATCGTTGCTGGCATGTGGAATGCGACGAGGATTTCGATCAGCTTTACGAGGGCAATGTGAAACTAAAAGTGCAATCTAACGTCGTGAAAGTTTCGTGGAGGTACATTGTCTACACGTCGTTATGGACGATATAACGGTTCGTCCCCCGGGAGCCAGTAACTCGTGCTCGTCATCGGTCGTTGTCGAGGTCGTCTTGAGTAGTAGATGTGTAGATATATATGGGGTATTCCTGGGAATTTCGGCAACTTCGGACAGTTGGGTCGAAATTTTTGCCCCCCAATTTTTTTCATTAATATGTGTTGAAAATAAAGAGACACGTATTTCGGCGTTTTTTATTTTGAGCCCCCACTTTTGAAATACAGTCAAATGAAGTTTTTGGAGTATTGACCACATTCGGTCATTCAAATCGATATATCTCAGCAACGGTTAGTGATAACTCAAAAAACCACAGGTGTTTTTTTTTCGTTTTTGAACGCGTTATACATTGAAAACATTAACGATTATGATGCACAAATTCAACAATTATTTATAAACAATTAAAAATTAAAAATGAAATAAAACAAAAAACGCACTTTTGATTTTTGAAATGTATTTTTTTTTAAATTCCTTGAACAAAAACGAAAATTTAACCACCTTGAACTTTTTGGGCCGACGCTTCGTTCGGAAGTTATAGATTTTTTTGTCACAAAAAACCCGTAAATTTACGTATTTTATTAGTAAAAATTTGCATGAAAAAAAAAGTACCCTTAATTATTGAAATTGATTTTTTTTCAAATTCCTTGGATGAGAAGAAAAATTTTGAGACCCGGCCGGACTTGGGCCGACGTTTCGTTCGAAAGTTATAGCTTTTTTTTGTCATAAAAAACCGGTAAATATACGTATTTTATTAGTAAAAAATTGCATGAAGAAAAAAGTACCCTTAATTATTGAAATTGATTTTTTTTCAAATTCCTTGGACGAGAAGAAAAATTTTGAGACCCGGCCGGACTTGGGCCGACGTTTCGTTCGAAAGTTATAGCTTTTATTCTTAACAACCGGGTAAACATTTAGGGGTTTTTGTGACAAAAAAATCTATAACTCCCGAACGAAGCGTCGGCCCAAAAAGTTCAAGGTGGCTAAATTTTCGTTTTTGTTCAAGGAATTAAAAAAAAAATACATTTCAAAAATTAAAAGTGCGTTTTTTGTTCTATTTCATTTTTAATTTTGAATTGTTTATAAATAATTGTTGAATTTGTGCAACATAATCGTCAATGTTTTTAATGTATAAAGCGTTCGAAAATGAAAAAAAAACACCCGTGGTTTTTTGAGTTATCACTAACCGTTGCTGAGATATATCGATTTGAATGACCGAATGTGGTCAATACTTCAAAAACTTCATTTGACTGTATTTCAAAAGTGGGGGCTCAAAATAAAAAACGCCGAAATAGGTGTCTCTTTATTTTCAACACATATTAAAGAAAAAAATTGGGGAGCAAAAATTTTGACCCAACTGTCCGAAGTTGCCGAAATTCCCAGGAATACCCCATATATAAAAAATAATGTTTAAAAATAAAATAATAAATGTCGAGTTAATTTGATTAATTAATTTATTATTGCTTTAATTTTGGGTGTATATATCATTCCATTATTATAATTATATATATATAAATAATTACAAGACATATGCAAGTATTTCATTGTTACATTTTATCGTATATAATATAAATTATACATATATAATTCAATAAATAATTAATTGATTCACTTATTTAATTTTATATTCACTATTCTTTCCAATGTCTATTCCTTTTTTATCGTAGGTATATAAATATATTTTTATCGCTCCAGAAGCAAACGGAGTCTTAGCGTTATTTATTTTGCACGGACGTCCATCAGGCGGCCGATTGCCTTCGTTTATTGTCCACCTCTGCGTAAGTTTTACGTCCTTATCCATAGATATTATGTGCAGACTGTTATACAGCGGGGTCTTGAGTTATTCGGTCGAGCTTCGAATCCGGTCCAAGAGGAACGGGTCGTACAGTTATTTCCTTATACCCGTGAAAGCTCAGATATACGCGTGTGCTGTACGTATACACATATATATTCATCGGCGTTGTTAACATTCTTGTCAAGGCTATAATGGGAGTAACCCGACGCTCGAACGATCCCATTGATAACCGGTGGAAATCTTAATGAGGTACGAGCATAAGGCGCGGTCGTATCTTTGAAACATCGCCTCCGGCTTGCGTCGCGTATCACCGTACGTAAAATTATCGACGGAATTTTCAACGTCATGGACGATGAATAAATTCTACTCATTAAATATTTTTTAACATTATATTAGAAAAAAATTAAATCGTACAATTAATTTGTTTTTATTTGGCAAAAGTTGGAGAAAATTGAATTAATGTAGTCCGGAGGTAGATGCAAGCTTCCTTCTTCTTTCGTTGTTTTTTGAGTCTAGATTGTCGACGTACCGACGCGATTTACGTGCAGCAATGGCTTTCCTGTCGATATTGTTTTTTTCTTAATTTTGTTTCTTTCATTTTCAATTTATTAACTTTTTATTTTTATTTATGTTATTTTTTTCATTATTTAGATCCTACATTATCGACGGTTGAGATTTTCAGTTTATTGCGTCGCGGGTGTGATTTGCATCGTATATGACCACGCACCGAAAACTCATGCGTTTTCATGGGACTGCGATGTTCTCCGTGAAGTCCGGAAATGTTCGGCCTACGGCGTATCGAGACTCTCTTTGGAAACCGAGCGTTGAGCTCACCGGGTCGTAGGGATCGCCGGGGTTCGCCACGCGGCCGCGGTTCGGGCTCGCTGCCGGCTATACGGCAACGACTCGCGACCCGTTGACTTCGCCGAGTCGATTTATCGCCGACCCCGCTCTCGCGGTACTCCATCCGCGCAGGGCCTGTACTCATGAATATTTATCGGTCTCGGTGCTCGACAGATTTTCTTTATTTTCGCCTCGGTTACGCGTCTTCGCCGCGAATACTCGAGCGGCGACGACGACGGTCGTCGTCGCTGGTTGACAGCGCGTAAGGTTTACGTAAAATAAAAAAATAAATAAATAAATAAATAAAGTAGATGAACCGGACGCAGCCGGACGAGCGAAATAAGGAGAAACGGATGACGAGGATGATGAAAAACAAAAATCGGATGCGAAAGAAACTCAAAAATTCGAAAAAAAGGCAATGATTAAAGAAAAATACATGAACAATACAACAACTAATGATAATAAAAATTTTAAACAATATATATGGTACATGCATTGAAGATATGAAGTCGAAGAATAGTGGGCAACGTGTGATCCACGTGTGCGTCCTCATCGACTGATCCTCCGACTTCGCGGTTGCGGGGAAAGCGTCTTCGGGCAACTTCCTGCTATTGATGTTAAACGCCTCGTGTCTGAACGATAAATCACGATGGCTCAGCAAAACTACGTAGCCCACGGCCTCGATGGTACCGATTGCGGTGGTTGACGCATTACGTCGAATCGGCGATTAAATTATTTTTTCATAAACAAATGATACGATCATGCATAAAGCATAATGTTTCGGAGAGATAATAATAAAAATACTAATATCAATAATAATAATAATAATAATTCAAACGCAATGCAACAATTAAGTGGGTAAACTTTTGATTCCAAATAACATAAATTATTTCGATAAGTTTATACGCGACGAAATTCATATAATCGTGACGATGGGGAAGAAAAATGATAATTGCGTTATGGTCACGCAAAAATTCGCCCCGAGTGTTTTGAACGTCGTGCGGATGACGGTTGCCGAAGAAGCGACTTTTCAACAGCCACGCAGATACATCAGAGTGGATCGTGCGCCTCTCGTGCGTCGTTCGCGGCGATCGAGGGCAGATTTATCGCCACCGGGCTATCTTTTTATACACATTATTATTATTTTTGTTTCAATCTTTTTTATTTTTTATCCCGCTTCGTGCTATCGCTCGGCTGTCACCGCTAATGACTCATTCTCCGTCGCGAATACGCGGCTGTTGATGGTGCGTATGAGGGAGAGCGAAATATGTTCGACGTGGAAATACGGCGCCGCGGAAATTGCCACCGAGATGCCAAACACAGCTACCGTTCTACGCCCGACTCGTTAGTCGCTAATTAATTAAAGAATTAACGGAACCCGTACGCCGGGGCCGGCAACAGGTGGAACACTCGTGGGACGACTTTGTATGACTATAGCGAATCTCCGGCCGTCCGGCTTACCCATATCTGGGCCAAACGGGACCGCCCACGCGAGGGACAAGCGCTCTCGTTCTTCCACGGACTGATCGACGATTGTCTATTTTCATTTGGACCGTAGCTTTGACTGACGAAATAAATATGTATGTAAATGTTCGATAGAAACACGACTTCTTTTCGAATTGAAGTACAATCTTACGATTTTTATTAACCCGATTAGTGTATCGTGGGTCGATTTGACCTAGGCTAAGATTTCAGAGTTCCTGCATTTTACCGTAGTTCATTTGTTTATTGTTATCTCTATAATAAATAAATCCCCGAAACTTTATATTTAAAAATTTCATCGTAAAGTAGAAACTCTGAACTTCATTCATGATTTTTTCCAGATTTTTAGGATGATTATTTCTATTTTTTCAAAGCCATTTTTTAAAAGACAAAGATCAAACTTCGGGATTTTTTTTTTCGACGTGACTCGTCGAAAATGGGCAGACCAATGTATCGACTATTGCGAACCGATTTATACATCATTCCGGAGTATCATGTGCATCGTGTACGACGGTAGTTTATTGCCTTCTTTATGGTATATTGTGCAGCGTACATCGTGTACGAGGTAAGACTCGGGAGAAAAGTTGCCAGGTGTCTGTGCGGCCATTGAACGTGTATAGATGTTCGAAGCACTGCTCGGAGTAACTTCTCGATTTCAATCGATCGTCCGGATATAGCCGTTACATATTACTGACCGAGACGACCTACAAGACCACTGCGAAATAAAACGGTACGTAAGTCCGCAGTAACTGACGATCGATCGGAACGAGAGGTAGATAGATATATACGAGAATGTAAAATTATTTCACAGTCGGGGGAATAAATTATCGATTTATGTGGCTCCTGAAATTCTCACAGAATTTAATAACTCTTTAACTCGTAAACGGCCGAGAGCGTTTCCCGTTAACGAAACAAATTCATTTTTCGAACGAACATAAATCATCGATTTACGAGGCTCCAGAAATTTTCCGAAAATTTTATAATCTTCTGAGCTTAGGATCTATCCTGTTGAACGAAAAAAAAATTATTTTTCGAATGTTTGACACCTTTATGAGTGAAAAAGGGAATAAAATATTTTAAATGAAAATGTACAATGCGTTTTCAACCAATTTCTCTATATGTAATATTAAAAAATGATTATATCTCCGATACATGCCGACAGCAATCTGTATCTGTAAATCACAATTGGGTTAGAAGCCATAACATGATACAAGTTATGTACTTTTCGTGAATAACCGGAGGCAGACTTTAAGAACCTTTACGTACAATCAAAGACAACATTACTGTACCAAACGATCTAAATAAAACCTTCTCCCAAAGTCGACCTCTTATATCGATCAAAATCAAATGACCCTCGGTTGATCGACGTTGGAAAAAAAAAATCGATGAATATTATGCAATAACGAATTGGGCGAATCAACAACAATCGATGGTTTCACAATTCTCGTGCGGATAAATATACCACCGCGGAATCACGATTTGGCCTAGAGCATTCCGCGTAGTTGCTGAATCATGCCAACAGAATATGATCGATGACGATCGATAACGCGGATCTACGTTACTTCGATATTTTAATAAAATCAATCTCCTCTCCATTATTGAATTTTCGATCCCTCGTGCTGCTTTTCCCTCTTCATTTTTTATTTTAATTTCCATTTTTTTTTCATATGCATTTGTATTTTATTTTATTTTTTCGGATTCTTCCGAGAGTCAAGGTGTTTATTGAAACACGTAATAAATTTGCAAAAGGGTTCTTCAATCTTCTCGGTATCGGAGGATCTCGACGGTCAACACTTTCGCCAACGAGATGATGGCCTCGCGGGGCGGCTTCGCGTTCAATCGCGGCGACGAATTCATCCTTATACGCTGATGGCGACGAGCCGCCGGCTATCTGGCACGAGAGGAACCGAGAGAAGAAGAGATAAGGAAAGAGGAGAGAGAGAAAAAAACGACGCATGCAGCTCATCGTGTCAAATCGCCAGACGGTAGCCGTAAATCAAACGTCACAAATTTTCGGAATAAAATATGGTAAGACCCTCTTCTGGGATGCAACACGCGCGCCCGCGCCTGCGTTGGACGAACCGCGCGGACGGAAGTCGGCCGGGTAACGGTGAATCCGTGATGCCACGGGTACGACCGAGCCACGAAAATCCATTTCACGGTTTTTACGATCCAAAGGGCCGTGATGACTCTCGGTGAGTCACATCCCGGGCTCGGATGCTGCGTTGCACACGTGGCCGTATCGCCACCGTCGGACCATGAATATTTCCGTGGACCGTCGACCTCCCGAAGGACGTTCTACCGTTTCCTCATTGTTGGGACGGACGGTAAGAAATATTTCGTACGAAAAAAAAAATAAATAAACTGCGTCGGATTTCTCGGCTCAACAAAGAGAATTAAATGTTGATATTCGTTATTCCATATTTTTTTCAATATTCTCTATCGAATTCTGCACCGATGAATTCAACCGTCTTGCGGTCGCCGATGGTCGAAGGTTTTTACGGAGGTTAAATAGAGGTTCGTGGAATTTGGTTTGATTACGTAGAATCGAGTCATCGGTTACGTATTTCAACGTCGAATTGATTGTAGTTCGCAATGACACGAATTTCTCGTGCCATTCCGGTTTTTGTTTGTCCGGCGTTTCTGGTCGTCCGGTTTACGAGAATTGAATCCAAATATTTTCGGCAATTGAGGACTAAAATAAATTTATATAGAGAATGTTCCAATAATAGTTGAAAATAAAAGGAAATGAAAAATTCCATTCACATTTATTTAAAATGCACTACCGAAGTTAGCATCAATAAACCAGACCCCAATGCTACATGGAACAATTCAACATCTCAAAAAGAAACATACAATCGTCAGTTACGTTCGACAAAACCCGTCCATCAAACTCCGCGGGTCCATTAAATCCACAGATAATTCAGAAAATTTTCTATCGAACAAATTCCCCAACAAAACCCCGGTAGCCGCCATTTCGGGTCTGCCAAATGCTTTTTCAGTGTATACCGAGCGTCCTCAGATTCCGCAGTCCGCCATAAATGGGACAAGGCGTGCGGGGAATCGTCGACCCGACATTACTCGAGTCTCTTGGTCTCTCCGATCAGTTGTCTCGCGAAGCTGCCCTCGCGAAGCTATTGAAATGCGGTCGGCCCGATGGCAGCCCGAGCAACGTGTCAGGTACATACCTACTGTACTATGTTGCGTCTTGTATACATATACTTGTGTGCGGGTAGAGCACGGACACACACACACATATATACATAAACATATACATACAGTGAGCATGCAAGAGGGGAACCAGCAGCGATACTCTCGATGCCTTTAGCCTATTTACCAGACGTCAGACAGCGAGTAACGAAACGATTCTCCGGGTGCTCGAGGTTGTTACAGCCGAAGGTAGGGTACCTCGGTACAGCGGATAGTGGCTGCGACGAAGAACCAGACAAGAACAGAGGAAAACCTAGGCAAGCGGGTGTTGCGCAAGCCGACGGCGGCAGCAGCAGCGGCAGCAGGCCGAGCAGCAGCCGCAGAGAACAGCATGAAGCAGCCCGCCTACATCGCCCGGAGCTCGGCTCCAGCATCAGCGGTGCCCAAGAGAGTCGTGAGCTCCCTCACAGCCTCACCGGTTGAATCGTTCGGATGCTGGTTTCGTGATGGTTGCGCCCAACCGGCGCATATTCTACATCTCCGAGGTATTGTTCGTACCACGATGGACTTTGCATCCCGATTGTCTCGCTCCTGTATGTAACTATCGTGAGCCGGTACTCGCGAGAGTCACACACGCCAGCCCTGAAAGGTGTATATGCATGTAGTTAACTGCTCGGACGGTCGGGCTATCAATCCGGCTGAACGAGGGTAATGCATGAAGCGATGAAGAAATGGGTAATGGCTGTGGGCAGACACGGCTGTGTTTATCATCGTGGGGGTGCGTTCAATGAGAGACTCGGAGCGAAGGAGATTTGATTGCTTCGTACTTTTGATGAGTTTCGGAATCAAAGCGACGGTCGTTAGTTATTTTTTTACGGGAGAGGATTGACTGTTGTTTCTCTGGGTTGGGTCTTATTGTGGGGTTTTTTGGTATTAGTTTCGTATGGCTGTTTAATACTAGTAAGTTAATACTGATTTTGCACTGATGTTGGCATTGATTTCACGAGAAAAATTATGGTAATCATGACTGTCACTTCCTAATATTTATTAGTGTTTTTTATTACTAGAATTATACAAATATAAACATATAAAATCAACGAAAATACTGAGGTAGTAACAGTAATGGCGCCTTCAATTACTTTCGTAAAATTCGATACACGTCAAATTGACGCGTCCCATAAACCTAGTGTTAAACCTTTCTGCGAAACAAAGAAATTGATAAACTGAATAATTAAGCACGATTTTCAAGCAATGTAGATCTGTACATTAGTAAACGGACACGTCGGAAGAGACGCATGATGCATGTAAGGATAAAAGTTCCGTAAAACGTTGAGGTACATTAGGTAGCAAAATTTCATTGCGGTAATCACCCCCATGCTCTGTATTTTTTTTGTCGAGTGTTTGGTACGATAAAGTAGCGGAATATTTTATTCTAGACAGTGATTGAGAGTAGCGAATCAAGTGCATAGGCGTAACTGTCGTAATGACTGTATTAAAATAAATTTGCCATACATCATCCGACTATAACAGGGACATCCTGTAGAAAGGTGTAATTAATTTCATCGCAAAATTCTCGATGCGCCTAAAACCCGTTGCTGAAAAATTATACGACTCCACGTGAATACTCGAGCTCACCCGATTATTAAAATGACTCAGCAAGTGGTTAACGAGGTCTACGATGCATCGAATAAATACATAACCGAGACAACAGTTCGTCCGGTAAAAAGAAAAAAAGAAAAAAGACGAAACAATAACGGTTACCGTCTATAAAATTTCCAGCTATTATTGTTTGTAAAAAAATAGTTAAGATGTTCCGGGCTACTTTCGTCTGATTATGGGTTACGAAGTAGGTCTGTTTGTTTTATCCCAAGGCTAAAATTTTTATGAAGACACTGTCGTAGATAAATTGGTTTATTTAACGCAGTTAAATGTACGCGAATAGAGCGAAGCGTTGTCTAACGACCGAGTTGGATGATGCAAACCGAAGCCGACATGACTCGTAGGATAAGGAATGACTGTATAATAAAAGATTTATCGAAAGTAGAAAGAAGTAACGAATGTCAGAAGATGCTGAAAAAAAAATTAAAGAAAAACAATCGGACCGATTGTTAAGGTAGGCACGAGCCGCACGAGTCGAGGGAGTAACGTAGTTATACAGACATAAAAGTGCAGCGTCGTCTTCGTCGTCGTTGTCATAACGTATAGTCCGCTACGGGCGTTCTACGAAACCGAACCGAAGTAGAGTTGGGATATCTCAGCTCGCCCGGGGTTTAATCATTATCGGCAATCTCGTTTGCCCGGCGTGTACGAGGCAAAAAGTAAAAATCTAGGTCGAACCCGATCTTGCGCGGTTACTCGTTGGTTTATAGTACTGGCGACACCCCGGGGCCATTTGTTTCCCAAAGATCGCCTCGGCGAACGCTTGGGCCTTCCCCTTCCTCTCTTTCGGACCATTGACGACTCGGTTTCTTTCGTAGGCTCGTTATACGAGCGTGGGATTTCCGGCGAGATATTCCGTCTCTATTTAGACGCGGATAGACTCTCCTCCGACCAGTGTTTTCACTTAACGTTATATATATGTGACGGGTGAAGTTAGATAAACGGGTAAACCTAAGTTTACCCGGGTAAACCGCGTTCTATTCGCTTTCGCTTGGGTAAAGTCCGAAATCCCAAGTCCGAAGTCAGAGTCCGAGGCCATAATTGTTTGAAAAACATATTCAATTAAAAAAAAACATTATACGAATAAAAGTAAGAACACTATGTATTCTGCTATAGTAAAGGATATTATAATCTATTTGTTCATACAAGAGAAGCTGTCGTGACACTCCGAGTTACAGAGATTTCCAATAGCTTTACATTTACATTTATTTAAGTTATTTATTTATTTAGGTTATTCGGGTACAGCCCAAAACGTGTACAATTTCAAATATTCGATAATTATCGGTTCGCGGTGACTCCAATTATATCCCCAGATCTTTGGAATTTCAAAAATTCACAAAATGTAATAAACTTCAACCACATATTTATCTTCGAAAACAATTTCATCATCGTACGAATATTTTGTTTCGATCTCAAACGCATCGGAAAAGTAATAAATATTTGCGTCTCACTATCGACGACTGCACGTGCAGATAATTCGTAATCCGTTAATGGCTATTTCGCGAACGAGATTCTTGTTAAAATAATAAGAAAAAAACTACAACAACGATTATCGAGAATCTCGCGTCAACGTGGTGGTTTTCCCCCGGACGCTCGTGAGTTTTCCATAGATACTCGTAAACT
This sequence comes from Sussaba pulchella, assembly GCA_963971145.1. Taxonomy (NCBI): domain Eukaryota; kingdom Metazoa; phylum Arthropoda; class Insecta; order Hymenoptera; family Ichneumonidae; genus Sussaba; species Sussaba pulchella. The sequence goes on from OZ020168.1 coordinate 3,945,807, forward strand.
TAACTCGGGCTTCTATACACATCCCGAAGCTCGTTTGTGCGCTCGGCGGCAACGCGCGCGGATCACCCGCGACCATTTTGTACTCACAGGGGCTTTTACGACGCTTAGATAATCGTTCTGCACGGTCTTTCGCAACGCCGTAAAAATTCATGGCTGTTCCAGAGCTAATTTCATGTAGGAGGCTATTATATGCGGCATTGCGGACGACGATGGTGCTACCAGCGCCTACCGTTGTTGTTCCCTTACACAGGAATATATTTTTCTTGTGTTCTATTCTTTTCTTTAACGAAAAAATTATGGTAAAGTTTGGAAAGAAAGATACCTCTGAAGCGTGAAGATTTTTCTTCGGGTAAAAAAAAAGTTTTTCCCACAAAGAAAACGACGGTGTAAATCAGTTCAAAAAAAATTGAAAGGAAAAATGTGTTTGATTGATTTGATTTGCGTGTAATTTCGTCTCATGGCGGTCTGATAGCGCCATTTGTCATCACGAGAATTCGCCCTTGGCAATCGACACCGTAATTGAGTCACACGCGTATCTGCAACGTATAAATTAAATCGTTGCGTTGCTCCCTCACACACGATAAACCCCCTCTTGGCTTCGATAATCGAAGGTGTAGCGAGCGAAATAAATACGGTCTCGTAAATGGCGGCGGCGGCGGCGGCGGCGTCTTGCACATGAAGCAGTAAATTACCCAGCATGCTGAGCTCGTTATCGAATTGTCGTTCGTCCATACATTATAAATTCTTATTATGAAATGTTGTTATGAGGCGCAATTATTTCGCGTTCAATATCGAAACGAACTTTCGGTCATTACGATTAAATTGATGACGGACGCCCTGCGTGACTTAAATTATTATCGTGAATCAACGGAATCCTTTCGAATTCAATAAAATCGTTACAGATACGTTTTTTACGATCCGTACATATGTTCAGACGAATCGACTTTTCAAGCGAGGATGAAACATTTATGTTTAAATTAAATTTTTATCAACACAATAGGAAATTATTTATTGCCAAGAATTTCTGTTTTTCGTTAATAGAAGAAGAAATATCAATTTTACGGATTATTAATCATTTGTATTTATAAGGACCTAAGTCAGATTAATTTTCGATTACGTTTGACCCTTAGTCAAGATGCAAGATCGAGAACCACATATTCGTGGATGCCGCAATAAAATTTCCACTTTATCACCAATAAAAACTTAATCACGTGAGCCCACAAGCACCACTGTTTCATTCTTCTATTCATCGATGGTTCCTCGACGCGAGCTATTTCTCGAACCGGGCGAATCATAGCAGCGACACGCGAAGCCGGTGAAAACTCTTTATGCATGACTCGTTGGGGACGTGTTAACCGTGCGTAGGATGCGCTTGGCATGCCGTCTGATACGTTCAACACACATTCAGACGCGAGAAATCGTGTACACCAGTGCGCTGCCTCCGACGACCTAACCCTTCCTACACATAATTTCAGCGCACCTAAACCGTCCTATCCAAATAAAATGCATAAAACAAATAAAATAAGTAAAGTAAATGAAACAAATAAATAAATAAAACAAATGAAATAAATAAAATGAATAGAACAAATAAGATAAATAAAACAAATGAAATAAATAAAATAAATAGGGGTTCCGCAAAAAAAATTTCCCCGATCCATGCAGAATATGGGAAATAACCCAAGAAAACTGGTTCCTACACAGATGATGCTGGCAAACAGGCTGATGACTCGGCACAAACTGTTCTACACGTCCTACCTACCTCACTGTGCATAAATATAAAAGTTTAATAAAAAGAATAGAGAAAAAAAATCACACATGTATACATGTATACATGCGTGTAGCACCGAATGGAGTCTGCCTCGGCTTTCGCACGTTATTGCGGTGCAGCGAGTCTCGCGGCCGCCGCACCACACTGGGTCAGTATTGCAACGCGGCTGCAGTAGATACATGCGCGTCGCAGTCAGCCACCGAGCCGGCTCGGCTGGTCTATCTGCTATATATCCCATCCGGTAATGGCCCGCGGTCCGGTTCTTCGGTCTCTACTCTCTTCGGCACAGGCCTCGTGGCGGGCTCCGCGCCGGCCATCGCACAACGTCGGCTGCTTCACCATACGTCTATATAGATGTATACCGCGTCTTATATAGGTATATAACCTCCGATGGTGTTCAGAGGCTAACAACCGCAAAATTTCTCTCGATTCGCGAGCGCGCGCGCTAGATCGCTTCGCTCGGTGCGAATGCGGTGCAAATAACCTGCCCACGGCTATGCGGCGCACGAAACCCCAACGGATCGAACTGAAAAACCGAGACCCGATCTCGTTCGGCACGAGCCCTGGACCAATCTTGGGCCTCGAATAGAATTAGTCCTTACAAATACCGCTGTTGCCGTATATGGACCGCTTCGAACCGAATTATCGCAACATTTATTTTTTTTTATTTTTCTTTCTTCTACTTTATACGATCGAATTGTTTCGGGGCGTTTTAGATTGTGGGAGAAAAATGCTGCGGCTGTTTCCATCTTTTTATTTTACGCAACATTGTCGGATTAACGTTTTTTCGGATAATCGTTTTGTATTGGCGTGGGGAGCCTTGTTTGAAGGAGATGAGGTTTCCGAGTGGATCGGTTTGGCATCGTCTGGATTGTAATTCTATTCTTGCATTATTAATATATTTATGCCTATATATACATATTTGATTATTTCCGTGTATATTATATTTATATACGTTATTTACATATACATAGCCTGATTTATTTAATTAGGTCGATTTGGCATCGAGTAGACTGTAATTCTATTCTTCAGCAGTGTCGATGTATCATTATATATACAGAGGCTTGTTTATTCAATTCGATTTTCCGGAGGTCCTGACCGTAGACCGCAAATCCCCGACACAATGAAAGCTCTCGAGCCATTAGGTATCTCGTGACTCTCGTTGACACTATCGAAAGAGTTCGTCGAACTGAGAACCCGAGCGAGTTTCTGAGCGCACTGGCGCGATCTCGATTCTACTTGCGCAACAGTTCGTGAACGCTCTCGTACTCGCAACTACGCTGGAACAGCTCGGAGGATCTGCGAGAAATCGGTCGAGCTGTCGAGCACCTTCTTTGTCTTGGTTCGAACATGCATTACCGAAAATGTATTATTTTCTTACTCGCGACAAATTTTCGGAACCTTACACCATGTTTGCCCTTGTTTGCGATATTATTTTTTAATTCGAAAATTACGATAACGAAGAAAGAAAAAAATTACAAAATTGGCAAGTTTTTATTATAACCAAAGTCTTGAAGCGGGAATGAAAAAATAATTCTAGAGGATCGTGGAGATTTCGTAGTTTTGAGATATGCGCATCAAACGCAGGGAATCCTCGCGGTTTTCCGGTTAACGACCGGAAGCGTAATAATGCGACCGCGAAAATTATGATTATGCTGGAGGGGGAAGAAACAATGATACACGAAATAATAGCGCACAACTTTTTATGGTCCAGATTTAATATGAAATTGAGTATGGCTATTTAACTTTATATTTTATATTAGTGGAGAATAATTTTTCTGACGAAAGTGGCGTTACTAATGGAATTTCATTAGTTCACAGCGTTCAGCAACACCTATGCATTCATATATATATCTCCTTGATGAATCTATATTTTTATTACTCCAAGTACGTACTCTGACTAACGAATGAGAATTAGAAATTACTTTGAGTCTTACGTAACTCAACTTTTTTAAATTTAATTTTTCCACCATTCAACGTAATCGAGAGATTGCCCCTCCGCCCTCCATCAAAGCTGGGTGGCGCAAATGCATTGGAGTTATACAAACCGTGTCGTTATTCCGGTATTTATTCGTTTCCCGTGGGGTTGACCCGGTAAAACACTATGGGAATAATAGCTCGATCCGATAAGAGCTGGAGGCCGAAAGAGTTTGGTCTATGGTGCTTGTGAAGTCGAAGTCGGCGGGGAAACTTTTAGTTCTTGCAGTTATTATGCGAGTATACTCCAGTATGCAGCGAAGTGCGAGATCTATAGCTCGAGGAGTAAACAATGATGACGACAACAGCGACAACAACGACACTACGCTGTTGCTACAGGCGCTAGTGAAATAAGAGAAATGGGACGCTATTCGCGTGGCTGTACTGCCGCGTATCTCGCGCTTGGCGGTGTAGAAAGCACGACGCACATGCATGCACCCATGGGACTCTCTTAGTTTGTACTCGAGAGGCTCTACGATGCAGTTGGATGCGTACGTGTAACCCGCATATATATGCATATCTCTTTTTTTATTGATGTGACTTTTAATTGTTCAATTGTCAATAAATAATGGTTTCATCGGTGCGACGTAATGATGAATATCTTCATTGTATAACACCTGATTAAATATATCGGTCAGTCATTCAAGACTAAGAATCATCAATAGTTAAGAAACTTCATTTGACTGTATGTCAATGGCGAAACACTCGAAATAGAAAAATCCAAAACATGTGTCTCCTTATTTCTTCACATACATTGATGTGAAAAATTGTGAGGCAAACATTTTGAGTCAACTATGAATGAATTCCGGTGGAATGCCTCATATATACGCAACGTACTTGGATACCAACGTTGCGATCGGGATTCCGTAATAGATCAGCGAAATATCGACGACAATGGCGATACGACACAACCGAAAATCCATAATCGATAAACAAAACGCACTTTAAAAACCACAAAATTCTTAATTTCATGATTTATTATATATGTGATATATTATTCAAAAACGAGGGGACTCGAAATTTTATTGCTGCGTCACGAATCATAAACTTTCTTGGTTATACCGTTTCAAATGTTTCAAACGTCTGTATACGTTCTGCTCGTGGTTTTGAGAACAATTGTGAACAATGTTATTCATGGCGAAAGCCAATTCGATTGATGCTACTTTGATATCCACTTCTTTTTTTTTTTAAGTGAAAGTTCTCCAGAAAAAAAGTCTATTCAATTCTGTGTAACCTAGAATAGCTGTTTTTCTCCGTTCGTCGATCTTAAAATGAAAAAAGAAACGCTGTTGCCGTCAAAATGTCATTCTTTCGATTGTTTTTTCACAAAAAAAAAAAAAAATAAACTTAAAAACATAAATCCTTCGTCCGAATCCACTGATTCACATCCTGCAAGTTCCGTTCTGTTCCTTAAACTCCTCGGAATCCGCGGATCTCGACTCGAACGCAACATCTAACGCCGTAACGGTTCTCGTTTCCTTCCATCTCTTTTTCACTGCCGCGTTCATTCTTTCAGCTCGTTTCTTTTTTCTCGTTTTTTTTTTTTATTTCTTCAGCATTGTCGCTTCTTCCTGACCTTTTACTTCCCGACTTTGTCGCGCCCCGAGCTCGTCGGTTGTTTCACCTTCTGCCCCCCGTCGCGGAGGCTCCTCCGTCCGCTGACTTCGGTGTCTTCTTTTCTTCTTTCGTTATTTTTTTATTTTATTTTTTTTTCGTCCATCGGTTAAAGTGTCGGAGCACTCACAGCGACCTCTATACCGTGTAGTAAAGTGTGTAGTATCGCAAGTGCGGTATCTATTCTACAGTTGGTTTTGCGGTCGCTGTAGAGACGTGGAAAATGGCAGGAAGTCGGTCGGATATGCCGCGCCGTGTGCTACACGTGCGCGGCCAAAACAAAGGAAACTACCAAACTACCAGAGGAGCCGAAGATAAGCATCTTCTTCTCGTATTCGAGGCTGCCGTCGCAGCGTGGGATCACGGTGCGGCGCTACGGAATATAATGTATTATTATATGGTTATCCCACACCGTACAATAACCGTGGAGACGTCTCTACCTCCCGGGCCTCCCACCCACGGAAGAGATTCGTTAGTTAACTTCAACGAGGATGGATTATTCAGTCTCGTTATACTTGCCAACGGTAAATTAACAGTTTACGATCGATAGATCGATCGATTATCATTTATAAATCATTTTTTTTTATTTTAACGCCCCCCTCGACGGATATTTGTCAGAAATACAGGATGGACTGACTTGGGCTATTGTTATTTCGTTGCTTTTTTAGGAATATGTCGTATCTGAATGAAAGTGTAGTTTGTTTAGTTTTTTCTTATCTATGGGTAGGAAATTGTTGAATTTTAGGAAAGACCATTTCCTTGTTGACAAGCGATGGCTCTTCCTAAGGCAGTTTAGATTACGGCACGCAATGTTACTGGCTTAAAATTTGTTACTTCTGGACGAATATTTTTCTTAAGCTGCTGAATATTTTGTAGTTCAAAATCAGGCTTCGTCAAATGTGGGGAGGCGAGACGCCCCGGAAGATCTGCATTTTTCGAAATAATGCTGACGGTATTTTCTTTATGTTATAATATAGATCGTCGGGAAACATAGTTGAAGTCAATTTAATCCGTTCTCGCAGTAGGTATGTAGTCATTATGAAAATTCATAAAGTTTCTTATAATCCGCACGACAAAATAATTTGAAAAAAATTAAAACGTTACAAATTTTTCAAAAACAGTCATGCCGAGTTGGCCCACGCTGTATCATTCTTGTGCGTTATATCAATGCAACGTTTGGCCACGGCGCGGCGCTGGTAACTCGCTCCCGAGACTTGTGCCAGCGCAAAGACCATAACGCGATCCTCCGAGAAAACTGAAGCTACTGACCGTAACAAAGTTGGTCGATAAATTGACTTGCGTAACGCAATCCTGTCGCACTCCCGGTGAAAATTATTATTATGTCTGGTTCTCGTTTTATCTCGCACCCGACGAGTTTGTTCGGCACTATGAAAAGTAGACGAGAACGAGACTATGATGGGGGAGAGGAGAAAGAAACAGGTCGATAAGGAGTTATCGAGATAGCACGAAATAGCAATTTTCAGAGAGCGGTTGTGCGATGTTAAGTACGGCTAAATGCACTTCCGCGAGATATGGCTGAGTTTATTGCGTCAATTTTGAACTCACCACAGTTCGCGTGATAATAACAACTCCAAAACCATATTGCCTTAATTTTATTCGATGATTTTGTTTTTAGGGTAACCCCAGAAGAAACCCCGGAGAAACCCAGAGAAATAACCCTTGAACGATCGCTTTGCCGTCTGTGAGGCAACTCACTGATTAACCATCAAAATCTGTAAAGTATTTCCGTTAATTTCGAGCCTTAAAGTTTGCCACGAAGGAAGTTGTCTCGTAGGACAATTAAAGGAAAAAAATTTAGAAAAATTAAGCTTTAATTCTATCCACTCGCGTTCCAAAAAATGCTGAAAAATTACGTTACAAACATTCAGACTATTCATTAAATATTTATTTCTAAAAAAATCCCGTTTTGTTTTATGTTTAGAAAAATCAACTTCCACGGATTACAATGTTTCATTCTCGAAGATACGGTCGTGACAGAGAAATAACATTTTTTTTCAACCATTTCAAACGTATTTGTGATAAGCCGTATAAATATCAGTAGTACATAACAAGAGGGTCTTTAGCCTCGTCCGACGTTTCCGCCAACCCCACGAAGAAGCTCTCGTGGCACGTTGGACCTCGTATGCACTCGGTGCACCTACGCGGATTAACGTCTAATATTTCTCTCGGGAGCTCTGTGCGCTCGAGAGCGCGGGCATTCGACACACCGTGTGGTACGACGAGTAAGACAGGTTCTCTCTCGTCGCTCGGATATCTCCAGCGTGGCCGATCTGCACTTCGCTTGGGATATATATATATATCTATATAGATATATGAAAAACCCGCGGCTCGTACTCCGAGAGCGTCGGACCGGGTTGCCGGCTAGATACTCTGACATTTGCCAGGTTGATAGCCGAAGTGGTTCACCTATAGACTGCAAAGTGTGTTGGACACGTAAGTACTTGTACAGCGTGAAGTCCACTCAAACACTAGCACACCAACGGGAACACACAAGCTATCGAAATACTCGTCGATGGATATTCATGATGCTGTTCGCTGTGTATGCCGCGATATAGCAGGCTAATGTACTTACGCGTTCGCGCCGAACGGCTTCAGCCGAGACTCGATCTCAGCTGGGACCATCGCCCCCCCCCCCCCGCCCCCCCAACAGGTTATAATTCCACTATCTCGCCCGAGTCTTTGTGGCGTGGGTGCCTCGTGTACGTTACTTCCTCGACGATCGCGTTGTATATATCGTGTATTATAAATGGCACTGTTAGTTGGGCGGCTCGGTTAGACGCAAACGATGCGTCATTATAGCTGTGAGATCCTTCGACAGAAAAGCACACGGAAGGTGAGGCTGCGTTATCCACGATAAATACGAGCTTACCACCGTTTTCTCTCTCATTCCATTCTTTGATTAATTTAATTTTTTTTATTTTTCTTCTGACCTATCTAAATTATCGAACGACAAAGACGTTCCACACGATTTTTGTCGGGGGTATTTTTTGGAGATTTTTTTATTTTTTATTATGGTTTATACCGATCGTGCGGGAGATTGAAACTAGGACTCGACCCCGAACCATGAATACGACCGGACGGTGTATAGTTTGAGGCGCAGCGGTGGCCGTAACGACGAAACTATAAAGATACGAGAACTTGTAATATATCCTCGAAATGGATTATAAACTATACCGTAAAGGAAAAAACGTTTTTTTTTTCTTTTGAGTTTCGTGGTGAACATCTTGGAGGTCGCGGTCATTCTGATACGAACGAAACCCGAACGACCAGTTTGCCGGTCGATGATGATTCTTTTTCATTTTTTGTCTAGTTTTTTAAATTCTTTTTTTTCTTCCACTTTGTTCGAATTTTCTGTGGAACACCGACGACCGCGAAATACCCGAAGGAATTCCGGAGGGAATTGAGGGACATTGGCGGTTTCGTCGGTTCATATTGTATTTTATTTTATTTAATTTTTTCCTTTCTTTCTTTTTCGTGCTTTTTTCGTCGATAGTATGGCACTTTGCGCGCGGGTTTAAATTATTTTGACGCGACGGGACGGAAAAAAAAAATTCCTTACCCCACGTGAATGCGAACGTTTTCGGCGAGAAAGCAAACACGATTTTGCCGTTAATACGGTATCCGATTTACGCGTCGCATACTCCGCTGGAGAGTTTCGGATCCCACTACGATGAAATCCATCTCCGAGGCGCGAGTATGCGTTTCACAGTCGCGTGTGTGTGTTGTGCGGGAAGCTCGCGCGTGTTCGTGAGTTGCAATGTAACGTTGGGCAAAGCCAAATTTTATACGTCGAAATGTATTTCGATCGTGTGGTTGGATAGCTATGCAAATTTCTCGGTAAGAAAAAAAATAAAAAATAAATTCCCGCTGCCATCGTGACGCACCGGTAAGATAATTGAACCGAAACGACCACCTACTACTCCGTTATCGGAGAAACTCGCCGAATGTTCGAAACTATTAGAACGTTGTTTTACGAAATTAAAAACTTTCGATTAACGAAGTTTTACATCGTTTTTGACGGTTTGAAAAATTAACCGCAGCGACGGTCGTTCGGTGACCGAGGTTGAAACTAGAACTGAACGCGGTATGTGTCGCTGTGCAAATTGCTTGCATTTTTCATTGCATTTTCTCTCCGAAGAACGATGAAAATTGTTCAAATATACGGGAAATGAATATATGACTTTGTTTAGAATATTTATTTTTATTATGAAGATTCGGTAATGATTAAAGAAAACGTACAATTTGTTGGCATTACAAAAAAAGTGAAATTTCCTGAATGCCTTCAACTGTGCAAACTGCACGAGAAAATCAGTCGTAAAAACTCATTTATGTTCTGCAACAAGATTCCATGCGCTTAAATTGACGGACTGTTTTATTTAAAAAAATTACAAAAACGATTAAACCTCGTAAATCAGTGATTTCTATTTTTTTCCTATTTGAAACTATATATATTAGCTATGTATATTAGCTACCCAATTTCTAGCTAAACAGAAAATTTCGTCTTCGTACTTTATCCCGGTAATTATTCGAATTCAACTACGGATTTTCGTGTTGTCGATTCGATGCATCGCGCTGTATCGAAGAGCGTCGATTCCGCCGGTGCAGCAAACAAACGCACCACGGAGTTTCGGTGTATGACCCCGTTACGGACGCAGAACCACAGAAAATTGCGCAGCAGTGGCAGTGCACGGACATATATGTGTATATAACGACAGCGCTAGGTAGAGACGATAACCACGTAGGTATATACCCGTGTCTATCAGCTATCGCGTACCTGTTACCACTATGATTCCGATGCTAATTAATGCCGCGCATCACGGTCGCGGACTTGTGGACATCAGGAATTTTAGCCAATTAGAATATTTCTGTCGGCGGTGCGGTACGCGAATGCACGCAATCCTATGGATATATATGTAGCAGTAATAAGATATTTTCTATTTCTATATCAAAACTCGACTAGCCTATCGTGTTTGTAATGGCACTTGAGAAATATATATTTCCTTATCTCCGTTAATCATTGATTTATTTTTTCATTTTTTTTTTTTTTTTCAACTCTTCGACCATCCGCGGAGTCTAATTTTGTATAAATAATTTTAGCTAATGACGTCCGCCACTTCCGAATATAATGGGCGCGGATATCTCGATGGTATAATTATCCCCAGGGGCAGAAGCATTTTCAATTTGTATTTTTCCGCGTACATCGACGACGACTATTTTGTGTCGATGGTCGACGAGGAAAAAAAAATTGGAAGATTGCTTCTGGAGCCAAGAAAGTTGGTGATTAGATACGTGCGTTGTTTCGTTGAGTCAGTACGGTGTCACTAACGTGGAATAGCGACAGGGTCAGTTGGCGTATTTTTGTGCAGTTTGAAACAGTCTGACAAATGCGATTTTGATGTTAATCGAAGGCGAAATTGTGAGGTCGTTTGCATAATGCAATTTTACTGTGGTTATAGGATCCAACTTCCGGTCTACTGGCTTCAGTATTACCCTCAATGTATAGACATGTATGTGTATATATTTATGAAATTTAAATCGTGGCCAGTGTTTTACGCTATCTATCAACTTCTTTGAAGTACAGTTATGGCTGACGAGAACGCAGCGTCGATACATCATCAACGATCCGTCAACTGCGTTCGACTTTAATTGATTTCCGACAGAAATCAATCTGTTTCTCGGCGCTGCAGTCTTGAATATATTTATGTACCGTTAACCAAACCGAAGCTAGACAGTCCGATGAATTTTTGGGGAACCTGTCACCCTTGAACCATCGTGGAGTTTCGTTTAATTTGAAAAAAAAATGTATATTCAACAGCTGTAAATTGATTGACGGGTTACTCATACCGGAGGATAATTATAATATTATGATTTTAAAAAAAAAATTATTTGCATACTGCTGGCAATTCGTTCCATTCAAACAGAAATCAGATTTTTGTACGTTAAAATTAAAATTAATCTCCGTCTTAATCACTGATACAACATTCATATCCATAAAATCTATTAATTTTTGTTTATAAAAAAAGTGCAGTTTTCGGCGTCAACAAAAATGCGCATCAGCTAAACATGATGATGATAATGAAAAAAACAATTTCGAAATCCAGATGCTTTAGCCTAAATAATATTTCAATGACCAAAAAACCATCGAATTCAATGTTTCTAAAGGCTTATCGATCGTTTGAATAAACAGAAACATGGAAAGTTTAACAAAAAAAGCAATAACGACGGTAAGTCAATTCTTTGTTCGCATACCGACATTAGAAGCAGGCATTGGACTTGCAAGTTGCAACATCACCATCATCACCATCACGTATAAATAAAGAGTCAGGAAGAAATCGAAGAAGCTATTGGAAGCCTCCGCTGTCTCGACACAGACCCTGATATATTATTTTCCACTTTCACGGAGGCCAACCGCTGCAATTACAGCGCTCACGTAGGTTTAACGAGACTGACATCCAACCAATCGACAGCAGCAGCAGCAACAACAACAACGATCGATCTCGTATTTCATTTCACACGACTAAATCCCATTCGTTCGACGAAGTCGGCGGACTCACAACCGGAATTACGCAATCTCATTTGCAGAGGCTGTATGGAATGAGTAGAGGGTAATGTTTCACGAGTGTTGAGTCCCAGCACGATGCAACGAACGTCTTTGTTCTCAAACAGTCGTGCCCTCCCCCTTGCCCCTCGTAACTGCGGCAATGTTCCGACACTTCGATTACCAGATTTCGCTCGCATTTATCTTCTTTTTTTTTCTAAAAGGCAGATCTCTATTTCTCTGTGGCAGGGACCAAAAGAGCTCATTAATATCGTCAGGCCAACCACGGGATGTACGACAGGTTGAACTTTTATTACAGCCGAGGCCCTTAAGATGAATCGACTCCCGGGTCCTCGGGGTCTGAGTGAGGCACGGTTCCGGTTCTTGCTGAGACCGATAATAATCATCGTAACCAGGTCTCCCAGGACCCCGACCGAGGCCGATCTTCGGATATTGCCCGCTCGGACTATATTGAAGAGACTCTCGGAAAATAAAGACCTCGACGACGTCAACGACGACGACGGGGTCGACGACTGATCCAGTTTCCACGAGGCAGAGGCGCGTCAGGTGCGCTCAAAACAAAATAGATAATCTCTTTTCATTGAAAATCAGTCTTAAACCAGGGCAGATCACGGCGGCGCGTACATCACATTCACACGATTGTGGATTAAATTTATCACGTCACAACGTCATTTATCGTGGACGATATTATGGAAAAATTTGATTTTAAAAGATATTTTTTTTGGGTAGCGATAGAGATTTTGGTTGTAAAACGGATTTTGTTTTGTCGAGCGAGATTAATAGCGTTGTCAGTTTGTGCAACAGAGTCAGAAAGAACTTTGGCCTTCCATTGAAAAATGGTCTTCGAACAATTTTCGACAAGGACACCGCCGAACCCGTTTCTGGACAAGGACTTTACACTTCACGATTCGCCTCAAACCCTCGAATTATTTGAATAAAAAGTACTGACGTACGAAAAAAATGTGGTAAAAATTCGGTTCCCATTGAACATTGACGTATCAAAATGGGTCTTCGTACACATTTTGCTCCAGAAGTCTCAGCTTCGTATAACAGATATTTCTATATTCTTCTTATATGTTTTCATGTATGGTAAATTCAATTTCCAGAAATCGTTAAAACGTTTGAAACCGAGGCAAGGTGATTCACATAAATTTGCTCTGGATTGCTTTGCTTGGTAAATTGCAAATGCGAAAAAAATAAATAAAAAAAATAAGGTTATGCGCGATGATTCATCACGGATGAGTAAAACATCATTGCTTCCTTGGGAACCGCGTGGTCTCGTAGTTCCGGCTTCTCATGGTACTACGTTTTTGCACGATTTCTTCTGTACGCTATATATATACATCTATATGAGGCATTCCACATCAAAACGACCACTTCGAAACCTTGATATCTTGAATTTTTTTGCAATCGACGTATGATATAGTACTCTTCAAACCAAAAATATTGATATTTATTAATTCATGGTGGCATGTATGGGGGTCAAATTACAGGCAAATGCGATTTTTGCTTGTTTTTTCTCGCTGATTTTATTACATGGAAATAGTGTGTCGGAGCGAAAAATTGCTGAGAATCAATTTTGTGGTGTTTATTGCAAGGATAACGAAAAAAAAAGTTGGAAGGCAAGATTTTATATTTCTCATGGAAAAAAACCAATTTTGAAAATATAAATCGATTTTTGGACGATTATGCCATTTTTAAAAAATTTGAAATATTTTTTTTTGGATTCCTCGAACTTTTTCCAAAAGGAGTACATCTTTTTCCAGATGGAGAAATTCAATCTAAAGGCTCAGCAAAAAAAAAAGAAAATTGGAAAAAAAAAACAATTTATGCAAAATTTGAAATAAAAATGTTATATAATGCGAGAATATTTCTCAATATCTATTTACAAAATATTCGCACCTTTAAGCGATATAATAAGTCTTCTAAGATTCAAATATTTCAAATCAGAAATTTCTTCTGATTTTTTCCACGGTTAAATGTATTTTTCTTCGAGGCTGTCTTCTGTGACAGAAAATGTAGACTGTGTATCTTCGGGATACCATGGGAAAAACCATGTCACCATGTTATCCCTACATCACGAGATTGTATGCTGGAGAAGAAATCCTCCTTTGCTGAAGAAGCCTAGAATTTCAAAAAGAAGGAAGAATCTGGCAAAGGGAAAAAGTAAAATAGCGTGCCTAGCGGCCCGATTCAGAGCTCGACCATCGTGGACTGTGTATCCTCGGGATACACAGTCTACACAGTCTAAATTTTCTGTCGCGGAAGACAGCCTCGAGGAAAAATACATTCGACCATGGAAAAAATCAGAAGAAATTTCTGATTTGCAATATTTGAATCTTAGACGACTTATTATATCGCTTAAAGGTGCAAATATTTTGTAATTAGATATTGAGAAATCTACTCGCATTATATAACATTTTTATTTCAAATTTTGCATAAATTGTTTTTTTTTTGCATTTTCTTTTTTTTTTGCTGAGCCTTTAGATTGAATTTCTCCATCTGGAAAAATATGTACTTCTTTTGGAAAAAGTTCGAGGAATCCAAAAAAAAATATTTCAAATTTTTTAAAAATGTCATAATTGTCCAAAAGTCGATTTATATTTTCGAAATTGGTTTTTTTCCATGAAAAATATAAAATCTTGCCTTCCAACTTTTTTTTCGTTATCCTTGCAATAAACACCACAAAATTGATTCTCAGCAATTTTTCGCTCCGACACACTATTTCCATGTAATAAAATCAGCGAGAAAAAACAAGCAAAAATCGCATTTGGCTGTAATTTGACCCCCATACATGCCACGATGAATTAATAAATATCAATATTTTTGGTTTGAAGAGTACTATATCATACGTCGATTGCAAAAAAATTCAAGATATTAAGGTTTCGAAGTGGTCGTGTTGATGTGGAATGCCCCATATAGAGTTATAATAATTTTTTTTGATATTTTATGTATCTCGAGTTATTGCGTCAGTTGCATCACGCACGCTGGATGGAATTCAAAGCAGACCGACCGATCGATCATCGCTCGTCACTGGAGTTATTATACGAACTATCAGAGAAAAATCTTTTTTTTTTCTCACTTGCACGTGTTGCCGTCTCGACAAAGAAATTTTTTCTCCTACCACTGATGATATTTATTTTTAACACAGACTCGATGGAAATTGCTAGTTTGAGTTTATTTTTTTCTCAACCTATGCAATTACAATCTTCATCGACGTTTCATCATTTTATGGGGGAAGATTTTTTGAAGAGCGTTCGTGTAAATTCTGTTATTAAGGCGTAGTTATAGATCCACTGAAGCGCTGTGGGCGCGAGTGAGATAACACCATCGGTGTCTACGCGGGAGCCAGAGAGAGCGACAATCCAATGTATCGCTTCACCTTAAGAAAAATTTCGTAGTGCACGAACCAATTGTCTCTTATCTCTCTTTTCCTTCCCTCCCTCTCTCTATTTCTGCACGCGTGCGCGTGTGTGTGTGTGTGTGTATGTGTGTGAGAATAATTCACGAATAAAAGCTACATTTATTTTCTCGCAGGGAGGGGTGGCATTGATTGTGAAAGTGGCACATCGAGTCACGCTCGAGCCCGTGGAGTCCATCGTAGAAAAATCAAAACTAGCGATCTAGGATCAACGTACTCCCCAGTCTTTACCATACTCTCTACACTCCACGCTGGTTTATACATTTCATAAGTTACGTTTTTCTTTCTTTTTTTCTGTTTAACTTTTTTTTTGTTGTTTGTTTTTTTGATAAATTCATGGAGGCTGACGTTTTTCAGTGCGTGGCGTGTGCTCAGCCAAAAGTTCGATAAACACGTATGTGTCACGATTCATCTCGTGCTTCGCATAATTGGCGGTTGTAACCGGTAGCTCGAATGCTGCTGTGGGATTCGAGACTGAGTGACGCTAGAGAGTAACACACAGGCCTCGTGGAGTTTCGTTGTAAGGAATGCCACGTGCATCACGTTTCCCTAACGGTTCACGGAAGCTCACAGTCCCGATGCGCACCAACCGTGGACAAAGTCGACGACGGGTCTTCATCGTTTACTTCGTTTTCGAAACTAACCGAGCTGTCCGGCGATAAAACGAAATTTTTAAATTATCTTCAAATTCGGTAGATTTAACGATCGGTTTTCTTTTCTTTTTCTCGCGGAGTCACGTGGAATTCTTCGTTAAATTATTTTACGGATAACGTTTCGATAGAAACAGAACCAATGGACATTTTTTTTCGTCGAATCATCGACAAATAGACGTTGATATAATTGTAGAAAAAATGCGCCATACTTCGAACTCATCGAACCTCATGAAAAATTCTTCGAATTAAAAAAAATTGCAACAATCGTACTAACCTTGGTCAAAGAGTAAAAAAAAATCCGCCAAATCTCGACGTTCCAAAAAGACCATCGATCCTCGCCAAAGCCGTGGCGCATGTGAAACACGTAAAACGCAATCGAATCCAGCACTTTTCGTTCCTCGTCTTCGACAATCTACGATCCCTCAATCTCATGCACAGAAGAAAATCCTCTTCAGTGATGTAGCCGGATATACGCTAATATTACTTCAATTTAAACGAATCGCGGTTGCGGCCTCGGAACAAACGAGAAACCGAGGAAAAATTTATCCGGCAAAAAGATGTACGCGAAGAAGACGGAGAAATAAAAAAAGAGAGAAGAACAAAACACAGCGAGAGAAAGAGAGAGAGATAAGAAGGGAGAGGGAGAAAGAAATAGAAAGAAAGGGAAAGAGAGAGAGAGAGAGAGAGAGATAGAAAGAAAAAAAACGTTGTACGATGGTACAGTACGTTATAGTAATGCTACAACGGTGTGACTCGTTGCGACGTGCATCAGGGTAAATGAGGAAGAGGCTGTGAGCTTAGTATAGTAAACGACGGCATGGTAATATCACTTGGGTTTCAGCATCGTGCTCGTTGTGTTGTTCGTTGTCACATATACACACTAACAATCGTCATGCACATACACACGTGTGTGTCCGTGTGTCTCGTATATATATATATATATATATATATGTATAATTTACGTATACATACACACACACGCACGCACACACGATACGCAGAAGAAACTCGGTGGGCCCGATATCTTGGTGTGGCTGTAACGAGACAGCGTGAGCCCGAGCCGACGGTGAAGTAGTTATACACACGTAGATGAAATACAGGATATACGTGAGAAACCGTGAATTCGTGTGCGTTCGACACACGAACGAACGACGAGCGTTGGTAACGTTTGTATCTTCGTGTGAGTATTTTAAGCCGGCCCCCGGTGTCCACCGTCCCTCGTGTGTCTCTCAGCTATCCTCGAGCGAGTATGTACGACGAGAACCGAGCATCGAGCTCACTGGCCTGCGTTCCTCAACTGTGATGCACGTTTTATTCTCAAACGCTATTTTTCATCACTGTTCCATTTCCATACCTTCATTCCATTTTATCCATTCATTTGCTAAATTTTAGAAGTGAACGTTTATGTTTTCTCAATAAAGCAATTATTTTTCTTTGAAATTCAATTTCTAGATCTTCATTCCATTTTCGTCCTTTATTTGCTGGAAGTGAAGATTTACTTCAAATTTATTTTTTATTTCTCAACGATCGGTTTGGGTCATTGAAACTGTATGTTTTTCGTGGATCTTTTGATCGTGGAAGGATCGAGATTTATCGTCGTTTTTTTCAGCGTAAATCCGGGATGGATCAGAGCCAGTTTCCAGGCGCCACGTATCCGCGTATCCGTACACGCGGTTACGGACCGCTACCAGATGTTGACACCGACGCGGCATTCGCTCATGCCCTCCGCGACCCGGACGCCGAGCAACCGAGCGGGCGACTCCTGCACGTACACCACGTCGCTCACGCACTTCCCCCTGCCACCAACGCCCTTTGCGAAATCCGACAACCCCTCCACAAGATTGTCCAGCCCGATGACAACGGCCTCCCGCTCAGATGAAACCGACAAAATCTCCGATCACGTTTCGGAGTACGAAAAAAATGTTTTTTCCAATGAATTAATAAATTTTTTCGATTATTTTATTTTTTTATTTTATCAAAACGTAGAGTCGGTATCACGTGCACTGATTATGGAGCACCTGTCACCTCAACTATTTCTCCTGTATATCCAAACGTATGCACTCTCGAAGATCACACGATTATTATTTTCCTTTCAGGATTTGCATGATAAATATTTTTCTCTCAATTGATTTGAGTTTCAAATTTTTTTTTTGCGCACCTTTGTTTATTATTTCGTTTCGTTTCTTCCCTTCGGATTATTCGGAACCGTGCTTAATCGTTATCCACTTTGATTCACTCATTGGCGAAGGATTCACGCGCGCGGGTCAATCGTAATCCCGTCTGCAATAAATAGTTTGATCGTTTATTTTCTAAATTTATTTACGTTACGAAGTTCGTAGGATTTGGATTGTAAATCGAACAATCCTTGTGCGTGTGTGTGTGTGTTTGTGAGTTTCGATGATTCGTAGATTTATTTCGGAGTCGGGGGACGAATGAGTTGTTTTATTTGAGATATGAGAGACTTTGCGGCAAGGGCTCAGCGATCCGTATCGTCGGCCGGCTTGCGCTCGAGTGTCCGCCCGCAACACTGCCCGTTCGGTAAGAAACAAAGTCGAAGTCCTCTCGTGGCGGGCACACCGTGAGGTGAGGTGCGCGGCAGTCCCGCACTCGAGGAGAGTCGGAGTAGTTGGTCGCGGTGGTAGCGGTAAGGCAGCGGTGCGGTGGAGCCACCGCTCCGTTGAAAATGTTGAATCCCCCATAGTCTTGTCCCTGATCGCATAGTAGTTGCTGGCCGCCCGTTGACTCCGCCAGAACTCCTCTTTTGCCGCTGTTGCTGCCACTGTCATTGATGCTGATGTCGATGATGTCGATGGTTAATGGGCTACGTGGTTGACGATGGCGGCGATATTATAATTCAGATTCGCATTTTGAAAATGATATGCCAGGTAGGCTGGAAAATGATTGTTTCGTGGATGGTAGGTATAGGTGTTTGATGGAAGATACAATTTTCATTCGTATTGGTACGAGTAAAAATGATGTTGGGCATAGATTATTCCTCTAGTTATATTATATTTTATTATCATTATTATTATTTCTCGAGAAATAATATCGAGCGTTGAATTCTTCTTCTTTCAATAGTATAATATTATAATCATTTTTACATCTCATGATAATAAACAATATGTTAAAATATATAATAAACTATCATATATCTGACAAAAAACGGGACAAGAGCAATTCCATATTCAAAGACGTTTAAAAAATCAAGAATGATCAATTAATAACCAATAATTTATTCCCTCAATTTTTTTCTATATAAATTATACTCCAATGATTCACATATATTAAAATAAAAAAATTACGATTCATATTCATTCGGAAATAATAAGTTCCTCAACAATATGATCACTCATACATTAATTAATTTCTCTTTCTCATATTCTAATGAGAAAGAATTTTTAGATGAAAAAAAAGCGGCATTTCGATTTCGAATCTCGCTGGCTCGTGGCTCTGGTGGTGGAGTGCCGGGAGGGCCCGTAGCGCGTCGAACCGGCTTCGTCGGGATTACGGTATAGCTTGGTGGTGTCTCGGTGCCTGAAGCTGCTCGCACACGAAACGACGTTGCCCGTAGACGGATCACCGGCGCGGAATATACAGGCGGAGGCAAGCCGCAGGACCGGCACACGGATGTAGCGACGTTCTTGAAGAGTCGTGTGTTGGTCGGCGCGGCGCTTGTCTGCATTTTGTAATGTCGTTTCGTGTGCGAGCAGGTTTGAGGGTCGTGGTGGTAACGATCGGAGGCCATACAGTCATTGGCCGTTGAATATTCATTGGGAGGGGAGGACTGCGTGTAATCACATTGAAGACAAGAAACACCATAGATACGTCCATCGCGTATCATCTGTTCATACGTGGCCAATCACTGTACATTAGTTTCAGTGTTCATGTTGGTTCAGAAAAATAAAAGAAAATAGTCCGCCCAATATAATAAAAACGTAGGCAAGTTGCTCACCGGTGGGATTAACGTATCACGTGTCGGATTTTTCTTCGCCGTCCACAAATAGCCTTACGTCTATTTTTGTTTGGAACCGACTCAAGGATTTTTGCGAACTAATATATCAACGTGACAATCGTTAAATAATATTTCAGTTTCATTCGACGATTTGTCAAAGCTTTTATACAATTTTTTTTTTAAAGATAATAATCGTATTTACTGGCTAATTATTATTTTTATCGCGAGCCACGAATTGAATTTACAAAAGCAACGAGTCTTACGGTTCCCAATGGCCGTTGTACGTTCAAGCACTTGGACTTGGATCCAAGGATAAAGAAACGGGTAAATTTTCAAGCCCTACGAAATTTATTACCCCGAGATAAGAGATCACGATTTATACAGAAACGACATCAGAAAGCTTACGTACAAAACTGGTTATTGATTTCCCAATCTGATATCACTGAATAAGTTTCACTGATATATCAGATGTTGGAAAATTCACGCCAATAAATTTTTTTTTTAATGTTATGCACGTCGGTAAATCTGATGGAAACAAATGCTTGAAACGTTTCGACGATTCAAGCTGAGAAACGAGAAATAAAGTACTCAAACCATCTCACTCCCACATATTCATTTCATTCCTATCGGATATTTTTCAACGATTATCAACGAACGAACCGCAAACCACCATCGTGGCTCGCTATTCGTGACATTTTCCCAGATAAAGAAGCTGCATGGCAAAACTGACTGCAGGCATATATATATTCTACGTTGACGACAGCCTGCAGTCAGTTTTGCGTTCTGAAGAACAAGGCACAAAATTAACTCAACCATCGGTTGGTAGGTATATACATGCCCGTGCTACGATTTCCATCGATGTGAGAGTGTAGAGCTTTGCACGGGCGAGTGAGCTCGGTGAAGCTGACACCACGGAGAGTATTACAGGCCAGGAGCGGTGGATAGTAGCAGCCGATATAACAGGCCGAGTCTCCGGAGTCGAGAACCAGCGAGCCGCGGCCCGCAACGGAGAACCGAGCCCGCGTACACGCTGGGTAGACATCGCGGCTGTGTGAGGAGGTTGCTGTAGGTAGGTAGGTATGTATTTTGCCTCGGGCTACTCCACGTATAGCGGTACTCTTCCATCCCTCCTTCGTCTCTACCCCCTCAAACGCGCTCTCGCGCGCATTTTCTTCCACCACTTCGCATCGCTGTAGTCATGTTGCCACTGCCTTCCTCCCCCCCTTTTCCCGCCTTCGCCCCCCCCCCTCCCCCGTCCTCACAAAGCGTTCCTTCTCCTTCTCCTCTTCGTGGCTGATTCCTCACAGCTCTGTCTTTTCAGGACTGTGTGTACACAACCAGATACAGTGCGCTCATGCGCCTACCGCATCCCCGCGGACGCCATTTTCCCCCCTTGGCAACGCTTCTCGCTACGCCACCGACGCGCGTACGATATATACCTCTTCGTCTCTGCATTTTCGACGCCATTCCCCCTCCCCGGCTCAACCACTTCTCAAGCATAGCGATCCGAGGGGTACGGCGCCACAACGTTCGTTTCGATATATGGGGAAGCCACGTATGCCCGTCCTCCCCGCGGTTTCCAATGCCGCTACATCTCCCGCTTCGCCATCAACGTGTGGTAGTAACCCATCGTCTCCGATTGCTTCTTGCTGGCTTCTCTAGCCCACTTACGGCTGGTACCACTTCAACGCCACTTCTCGGCGCTATTCCCGATCGGGGGACCATGCCGAGCCCCTCGTTTCTCCTTGCTGCCCCCCGTCCCGCCACCCTCACGTATACCCGATCCCTTATGCGTCCATATTACGTAGGAGCGCACACTTTTTCTTTCCTTGTCGTTCGTCCTTTGAGTTTTCGTCCGTGTATCTTGTCTTTGCTATTGATTATTCAATCTCCGACCTGTGTTGTATTATGTCGGTTTATACGCGGACAAAACAGCGGCGGTCCAAGGACGTTTTTAGCTTCTTTCAGGTGTGTTACGCGTTTACGTTCCGGCGTCGAATTTATTCGCCCGGAACCGGAGGCGCTTCGATGCGTAACGGAGTGTAACGTACTACGGTACGGGCTGAGTGACTACGACGCCGGAACAAGCGAAGCTGGTAAAGTTATGTGGTAAAATGCGCTGGTGGTCTCGCTTGTGCAGGAGTCTTCGATAGTCCGTCCGTGCTTCGCATCGAGCATTCGCTGTGCAGGGGAGTTCGATAAACGAAGAGTGCGACTGCGGCAACGATGCGTCTCGCCTATGCAGGAGATTTCAATAGCCCGAGAGCCAATGTCTCCGGCTATCGCGCTTATGCAGGTGACTTCGATGCGTATGGCCGAGAGTTATGTATTTTAGATGAATGGAACACCGCACAAAATCGGAACTACGTATCTAGATCAGGTTTACCATTCTTCAGCCGAATCATTTTTCAACCGAATGACTAAATGTAATCTAGTGCCGAGACACGTCTTATCCAATAATTTTAGAATAGCTTCGGCATCGATTGATCTTAAATCGTCCGGTCAACTTAATGATGCGACATTATGTAACGATGCAATTGAGTCTTATGTAAAGCGACAAATTTTTGTTTTTGGCCCTTGACCTGCCTTATCGAATAATTTTGGAACAGCCCTTGATTTATCTCAAATGGGCCGGTCAATTAATCCCAAGTAGACGGTCGATCGGAGTTTTTGTAGACGAAATTCCAAGGAAACATTATTTTAGTCTGGTCTAGGTCAATACCCAGCCAGGATGAGTCGCTGTGAATGACCTCCGAAACCCGGTGGAGCGATGCAGAGCGAGGCCAATAACTATAGTTAACTGACTTCACGAAGGGCTAACCACCGACGTGCCGTTCACTCCAGTCACGCCCATCCTTGGTCGACCTACATTGACGCCGCACGTCTCCATCCCATGCAGTCCTTTCAGGATCTAATTTCTTTCGAGCGACGATCAGTCGGTTCTGCATCCTCTTGGTACAGATAATCAAAATTCCTTTATTTCTATTTATCATCAATATATAGATATGCAGATTTGCTAGAACTGGGAGATATAAAATCAAAGTCAAAGAATTCTTCTTTCCATACCAAAATGATATAATATGTTTCATTAGAAATTAAAAGAACCCACGGAAATTCTCCGGACCTTTTTTTCGTTCATAGCCATTGGAAGGTAACATAATGGCGGCCATGAATGCCGTATTAGCAACCCTGTGCCAGTAACTGCGTACCCATGAATTTACTTTCGACTTTCTTGGGCCAAACCTTCTTCGTCATTATTTTTTACTGCAAAGTGTATATTAAGTCCTTCTTCACTCGGCCACGATGTGAGTTCCAATTTTGCATCAAAGTTTGCGGTTTCTGGAGATTGTGCTCGAACGTACCGCGGCGGAATCGTCCTCTGTCTCTTGGTCCCTACCTCTCTCGCTCTTTCTCTCTTTGGCTCGCCCTGCCCAATCCCCATCACGAGTATCGAATTCCTGCGTTCCATCTCGTTCTACCTGGCTCGATAACACGGTATCCTTCTACCGAAGCCACGCATCCCTCGGCCGGCACAACAAAAAATTGAGGTCACTGCTCCCTCTTGTCCACCAAACGTCCTTCTCCCGTTTCTCGAAGGCGTCTGATTTTTAATATTGAACTATTCTTCCACGACGCCGTCCGAGGCCGGTAAAGCAAGATTTTTTCTTTAGATCAACGACAGTTCAATTTTTTGTCACCTTGCAACGGCCATTCGGGGTTTGGAGGAACACACAACGTTTGCGCGTTTGATTTTTGTAGAACTTGTGAAATTAATAAAAATAATTCGATTTTTTAAAATAATTTTGTTGACTCTATTGTTCCTAGACATTTCATCTTCATAATTTAAACTAAATGTTAGCCACGAAGTATATACACGAAGTATCTAGACAGTACTAACCTGATATATTTTGAAAAAATATTCAAATGTGCAATAGTTGTTCTTTTTGTAATAAGCCATTCTTTCGACATTTTCTTTTCAATTTTTTTCGTCAACTATTTTAAAATTACAAAGAAAAAGGCCAATTGCTCCTGCTATAAGACCCGAAGAACACTTTGACCTTTTTTCTATTCGATCATCAAATCATTGATCCATCATTGATTTCCAATAGCATACTAATTCGAAAAATTACCATCGACTCGTAAATACATTCATCGCATTTACAATGCCATTGGTTCGATTCAACACTCGATTGTCAATCAAACAAAAAAATTCCAACCTGTCGAATGCCCCCGCGAAGTGACTAATCAAAAATTGAACGGTCTAAGATAAACGCAGGGTCAACCGGGAAACTCTTGAGGTTACCGTGTCTCTGGGTCTTTACTTGTTTCTCTTTCATTACCGTTCTTTCGCTTCCGTGAACGTCTTTACCGAACGTCTTCGCTTTCTTTTCCCTCGTTGCTTGCGCTCGAGGCACCAAAGATCGCTCTTCGGGGTACTGCATGTACCGCATCGAGAGCTCGGCTACGCAAGTTTTTCCAGCTGTCTTGCATGCTCGAACGAGACGGGACGAAGAATGCGCAGCGAAAGTCACGTGCGTGAGGATTGCTCATCTTTTCCC
>OZ020168.1:3970530-4147297 GCA_963971145.1 Sussaba pulchella
GTTCCGGTGCCCCGGCAAGGCTCACCGGAGTATACATATACACATATATACACGTAAACCTATTTGTGTAGTACATAACACCGGTGAAACAGGTGAATCGGCCGTCGTCGCAGTGGATACAGGTCTATCCCCCCACAATCCCGGTGTGTGTGTGTATTACATACACATAACTGCATCACTGCACGCGGTCAGCGGTGATTCGTTCACGAGAAAATCGGTACAATGATCGTCCGCCTAAGTGGACGAAAATACACATTCGTCGGCACAATCGGGTTTCATTCGGATTTCATTCTACGACCCGCCAAGACGGCCAGTTACTGTGCAACCCGGCAGCCCGGGGATATCTAATATGCCCGAGTACCGGCTACGTTGTAATCCGGGGCTCGTCGGGCTGGTTCTACCCGCGCGAAACAGCCAATCGACACGCAAGACCTACATACGCCCTCCTTCTTCGCTGCAGCAGCTGCAGCAACCGGACCGTAGGAACATCCGCCACTTCTCCGTTCGCCTGAGTTCCGGTACCGTTACGCTGTGGCGAGTTTGGTGCGAGATGGAACTCTCGTCGAGCCGACGATGGACGGCTAACCCAGTCGACCGAGGCAACAACTTCTTCGTAGGTGTATATCTCTAGCTATGAATACGTAGGTGCACCGTCGTTATATACATATCGGTGGTAAATATATACAGTTGCACTCACAGATGTGTGAGTATAGGCGAAGAGGGGCAGAGAGCGACGGGGAAGGTAGCAAGGTAGGTGGGTTGGTAGGTATCCCGCAGCATCAGCATCTAACGCTTGCGCCAGAGCACCCAACCTCTCGAGCACCATCTTTATGATATTTTTCATCTTTATTTTTTTTTTCGTGATTTTTTTCAGTTTCTTTTTTTTTTCAAATTCTACTCCGCTTCGCTGGCCGCTGTCATCGTGGTTGGAGATTACAGGGATTCAACTTCGTCCGTGTCTGTAATTCCCTCGGCCACTTCTTTCCCAATCTGTCATATTGTTTCGGTACATATATATATATTCACCGCTGTCCAAATTCCGTTCATTGGACGGCGACGCGAGGCTTCAACTTTTCAAACTTCTGTTCGGCTCCCAGAGGACGACTGTGATGCCATTGATTTTTCACTCTTGTTATCAGTCTTCTCGTTTCTGTTTCGAGAATCTTTCTTCATGGCTCGTTGGCCAACGCGCTCAGATTGGGTCGGTCAGCTTCTCGAAATCTTCGTTCGGTTATATTTCTCGTGACTGTCGTTCGTGTTTTTTGGTATACGGTATATTTTTTTCTTTAAATTTATTTTTCAATTTTATTTTTATTTTTTATAGCGGTACGGAGGTACGGGAGTTTCACGGACGCCTCGTATCTCGCAGGTCGGACGTTTATTCGACCAAAGTCTGATTTATTCGATGTTTTACCGAGGTTTCGTACGATGTTGAACACAACGGCAGCTACAGGGTTCGGGAAATTAATGTGGGCGGAGATGTTCCCGGTGACGTATATTAATTTCTTCCGGATCCCGAGGATCGACCGAGCACCGCTGATTATTTCTCATTTCAATTATTATTTTTTTTCTCCATTTTAACCATCATACACATCGGGAAATGTATCATCTATACCGCAGCTTAATGAACTTCGAATTTATTGTCCACGAAGAAAAAAAGAGACGCGAAAAAAATGTTTTTTACAATAATTTACGACCGTTTAACCATGTTTGGAAATTAATTGAACGAGCGTTACCCCTTGATTGGACAAGAAAAAATATTGTTATGATCATCGCCATGGTCGCTCGTGTTTTTTTCTTCCCGGGCTTAAGTCGATATGAGTTCATTCGTCTTCTTTATTCTCGACGTCGTTATCCCCTGCCCCTTCTTCCCTCCTCGTCTTGCTTATCATCGTTCGTTTCGTTCACCTTCATTCGCTGTGACTCAATGAGACACTGAGTCTCGTACGCGATTTCCACGCCGTGAACTCTCGACTCCTATACGAGAGCGAGAGCATGCACGTGACTCTTCTCACTGTTGTATCTATATAAACGTGGAGATCTCAATGCAACTGAAAACCATACGCGAGTACGCACACTCGAGCATTGCAAAAGTGTACATATGCAACCCGCTGGGTTGGCGAGTTATCGTCGCCGCGGATTTGCTCGCAACCGGCAGTGGAGCAAATCCGAGGAGAGTCCACGCGTTCGCCGAGGCCGATAGCCCCGAAGCTAGACGTCGTCTCTATACCTGCTCACCATCCGACGATTCGTTTCGCCATATCTACGAGCAATATACATAAACACATGTACCTACATTATGTATTATACATACGGATGGAAGCGAGTTTTGAAAATCTGCCCGACGTCTCGAAATACGCCCGCGGTGTTTGGTGCAATTCGAACGGCTCCGGAGATATTGAAAGACGCGAGAACGATGAAAATACGTCGATGAAGAAGTAGACGATGGAACCGGCTGGACCAGGAAGTTCATACTCCCGCGACGTCCTACGAACACCGATAAAATACTCTCCGGCAGGCTTTCATCATCCGGCACTTCATCTTTGCTGCACAAGGTTTTTTTCTTTTTCAATTTTTTTTTTAATGTACGGCATGGCTGAATGAATGTCAGAGTCATTGACGTGAGGCTCCGCGAGGTGACTCGGCAAAGCTGTCGCGACACGCGAATCGTCAAGATACGGTTCGTCATTTTTACTTTGGAATTATCGGAGCTTCGTATCGTCGTGAATAATCTGAATGTTTCAATCAGCAAAATTTAATCGGACGAGTCATAGCTGAGATTATATGTTATATGTTACATGTATAAAACTTTTATAATAAGAGAATAAAGAAAACGCGGGAACTTTTCGATCCGACAAAACACAAAAATTGAAGGAAATCATCATCGTCATCGTTATTATTATTCCGGTACACACACACTTGCGTACCCTCATCATAATAATTTCCTCTATTTTCCGTTTGCGATAATAACGATTGCAAAGAGTCTTTATTTGCATGCGAAGTGGATGTGTAATCGACGAAAGATTTGAGACTCGGCGGTGGCGTTGGTGCTGGCTGGAGATTGGTCGTTCGATAATTTCATCTCCGCGCGAGAGGCATCGATTCGCTCGGTGATCCGGACTCTCCGGCCCCCATAAATCGAGCGACACGCGTTGCGAAACGCAACCTAATGAATGTGCCCGATGGGCGCACGCGCACGCGCACCCCGCGATCGCAACCGATGTTATACCCGTTTCTCCAGTACCAGATCTGTGTACCGCGGGTTTTACAGTACCGTATTGGTGTAACGCATAGTAACGCAGGTAACGTATATGTATATATCATTTCTAAAAAGTGTTATTTTACTCGTTTGAAAATATTCTTTCTTATTTTTCTACAGAGATTTCTGTTATTTCTACGATTTTGTTATCGATCTAAAGTTTCTAATTTTAGCTTTTAGCTTCAACCTTTCAGTTTGAATCTGCTACATTTTTAATCTCTCTCTCTCTCTCTCTCTCTGTCTCGCTCTTTTTTTTCTGCTTTTTTAAAAATTATTGTTATTACTATTTTTGTTTTGATTAATAAACGAAAGAAAGAGAGACAGAGAGAGAGAGAGAGAGAGCGAGGGAGAGAAACAGAGAGAGATTGTTTACTCAATGTTTATCGTTCATTCAAACTGGAAGGTTTAAGCTAAGCTAAAATAAAAAGCTTAGGAACCATTACAATATCGTAGAAATAACATAAAGAAGGAAGTCTGCCATGTAAAAATAATGAGAGATATTTGAAAAATAATAAAACAACAATTCATATTGTATACATATATATGGCAGGAAAGCCGGGTGCTAGTCTAATTGATAGCGCGCAAGCCGCGCGGCTCGGGCGAGTTAAATGGTACTGTTGGGATGAGTCCCTCCGGGCTCGACTCCAATGCATCTAATAGTTCCACTGGAGCACGACTGATCTTCATCTCGAGTCTCGCTTAATAACTACGCAACTCAAATTCACCGTTAGAACAATTCAGTACGTCTGCTGTTAC
The DNA here is from genome assembly GCA_963971145.1 of Sussaba pulchella. Taxonomy (NCBI): domain Eukaryota; kingdom Metazoa; phylum Arthropoda; class Insecta; order Hymenoptera; family Ichneumonidae; genus Sussaba; species Sussaba pulchella. The sequence goes on from OZ020168.1 coordinate 3,974,546, forward strand.
GCAATATCCAGGGTTTTGCTTATGACTTATACCTCGTCGGTGCTTCGGTCGACCGGAAGTCCTTTTTTCTTCATTCCTTATTTTTTGTTTTCGATCCGCACAAGCTCCCTGATGAATAATATAACTCGCATTATTGGGAGATGATTTTCCATCGCTGTGAGCTCGCCGTAAGCTCGAGAGTAAAAAGAAATTGTTTATTATTTCACCATTGCAATTTTATCGCTGGCGTACGGTAAGCTTGCACCGGTGATGCCAATCCGAAGAAACTGCCGCGTCACGTGTCGCTAAACGTATACGGTACACAAACCGCACGCCTTCTTTCATTCTTCTCCGTTTCTCATTCTTTCCCTTTGTATACGTTTTTTCAATTTATCTTTATTGTTTTTATTTTCATTTGGTTGCACAGTTTTTTGTTCATCGAGCATTATGCGCGAGGAACGAGCAACGGCCCTGAAGGACGACGTGAGAGGCAAGGCCGCTCAAGTGCAACGCTCAAGGTACAATAAAAAAGGATATTACGGTATATATGCCCGCGCGGTACAACACAACCATCACGTCTATACAAATAAACGTGTAATATACATATGTGTATTCGATTACTACGTATATTATATACGTATGTGTGCATTAAACTATCGAAGCGTCGGGCTCTTGCTCGGGACTTTTAGATTGGAGCCGTTCATATGCCCGTGGGCCCCGTGGGTCTCTCTCGTTCCGCAAAACACATCCGTCTCTCGCTCGAGGACAATTTATGCTCATGGCGGCGAGAGCGCGCGAGAAGTCTCGCGCCATCGCACCGATCTTCCTTCGGCTCGGCCGGTTCGCGGTGAGACGATCGGGCCACCTTGCAATTACAACGTCACTCTTGCGCACTTCGTTTGCACATATATATTTCACAGACACACGCGTATACGTATGACGTACATGCGCGCCTTAAAGTCGCCGAAGACCCAGTCGAAATAAGACAGTACAATCCACACTTCTCTTACCACTTACTTCTCGGGTTCCTCTGACTTGCCAATCGGCTTCCCTTTGCCTCTCTTATCTCCCGGTGGCTCTCATTTTTTTAATCTTATCTTTTTCTTTTTTTCAGCTCTCGATGATCGAACCGTTCGGCGACGGGATACCGGCTACCGTTCGGTCGTTCCTTCGTTCCTACATTCGTTTCGATCTACTTCGGGCATCTCGAGATCGCTACCGGTCTTCGCGGCTGTCTCTCGCGTTTGTCCCGCCCCCCCCCTCCCCCCACAACCGCGGATGATGTACATCATGCGGAAGTTAATTAAACGCCCACAAAAAACTTGACACCGGTCTGCAGTCGACGGTACATTTTTTATCATCGGGCTCGTCGAATCTTGCTTGAATAGCCATCGGCAGATTGTTTTATGTTTTTTTTTTTTTTTTGGTGATTTTTTTTCGATGGTGGTGTAGGTACCGGGGTGGGGAGCACAGCGCTTGACCATAATATCCAGGGACGGCCTTTGCAGCTATTCGGGCGTGACGAAAGAGGCTATATGACTATGCTGGTAAAACGATTATTTAATTACTCGTGTGACCGGCATCGATGACGTTTTATTTTGTTTTTATTTTATTTTATTTTGATTCCTGCGTGATTCAAGACTCCTGAAAATTCTAGACAGCCTAGAGTTTGGGGTACTGTTTTGACTGTAGAATATTGCAGGATATCTCGATGAATTGATGCGAATGATTTTTTTTTAGAAAATATGATACATTAATTTTTATCATTATTCCTCGTTTTATTTAGTATCAGTCTCCGAGCACTTTTTTTATCAGCATCCAATCTATTCAGCTGCTCATGCAAAGTAAGATATTCGAGTACGATGTTTCTCTTTCTCGTTCGTCTCCTCTTGCTCTTTTCCCAACGTCATGGGGGCACATAAATCAGTGAGAATTCGTGTCACGTTCGATGCACACCGAAGCTGCCGTTTACGGTACGCGTATGTATATGAGGATGAACTGACAGAGGAGAGCGATAAAAATGATCTTGACGTGGTACATGACGATCGCATCTGCTCATTCGGCTGTTCGACTGTTAACCGAATGGCCAACGGGCTTAACCCGATCCCTCTTCGAGTCCTCCTCGTCGTGGGAACGCTAATAACTTTTATCTTGTGTATTTTATCTTATAGGACGTGAAACTCGATGCTCCCGACTTCCAAAAGCATCGCTTTTTTTTCAAATTTTTTTTTTTCGTTCACTCCTCTTTGAGTGCATTGAAAATCTCACTGGGTCGTCCGGATCGGGTCTTCGAACGCACTTGCTGGCAAGAAACTCCATTATCGCTGGCTGATTAAATTTTCTTTCCATTTTTTCTTATCCGAAATTCGCAACGTCTCGGAGTTGGATACATTTTTGAATTATTCATTCGAATTCTGCCGTCAGTGGTACGAAGATCGTACAAATTTAAAAAAATGTTGATAAAGAGTTAAAGAGAAAAAAAAGGAATTCTTGAAATCGTTGGCTGTAAAACTGACACTCCTCGATATGTCCCAGGTTCGCCTCCGCAAACTTGGAAACCCGGCTTATTTCCTGAATGAGTTGGAGTTCTGCCGTCTCACGCGGCTTCAATGCATCGCGATGTATAAACCTGTGTGTGTGTGCGTGTGGGATCTTAAGTGTGGTCGAACTGTGCGAGCACGTAGTTACATATCCGTGACATTTTAAACGGACGGTCAAGCCATTTTTACACTGTTTCGCGTTACGCTTATGGTACCGCCGTGTCAACGAATTCAGCATCGGTCACCAGAAACCTGACGGCGATCACGAGAGTGGAAGAGCGAAGACAGTGCACCGGCCGGTTCTGGGTTAACGCCGTCCGCGAATGCCGGAGAGTAACAAGAGTATGCACTAGCCGGCATATCTACCGCCGAATTATCAGTTTCTTTTTTTTTTTTTTTTGTAATTCAGGTTTTTTTTCGTTTGCGCCGATGTCGCACTTTTTGAAACGAATGAGTTTGGGTTTTGAGAAATTTCGCGAGAATTTTGATTGGCTCAAACGTTCGACGTTGCTGGGACTTGATGGGCTACAACCCACGTTTTTTTTGTCCACTTAACTTATTAAGTTAACCCGTTCAAATTTTTTGATTTCTTCTAACCTTCCAAACCCGGTAATTCATCGGTACGACGAGTACATATCTCAGATGTAAATTAAAATACAAAACTCCTATCATCGTCTTAAAAATCGCCAAACCCACTGCATCCTAAGCCCGTAGAACCGTCGCATCAAGAATTTTCATCGCTAGGAGTCATAGAGAGGAATTCCTCGGACAGCGCGCACCTTCGCGTTATGGGGCCCCGCAATCTCCGGGCTCGCTCGTTCGCCCGCCTCGTTCTTCCCGGTTTTCTAGAGCGTGGGCGCGCGAAACCTCATCCGTGTCGCGTCCCAGCAGCCTCGTGGCTGATGTTGGCCGCGAGAACGGGCATCGACCATACACGTAGTTACGCGTGTAATATAACGCATAAAGATTCCGGCGATATACCGCGCGGGAATCACGTAGAAAATCTTAAGTGCATCGCGCATAGCGCGTATATGCGTTTTGTGTATATAATAAAACATTAAATACATCGGCGAGTCTCTCGTGGCCAGCACGAAATTTCATTTTGAATTGTATATTTCACTCAAACATCCGTGTGATATATCGTCTACACATAGATGTATATATAGAGTTTGCGTCCCTTACGTAAGCTTATGCACCGGTTTGGAAATTCTCCCGTTACAACACGCACGCACACACAAACAAACACGCACACACACGCACGAGAACGCGCCCTATACACGAGTAATTTTATGAAAACTCGTTTCTAAATTGCGCTCTCGCGTAGACGCTCGACTAACGGGTCTTCGAATATAGGTTCTGATATATGTCGGCCAATCTTGAAAATTATTGTACACGCCTATTCAATAAATTTCCGAATCGGTAAGCTGGCACACGCGACACATTCAAAGCGAAGTATTTGCAAATTCGTAAAACCGCAAATTTATCTTCCAAGTGTCGGCGTGGCGATTTGCCCAATTTCCTCGTTCAAAAACGATGGTTTCGCTTCTGTGCGTAGCGAGGAAGTCCAAGCGTACCGTGATTTATGGTTTTTGTAATAACACGAGTGGTTGTACGCAACTCGTTGATAACGAGAGAACTTGTTGTCGAGGAAGCGACAGCCCAAACGGGTTTAAGTACACATTTATAGCACGATTAAAAAAAAAACTCACGCTGGTATATCAACCTATCCTCGCTGATGTATAATACTCCATGAATTCGCGAAATGATTAATGCAGTCTGAACCCCTTTTTCGCATACCCATAGATATGTGTGCCGGTAGTCTCAACGCCCGAGCACCGTCGTCTCTGCTTCGAAACGAACACATCGGTACAACGCATACCCGCTAACTTTCTAATGCACGGGCTTGTATTTTATCGTTCCGACGCTTATTCCGCAGAGAAAAGCTCGGGGTTTGCGGATTTACACATTTACGAAAATGCGATGTGTATTTGAGGAACATTGTCGTGGGTTTTGGTCTCGCGGTTCTGAATTGTGCAACGAGGTAATCATCTTGTACGGACCGTAGGAATGGTTGGGAGTTTAAAAAAAAAATAATTAAGCAATTGCTTTTATTCGAGGATCGATGGTTCGTCGGAGGCTCTCCCTTTATCACAGTCCGTCGGGGATTGATGATATACCGTGTGACCTTTTACTAACATTTCCAAATTCGAAATCAGACACGGCGCCACTTCTCGTTCATTATTCAAGGTTTCGGACGGCATAAGCCTACATATCACACACGTGTAGGTCGGAACTAGGGCCCTTGTCTGAAGAATTTCCAATTTATATACGGGAGACACGTATTTTTGTATATCCATATGCGCATACACACATATATATGTTGTATACGTTGTGCAAGTAGTATTTTACGTTGCAGAGATACTAGAAAGTTTGAAGCGTGGAAACTAGAAACTGAAGCGGGCGCGATCGGTATCTCGAGCATCACTCGCGCGTGTGCTCGGACGTCGCTAATAATAACAATTTTGACAAAACGAATGGGGTGGTAATCGGGTACGATCGGAGAATCGGTGTGGGAACTCGAGAACGGGGGAAGGAGTTTCTAAACGACGATAAACGCCTCGGCCAATTTTCTCGATGGGTTGTGACTAACGGGCTCTTTCATCTCGATCGGCCAGGCCCGTGTTCTATATAAAGGTCCTTCCGTCAGCGTATCGTGCATAGGTATACTTTCATACATAATATATAATGTATTGCCGCGTGCGCAAGCCGATGATGATGTCGCTGGTACACGCAACCCGCGGCCTCGCTGGTTCAACGGTTTCGTGATAATTCGGAGAAATTGTACGATCGATTTCGAGACGTTGATCGATCGAGATCGTATTGAGACTGTTACGGAAAATAATTGAATAATAAATCTACGTAACTCAGGCTTTGTAGACAAGATATTTCGATTCTTGTCGAATGTTAATTATTATTTTTTTTTAAACTCTCGACGGTCACGCTTTATCGGAATAGTTTCTGAACGGTCTCAGGGGGTCCTTGGGGAAACAAGCGCTGAAAGTTGTGCGGTAAATTGGAGTTTTCCTAATTTTTAATAAAGACTTATGACCAAATCCAATTATGAATTGAAACAAAAAACTGACGAAAAGCGAGGGTGAGTTTACATGAATATAAACAACTTTTTTAAATTTGAATCTCTGTTTCGAAACATTTTAGGTATGTACCGTCGAGATACCATACTTTGAGATGAGAATTTTCGCATTAGTGCCCGCTTCGAAATTATATCTATTCAAAAAATGATGGAAATTCTAGAAGATACAAAAAATCGACAAAATTATTAAAAGATCTCGAATAATGTTTACTATTTTTGCAAGTTGCACAGAAATCCTAATGTAAAAATGCCATTATATCTATATATACGTTTCCGGGATTTTGATCTTTAGGGCCATTATCATTCGGATCCATGGCTATTCGATACCTTTATTTTCGGGGCATTTTAATTCGATCTATTTCTCCGCCGGGACATTGAACATTCGAAACCTTGATCCCCACTCAAATATACCGATTTAACATAATTCAAAATATTTTGTCGCCTTTGGTTTCATCGAAGCATTAAAAATTCGAAATCCCGTGACCAAAACCGAAGCCTCAACAGTACAATTTCCCCGTCACGTTAGACCCTCACAAAAATATTAGTAAAACACGTACGATAAGAACATCCAGGGACGTTCTTCGTTAGAGCTTTGGAGCCTCGTGCATGCGTAACGTCGTTCGATCTCGACAAAGTGCAACGAGCCCAGCCGTCCCACTCGAACGGTCTTTGAACTTTGAAGGCCGTAAGATTAGAAACATAAAACCAGTCACGAAGGTACGCATACGCGACGAACTATGGCTTATAAATATCCGAGCACGTGTGCGAGCGTTTCGTGCGAGCGTCACGATCGCACGGTTTGCGTCGTCAGTAAGTAGGTACGTAAGAAGATTCGATGTGAAAATTATACACGTGTGGTATATAAGTGCATACCGCGGTGGACGTAACGGCCCGGACTGTCATCGAACTCCACGACGCATACACGATGGGCGGAACGCGTATAAGTAATTCCGCAGAAATTTACTTTACCGATGCACTGTATGCTGATACAGTGGAGGAGATCAAAGGTCACTATTCGAGGGGTGGCTCGAGCATGGGACGTTGTATCACGAGATGGTCTATGCGTGGTTCAACGGGAAGCTAAAAGTTTTAAGGCGATGTGACACATTTGGCTTCACGAACCTTCCAACCCATACTGGATTGGTATCAGAAATTGCAATCCTATTTATTCGGGAATAACTTATTTATGACGGCGACACGAATTTAGTTCCACTTTAGGATAGATGGAAAAAGTGAATCCTGATTTGTTATTTATCTCAAGTATTGAGGAGCGCTGAGGAAATCAATTTACAGGGTTTGAATGGGGGTAAATATAGTTTAACCACACTTCCTTGTGTGACATATCCTCCGTCATCAACCTTCGAGCCCACGCTTAGTTCTCTTGAAAAAAGGAAAAAATATTATTCAAGCGGACTAATCGACCGCATCGCCGGACGTTTGTTCGAGACGCCCTATCGCCTTGTATCGGTGGCTTTCACACGATCGCAACGAACGAATTAGCGAGTGTGACTGTCCTCACGATCTCGCTCGATCTTCCATTGGAATTTTTCGATCGTAAGAGCCGATTGTCCGTACCACCTCGTGCTCGATATCTGGCACGATGTGACTTTCGGGAAGCAGCACCAGCAGCAACGCCACCTTTACAATGAGCCTCGTTGTCGTCGAAGTACCGCGAAGAAGCGTGAACTCCGTCACTCGGTCCACACTTATTCTTCTTCTTCTTTTTCTTTTTCTCCAAGCGAAATACGACTTCCCGGCCATTTATCGCGACCGTTTACCATTCAAGACGCTGAAATATACGTGACTGCAGTGTACGACGGTATAATCCCCGACTTGGAATCGGTATTAGAAGCTTTCGCATAAGCCCCACTCTTGTGTTCGTTTATTAAAAGGATCTCAATCATCCTGTCTCTCTCTTTCCCTCCCCTCCTCCCCAGCCCCGGTAAAAAACTTCGAAATGGTTTCACGGACCGTTTTCTCTCACACAGCCTCGTGTCGTCTTAACCGTGCGCGCCAGGCGTGGCTGAACGAGCACAAAAGGGTTGCCCGACAAAAATGCCACATCTTACGGTTCAACGAGCAAACACACAAGTCGCGCGTTCCGTGCACCACGCGGCGAAACTTCTGTTGGATCTTGGTTTGCGATTATCACCCGTGGCAATGGCAAGCGAAAAAAAAACACACACACGCGCACACATCAGCATCGATAAACCCAACGTCGTACAATGAAAATGTATACGAGCGCGATGATCGCGCAAACGACTTCCTCTCTTCTCCAATTAGCGATCTCGCCCAGCGGCTTCGCGGGATTCTTCCGATGATCCTTGCACAATACGAAATACAAACCCCGCGATATCATGAATTCCGGACAACGGTTGTCGCTTCCATTCGTTTGCAGCTGCAGCGCCGCAACGGGTAACAATGTCACACTCGATGGTTCAGCCTATGAACATCAGAAGTATCAGAAGTATCTCTTATGGTCCAACGAATAAATACAGACAACCAGGACATAGGACTTACGTTTGTTCGACGATGATAAAAATTATTCTCAACAGTTACACGATTATCTAGAACGTCGCGGAATTTTTTCAATACCCAATGTCGTCGCGGTTTTGCTCCAATGGTTTGGTTGAAGAAAAGGACGAACGAAAAAAAAAAATGTATAGATTTACAGAGGCCATAACTAGAATCCTTTTGACGATGGGTAAAAATCCAAGTGGAGATCGTTCGCATTCTGGTTCGCTGATGCGGATGACGGTAAGGAATAGAAAGCGATGATTCTGCTGTGTACGGGATTGCGTTCCATTTGCTCTCTTGCCCCTTCGACCAATTAGCCGGACGTTCCGATGCTGTACATTGTGTAGATAAATATATATATATATATATATATCCATATATACAGATATATATGTGTGCTAATAGCTTGCAGCCCTGATCCTTCTCTGCCAATGTCATCAGTCCACCCGTGAGGTGGTCATTATATACGTACAATACCGGTGTGCCTCGTGCTATATCTCCAACGTCTTCCCCCCACATCGACGAAATTCCATTAATGCTGTCATTAAGACCCGACGTCCGGAGATCGTTCGTATCTTCGACCGTACAAGAATCGTGATGACCACGATCGTTCGATCGTTCGCCCGTCATATCTGCTCTCCGGACCCGCTTTTGCCTTCTCATATCTCGTCTTTCTCGCAATCTCATTCCCGTAGACGTGACCCGTTACCTACGACTTAGTTTCGAAGGATGGGTTAGACCGTGAGGTGTGTCGAGTTCCGAGTGACCGGGGCCGGGTGTTAGTGCGGGTGTGAGTGAGTGACCGACTGTGTGTGCGTGTGAGTGAGAGAGAGAGAGAGAAAGGGAGAGAAAGAGATGGAAAATCGATGCTGCCTCGATAACCCATTGTAGATTGGTTGCATCTGGATGAGTTCGTGCCACGCAGATTACAGATACGGATCTTCATGGTTGGCGCATGCCTGGGCGTTCTTGCGGAGCATCAACTGAAACGGACCTTTAAAACGTATTAGCCACGTCTTAGAAACGTGCAGGTGCTTGAGACTCATTGACAGTTACATATTTCACTTCTTTATTACTCAGCGTTAGATACGGATATAAGTACAAACATGGTACTGAAGCCGGTGCAAAATGGCTCATCGGGGCAAAACGGACCGATCAAATGGATTGATAACCGAATAAGAGAAGAATTTGATAATTTACGCGAGTGGTGAAGAAACATTCAGGGCAGATAGAGGCTCGACTGTCCAACTGATTGGCGTAATCGAAATAGCCTGCGAACTTTCAGTCCATGCAGCTTGAAGCTTTGTGATCCGTTTTGGCTTCGACAATTTTTTTTCGACATTTCGTATAATCGTCGAAAAATGTTGTTTTCGAGTGACAAGTCGTTTTTTCAAGCATTCGCTCGTATGCCAGAGACTTTTTTGTTTCGCTCAGGTGTATCATTTTGCCCCGGGACCAAGTACGTATGTGTATAGATAAAGACAGATGGCAGAAAATACAGTATGGATCTCGTGATATTCTCGTTGGATCTTCCATTAGAAGCTTTTAATTGGTAAAGAAGAGAAGATGTATTGGCAAATAGGTGAACACCTATAGCGATCCGAACGATTACAGCCTGCACCAGATTATCCTACTAGTCTTTTTCTTTCTTCCTCGTCTTCTTCTTAAGTTTCTATTTCTGCTGCGAGCTTGAATAGAGCACCGCCTGGTGCATCTCGAAGCAGCTCCTCGCCACGGGCGCGGATAACTCGTACGATATATAACTCCCGTATCTTCAATGAGAGATAACGTCGTCCATATGGAGCCCTATAGCTACAACGGTGCAACCACGCACACACGCACACGGTCGGGCAATTTCCGGTGCGACCGGTAATCCACGCGAAAGATCGTCCACCTGTTGCTATCTCTTCGGGCGCGATCCAACTACCATCTAATCCGATGTCGAGGCTTTATATTATTCGCGAATACGTAATTCACCAGCAGAGAATATATCACATTAATTTCAGACGATGTTATTAGATTAGTTATTGGTTATGCTTCAATGAGAATGGTGGACCAAAGTACACTGCACCTGTTAATCTGCGCAGTACTCTATACATATACCTAGATTTTCTTTTTTTTTTCATTCTTAGTTACATCGATTGCAATCGAAGTGTTTCGTGTATTTTTCATTATCTCGATGTGATTTCACACTTCAATTGCATGCTCTTCGATTGCAGGTTGAAGAGATGTACGGTACATCATAAATTGTTTATCTGAACGGAACGAAACTCGCGCAGAATAATTCGCGTCCTATCGGACTGTGGGCTCCGCGGCCTAGTTCGCGTTTCCGACGGTAGGTGGCCAACGCGTCGAGCGTTTCTCGAAAATGAAACCGTTGCTCCAAGCCGGTTGCTCCAATAACCGGCGGGCTTGCAAGGCTATTCGCAAATGAGAAACCTAATTAACCCCGAAGAGCAGCTCGATTTATAAATCATGCACTTAAAGTTAGCTTTATTGACAAAATAAAAAACCGAAAGGATCGCCGCATTGGTGGCAAATTGAGTAACCGGAAATTACGAAGCTTTTTACACATTTTTACCACATTTCTTTCTTCGCTTTCGTTTTTTTTCGACTTCATTGTTTTTTTTTGTTTTCAAGACCTACTTAAGATAGTATATACGTCGTGCGAGAGCCGCTCCTCTTCTTTGCTGATGGTGCGAACGTCTCACGACACACCGGGATATGGTACTCGTGGACGTGTATCTCCGCGCTTCCCCGGTTGTAATTGATTGTACGAGCTGCGTCGCTTCGCCATGTGAATATTCCCGGCACCAGCAGCAACGAATCCCGGTGGTGGGTCCCTCTTGAAACTCCATTTGTTTATTGGTGTTTAAGTGCATCGGCCGACCTCGACACTCGGTCGAGCAACGAATGTACCGTTAACGCGTATGCGAATAACCAAATACGCGTACATGCACGTATGTTTATAATAGCGCGTAGGGATAAGCAAAAAAGCTTTTTATGCGCGATTACACTGACCTGCGCTATCGGTTCACTCCAGCCGCATAATTTGAATTCACGATTACCGTAATTAAGCGAAATACACGATAATTGATGGGCGCTTCTGGATTTCTTCACTTCGAGTTTGGTTCCGCTAAGTGATTCAAAGTAGAGATCTCGGCTTCACGCTTCAGATGTAATATTCGTACGTGAACAAAATATAACTGCTATGCATAACTAGCCGTGATGTATGTAAGCGGTGTAAAATTTCCACGATGACGAAGGCCGTCTACCTTTGAGTCTGTACGAGAATCGGGTGCAACAACTCGGAGGTCCCCCCACGTAAGGCCTCAATCCCGCACGAGAAACTTTGTTAACTGGTCTGATGACTGGAATATTTTTTCGAACGCTTCGTTGCGACGACAAATCAATTTAAAAAATAAAATTCAGTTCAATTTCATCCACTCCCTTCTTCGAGAATCCGTTAACAGTCCATGACTCGAGTATTAATCCTAACACCCTGATGCTCCTCCCAATTGATTCCAGCAACAGCAAAGAAAATAAGATTCAAATCGCCTTCTCAACACGATAAGGGAAAAATTATTGAATTCAGTTTTATGCCCAATCATCGATCAAGGAAATTATTATTTGAAAAAATCATTAATTAAAAAGATCGTGAGTGCTACAATCAGGCTGAGAAATCAAATGAGTCAATAAATGAAGTTTGAAATGTTAAAAAAAAAAATAGACGAGTGGTATTCATTTTCGTTAATCAAGATTCCGAAAGATCGACGCGGCATAAATGAGAACTGCCGAACGGGTGCTACAATGTTTAATTTAGTGTGCACTTCATACGGCTATATGGGTTTTCCTATAATTTGCCGCATTGGCGTTCGACGGAATCGTGGAATTTCATCCGCATCGATCGGTCCCATCAATCTCGACAGTTTTATCGCAGTTCTATATAACGATTTCGACTCATTTTTCATCTCGAAGTTTCGCGCGCACGAGGTAACTGGAATCGCGATTCCGGGCATTAAACGCTCAGCGCACTCGTGCACGCAGCTCTCGAAACGGGTTTCTCGTTTCTCGTCTCGAACGCAGGATCTCGACGATGAAATTATAATCCGCGCAAGGTGTTGCGAAACCTCTCGCTTTTGCTGCACACTCGGAAACATAGACACGCACGCGTGGCACACACCAATTGCGAATAATGCAAAAAAGAAGAAGGAAAAGTGTAAGAGCGAGAGAGAGGAAGATGGTTTATAGGAAGAGAGGGTAAAAAAACGAGACGAAGAAACGAAACGCGCTTTATAACTCGTTGGATTCTTCCGATGGCGCGGTTATGGGCAGCGGAGGGACGAAGCGTAGTAGTAGACGAATACGCTTCCGGGAGAAAAGATGAACAAGTTGGATCGAACGGACGCTATTGCCGCGAACATTATTAAACGTATTGGTATAACGACTCTATCCAGACGGTGCTGGCGTCTATAAAATAGAAAATAATCCGTCTATCCGTAACATCATTTTTTTTAAACTTTTGTTTTGTTGTGTACCAACGAGAACTTGTAATGTTAATTTTCGTGCGAGTTTGCGATCGGCAGAATTGTATTTTATTTAATCGATTTCACCAATTCTGTCGATGAATATTTTTCGAAGGTAATTTCCACGATTATGCGTTAAAATTACATTTGAATAATGAGGAAATTATGCTTATGGTTATTAAAATTTAATTTCACGATAAAATTTGAACCGTTTCGGTTTAAAAATTGGCAAAAAAAAATAAAGAGTAAAGAATTTGCGGTGATAAACGCTGATGTCGGTACTGATTAAAAGAGCAATAATAATCAGCCCTCGACCGTTCGGCGCGACGAGCGAATAAAAAACACTCGTGAGATTCAAAATCATAAAAAGCATCATCCAATTTCTGTATCTCGACTGTCTAAAATACAAGAATTAAACGAAAAAAACTTCACTTCGCGTATATCGTATTACGCATGATAAATCTGAAATTTTTTAATTCTCGACTTGCATCTCGGTTTCATCGCGAAGCCGTGATGTTGAGCGGAGAGTGATTGAGAGCCCGGATATCTCGCGTCGGTCATGCCTCATTGAGATACCCTAGAATCTCGGTAACCTTTGGATTCGCTCGCGTCGTCCTGTTTTACCGATCAAAAGATCGGTTCGTCGGCTTACACGCAAGTCGCATTAAAAATTCGTGGATCTTTCGGTCGTCCGCGTACCGAGTGCGACAGCGATGAAAAACGAAAAAAACGGCGAGTAAGTAACAAAAATGATAATTTCGGCGGTAAAAATTCGTCATCAAAGTTATCGCATTGACTGCGGGACGGCGCGTAAAAGCTGCGACTGTTGCTGCGTCGGATTTGCAGGCTCGAAGGGTTTATCGGCTACCTTGATCCCCGGAACCTTTTTTTTTTTTTTCATTTTTAATTTTTTTTCGAAAGTTTCAACTCGACGTTTTTTTTATTTATTTTTTTTATCGAGCAAACGACTTTTTACGGCAACACCCCGATAGCCGGACGCCCGCAGATGGTCGTGCGTAGGTACTTAAAAAAAACGATCGAGGAAGCCACAAGTAATTTTTCGAAAAGTCACGAATGTAATATGTAAGTCGAGCGTATTGCCCAAAGCGGCGAGAGCCACACACGAGAAATCGATCGTGGATAAGTTTGATAGGATTTCCCGAGGGCCGAGAAGTTGACTCGAGAATCACGCACGCGAGTCTCGGAGACGGCTTTCTGCATCGGGTTTGCATTTATAACCCGCGGAAACCGGTGGGCTGTCCTCGTTCGGCTCGGACAGACAGCTCGGGCTCGCGAGGCAACTTGCATGTCTCTCCGACGATACCCCGGCCTCGTATTGTTACACTTTATTTTGGTCCGCTAAAAAAATAAAACGAATAAAAAGATACATCGTAGAATAAAAAACAATTCCCGGATGCAAAATACGTTATTTCTCTCTAGGCAGCGGAATAAATTGGTAAATTTTAGGAATCATTGTTGTAAAAACCATCTGTTCGATTTTATCCAGGTTTGTTTTATTTTGAAGTATACACATTGAGGTATGTTGACAAATTTTTTTATGAATATATGTCGACTGCGAGCGCTGTTGTCATGGTCGGCGTAAAAAATGTCCCTCACTCGTAAGATTACATTCTGTTGGTTGATCTGAAACAAAACCGTTGAAAAAATTCGTAAAATGTAATATAAAAATGTTCTGGAAAAAAAAATATTTTTCATGAAATGGCGGTGGATTGAACATTCACTTTTCGACCTTAATTTCCGACCTGTCCGCCTTGTTAAATAATATCCAATTGAGTAAAAAAACAACATCAACCACACAAAAAAGCTCTTCATTTATATTTCGTTTTTTTCTAATCTTCACTCATTGACATAAGTGTTTCGACACAATTGGCGCTGGCGGTTCGATAACCGAACTATACATACGTAGCTGTGGTATTCATATATACCGGACCCAGTATGTAAACGAATTGTGAAAGAGTCGAGACAAATTGGCAGCGATACACATAACGCAAAAACTCGCGAGCTGCGTGCTGCACGTATTTGTTATGGCCTAAGACCCGATACCGTCCGCGTAGCAATAACGTCTCACATCAACATTCTCCATAATGCACTTGATTCATGCACCTACTAACGGTAAGTCAACGTTGTCGCGAGACAAGTCACCCTTATTGCCCAGTAGTTCAGAGAAACAAAAACAAAAATTAAAAAGAAAAAATTAAAGCCCTGCATCTGTTATTAAACTCATTTTAGTAGAAAATATAATTTGTTGCTGTTTTTCGACTTACACGTTGACACGTTTTGCGGTAATTACTATAATTCCACATAATTTGAATTGCGTGAGTGATATTGGACTCGATGTGTTTTTTTTCGACTCTGTACCCACATGTTTAGTTTTATTGAAAGTTGAAACGCTGTTTCTACAGGGATTTGTGAAAAGAAAAAAGTCGACTGCCGAGCCGTAACGTGTGGCTTGAAATGGTTATCAAGTTTATCGAATTGGCCGAAGCCCTGACGAATGACCTTAATTCACTTGAGGAATGAAGGTAATTAAAGGGAAGATATTTCGAATCTGCCTTCGCGAGTGAGATCAGTGTCGGTGTTACGTTTTATTTATTTATTTTTTTCGAAAAGTGAGCGACCATCAGCGTTATCACACTCTGTTGAATTTTTTTTCGGGACGAATAAAACGTTTGGTTGTTAAAAGTATATTTTAGCCAATGAAATAACATTCTGGAATAAAGAAACGTCACGCGATTTTTTTTTGTTCTCCGAAGCACTTAGAAAATCCTCGTTTCGTTCGATGATACAAAATCGGTCCGAACTAATTATGCGGGATTATGAATTGGAAATGCGCGTACTTAAAACGACGCGATTTTAGCATAATCGAGTTTCAGCTCGGTAATTGCGATTACCGTGAGCACGCAAAACCAGAAACGGCATTGCCGCAAATTCTCGAATGCTCGAATCGCTCGCGCGGTCGACGAGGCTATATCGCGAGGAACATACGTACGAGCTTCGAGTGCGAGTTCGATTCGAACCCGAAGAATTAGCAAAACATAAAAATGTTCCGGCTCAGGTGAGCCAGCTCGCTCGCTCGCTGAGCAACGCATGATTAACTTTTCGTGCTACTTCGTCCATATTCTCGTTCTCTCAAAGTAAATGCAATTATCCGCCTACTTATTCAGCGTGCTTGCTAGCGCATAAAATATCACCGGTTGAAAAACTGCTCGTGCTGCGTTCTGAGCCACGCTGCTGACGTGCATAGGGCCCGTGTACCATTTCTGCCTACAGGTTGTTGAGTCTGGCCTATTCGATCTTCGCACAAATATTTCTCAATTACTACCACAGTTTATTTGATCACAATTAAAAATTGTCCAAATTCTCCGAGGTTTCTCTGAGGTTCAGAGAAATCTTTCACGAAGGTTTAGGTGCCGCGGATGGGCTTACGTTAACATGGAGATAGCATGAGCCGTTATGGAGAAACAAAATTCTTTCTAAATTTTTGCAAAATCTTTCGGACGCTCCGGTGTTTCAGCACGATTGGCCAATGACTGTTGGAACGATTACGTTATACTACGACGATACCGCGAGAATCATTGGCAAACGATAGAAAATCATGCCTATACGTACGCGTCCAGTGCCTAACACACTTGTAAACGGTTGTTTTATTAGCCGAGGCAATCGCAGAAGGACACACGGCATCGAGCAATGCACCACGGGCCGCCGAAAGGGTACGGCACGCCGTGACTGTATTATTAACGATTCTACGGCCGGTAGGTAGTTGGTAAAATATTATATGCTAATCCCGCAGCAAACTCAGCACGGAGTAGCTTTTCTCGGGGACCTACTTGTTTATACACAGATATATAAGTACATAAACATGGATATACGTATATATCCGCAGTTGTATCTCCTCTCCGTAAGTCCCTGAACGGGCGGACATTCACACGATCGCCCGGGAAAATCGCTCATTCGATCGCTGCATCTAAGCTCACTGTTTTATCGCAGAAAAATCAATCGAAGAAATAATTCTGCCTCCGCGATATTCGCGGTGGATATGCGATATACTCGTAGCAAGTTGACTGATATATGATATATATACTTTGTTCACCTGGCTGCGGGTGTGTAAATACCCTATAAATTTGTGTAATAGAGTGCTGTATGGATTTTTAATATTACGATACTTTATTGGTAAACGCTGGGTTCCAAGACCTTGCGTCTGTATATTAGCCTGATGCAGTTATGTTTTTAATTTTTTTCTCAGTTTAGTCGCCAAATGAATCGGTTCATTGTAGATTATTTCAGTTCCGGCATTGTAGAACGAAAAGTTATTTCAGAAGTTGTCGATGAACGGATTTTCCAGGTCTCGCTTATTTGGAACGTCGAAGCGCCATCTATGCGGAAGATCGTCAAACCGTTTCGTTTTGCCGTCGAGAAACCGATCAACGCACGGAATAATAAGGAAAGAAAAAACATACATATTGATCGATATTATTGCATACGCGCGCTTAGAAAATTTCCTAGAAAATTAAGAGCTCCAATTAATTTTCAATAATCCGTCCTTCGCAACATGTCTCGTTGACACTTCATCGAAGGTTACAAACAATTTCATTCGAACGAATATATTCATAAAATATCATACCGACAGGACAAGCATAGATTGCCGCCATTATTTCGCCACTGACATTAATGGATTTCCATCAGTCATTTCGTTCAACGCGGAATGTCAATGAAAAATGTCATTTATCACGCAAAATTGAAAAATTACCATTGTCAATGACAAATTACACTAAGAACACAATCAGATTCTTGCTTCTTTTGTGATTTTCATGATTTTTATTTTTTTATTTCGTTTATTTTTCATTCTCTCGTTCATTTGAGAGAAAGAACAATTTTTTTTTCACGATCGTGCGACGATCGATGGTGTTCACCGGTGTGACGACGATAACCCTCGGGCATTGGATGATAACCTTTCGTTGGAACAGACGGAGCGCCGATGACGAAATCGTAGTCATACCTGCGGATCGAACGAAGTAGAAACCTAGCGAAGCGGAACCTTTACCAAGTCACACAAGCACCTACAATCACACACACACACGCACACACACACATACAAACACACAAACACACACGAACCGACGACGATGAGTGACATGAATCGGCGAGTTGTTTGCGACTGTTGGGCTTACAATCCTGCGAGAGGACGACATCGTCCTCGGGGCGGGCAGCGGCGAGGGACGTTATCGAATACGTGTTCGTTGAGTGCTCCGGGAACGCTCGGCGAGAAGGCGTCGGCCTCTGATCCGACGAGAACGTAATTGCATGCCGCTGATAAGCGTCTCAGCGATGAAGTCGCACCTGGCTCCGAGTGGCTTCGCCTCATCAGCCCAGTTATTTAGCAAATCTACGCTGTGATAAACAGTTTCTTCGGTGAATAGTCAATACCAAAAGAACCGAGACGCCATTATGCCAATAACCGTACTTTTATCTGCACCTTAAGCGGCAAATCAATGTGGAATCTTGTTTCGACTTCCTGTGATGCAATCGTCGACCAATCTCGTCGCTCGCAACGGATTCTTCGACTCGATGAGTTTTTTTCGGTTGTTTTTTGTCTCCGAGCTTACCGGAGCCATGGAGAGAACAAAAAAAATATTTGTTTTACGTTTCGGTTTTTTTTTTATGGGGATACGTGCGTATATGGTACAGAAATACGGTCACTCGTTCAAATTCTTCCGATACAGCATGTGTGTGCTAACGAAAAATGAGAAAAAAAACAAGGACGTCTTTAAGAACGTCGAAGTGCGCACCTTGCGTAGCCGGCAAAACATTTAAGATAATTCTCATGCGCGCCAAGAATATAAAGGACCCTCGCGGCAATAACTTTTATAACCGCGGTGCCGTCATCGCGTCGAGAGCCAAACGTGTGCGCGAGGATAAGTGGAGCAGGACGGATAAAAAAATAGGACTTAACGAATGTATTTACCGAATGGATAATGAGGAGCCGCCCGGGAGACAAAAGGCGTTTCCGTGCATTCGTGAGCGCATGGAAATCGGCTATTATGCCGACCGTTTGTTAGTAATTTTCTTAATGGGTTTGCAAAGCCATGGGGTAATATTCCGCGGTGTCTGCTGGACGTTTTTGTTCATCTGCGAAGAATGTCCGGAGGGAGCTGTAAACTCGCGTGAATTTTGCGATTTTTGGGACTGGTATCCAAAATATGATTTCATGGTTTTGTGCTATTCAATTTCTGTTATTTGCAATATGGTCATGGTTTTCTGCGTCTTCGTGAGTTCTCCCAAAATTCATTTGTGGGAAATCGAATGAACTACAGAAGTACATGAAAATGCTGACTGTTTTCCGAGCAGTTCTCTAGCTATAATTAAATGAATCAAATAAAATGAATAAAATAAGCGAGGTGTTTCTCGATAAAAAATAATTGAAAATAAAATCAGAGTCCCAGCGATGCAATTTTACTCAATTGCTTCCCGCTCTCTCTCTCTCTCTCTCTCTCTCTCTCTCTCTCTCTCTCTCTCTCTCTCTCTCTCTCCTCTCTCTTTCCGAGGATTCGGTCCGCGTAGCTTAAGAGAAAAAAAACCGTAGTAAGGAGGATGAGAAAATAATCGATCTGTATCGTCGAATCAAGGCTGCGTTAATTGCCGGAGCTGGACATTGAATGAGAATGCTTACGGTGGTGCAACGGAAATGTCCCGATTCGTTCGATCAGCGCCATCGATCACGGCACCGATCGCCGATCTCGGTACTCCGGCTATCGATAATAATCCATCGTATCACACGATAGACACACATTATAAAAACCCGGGTATGATATTTACGGTCAGACATCAAACGACGCATTATCAATTTGATTTTTGCCGTTGTTGCTGCAACGAGAACGGATAGATTTTTCTACACTACGCGGCGGCGCCCTTCGACGTCGATATTTTTAATTGGCCCGTGTATGTTTGCGCACATCGGTGTTTCCAAGTTTCAGCCGAGTTTCTCTTTCCGTGGGAAGCCGACCGGTCGCCGACACTCACACAAAGCACATTCGGCTGAATCTTTTGCCAAAATGAGATACGGCCGAGAACGTCTGCAGGAAATCCGAAACTCAATGACGGTTGCCTGGAATCGCGAATTCTTCATCGCGAAGATCGAACGTCGGGAAAGATCCGAGCAAAGTTCTTCGGTACGGAGACAACGAGCGATATTGCTACGGATAATTGGCTCGAAATGCCGATTCTTTCACAAAACTTCACAAACGCAGCGCTGCTCGCGGCGTGGCGTTGACATCGGGTTTCGAACTGAAGAAATTGTGGAAAAAAACAATGAAACCCAGTTCGCACACACATTATATCGACTGAATATATCCATCGGTCGTATTTTTCACGCTCGTACAGCGAGCGTCCGTAAAAGGATTTGACGGGTAATTTAGTTTGGGAATTGCGACGATGGATTGCCTTTTGTTAATACATCTAATTCCAATGGCCACTTAATGTCACTAAAGGTTTTGCGGATTTTGTATCGAGAGAAGGCTTTTATTGCGAAATAAAAAGTTCCAGAAATATTTTGAAACGTGTAGATATTATTATTATTATTATTATTTTTATTATTATTAGAATAATAATTCATCATTTTTTGTTTATCAATCAATAAACTATAGAAATCCTATTTTTTAAATTGTTAGACTTCTTGCTCGGAAATAATTCTATCTCAATCGATAAATATGCCGTCGATAAATAAATCGCTGTAATAATCTATGCCCAGGTCGCAACGAACGTTATAGGAGCGAGCAAAAATATTACCCGTCTTCGTATCTTCGAGATGCACTCGGTTCGATCGTGTCGGAAGGAATACACAAGGAATTCGCGTTGCATTCAAGCGCAAGCCACACCCGCAACGATCGAACAGCACCGAAGATACCGCGGGTTGCGAGATCTACAAAAACAAAACCCGACCGTGTCTCCGTGAATACTTTATTGGCTCCCATTACCGGCGAATTATATATTTTCCGCATCGTAAAATCGTGAACGGCGTCCAACACGGTGTTATAATACGAGAAATATGAGGAAAATGTGTGAACGTACGATAAGCGGTTTAACGAATATGTCGGACACGCGCGTGAAAGATGGGCCAATAACTGCACCTAGAAAGAAATATCGTATTTGTAAATTTTTCAAAATACGTCCAGGCTACGGCGACGAATGAGATACGATGTGGAAAATTTTCATCTCCGTAGATTCCGCGACGCGGAGCTTCGAACGTGTTTTCTTCGGTGTTGTGGACGGTCCTACGATAGGGGACGATACGATAACCAGGCTAATGGGTCAGGAGCGAACGTTTAGCTTATATCCGTAGGATATCGCATTGGTTTCGACCGGGGCTCAGCATCTTCATATATATGCACACGTATTTCCGAGCTTATTTAGGAGCATCTTGCACATCTTGCAGCGTGGCGTGTTTATGCTCATCCGCGTTAGATGTCAATTTTTCCGCTGGTTAAGGAATCGGAAAAAATGAACGTCTCGACTTTGCACCTCTCGGGAAAATGTTATACCGCTGCAACCCTTTTCCGCTTCCCCCCTAAAGGCCAATCATCGGAAATAATGCAGACGGAAGGGGATGTGAGTCGATGCTATTATATTGAAGGGAGCTACGTGGCCGGACGATTTAAAAGCCAAGCGACTCCAAAAAATGGCGCGAAATAACCGAAAAGTCCTACGAAATTTTGTGACCACGCGAAGTCCTCTAAAACGCGGCAGATAGGTAGGTAAAACCACATAGTCCACGGAAATTATTTACTCATGGAATTATTTTAATCGCAACATTTTCTCAACACAAACAATTTTATATAAATCAAGTGGATGTAACCATTTGAATAACGCGATTGAAAATAAGAGCTCGACATTTATTTAATTAAATGCACTTTATGCAAATAGCTCATGGAGATTCCGTTCCATTACGAAGCCCCTGGAACGTTCGAGTTTTGAGCGGTCATTACAGTCAAAGATTAAGCTTCGGAGAAGCTTGAAGAAGAGGAATGAAGAAACGGTAATTCAAAATTACGAATAAAATCCGACGCGATTAACGTATTCGAAATGAAAGATTGTGTAAAGACGCATATGTATACATCGTGGGCTTACCGCAACTTCGTTGATACCCGCGAGGGTATACATCCCGCACGATTTATGGGTTTGAGGCGCCTAATTAAGAGCGGGTTAGCGTTTTGAAAACAGAACTGAATTAACGGTACTCCTTAACGTCTCGTGGTCGTTCATCGTCCCTCGGTTTCTCGTTACATTTCATGATATACCAACTATACTGAGCAACGTTGTCGTACGTGTGCCCGAAGAGTTTCTACTAGAGTTCGGTACAGCCCAATCACGAAAAGTCATTAGTGGGGTCTCGTTTATCAACGCTTTCTTCTGTTGTCGAGATGCGCGCGGTGCGCGCTTCGAAACGTGGGCAACATAACGGACCTTCCGAATTCACGAAAAATTCCCTGGTCATCGCCAAGCCCTGCAACAATACGGAAGAAGGTACACGAGTACTGGCCATAATACTTTTATCGGCCCGTGCACCATCAGCCACTTTTTCTTTCACTCGCGTTACTTTTGGGCCCGAGCTCTTGAAAATTATTATTATTATTATTATTATTATTATCATGATTATTATTATGATGATTATTATTATTATTATTATTATTATTATTATTATTATTATTATTATTATTATTATTATTATTATTATTATTATTATTATTATTATTATTATTATTATTATTATTATTATTATTATTATTATTATTATTATTATTATTATTATTATTATTATTATTATTATTATTATTATTATTATTATTATTATTATTATTATTATTATTATTATTATTATTATTATTATTATTATTATTATTATTATTATTATTATTATTATTATTATTATTTTTATTGTTGTTGTTGATGTTGATTCGTTTGGCTTCCCCAGATAATTTTAGCCTCTGAGTTAACTATGTCCCAGAAAAATATACCAAAAAATATTAACAGACGTACGCAGAAGGCTAATCCGTGCTGCACGTCGATCGTTTTAACGACTCTGTTTTTATTTCGTTCTCCATACAATCTTCCACATCGAGTAAATTCCTTGGAAGCGTGACGGCAAAACAATGTTCGAGCAACAAATTCCAACGACGTTGAGAGCAACGACGTAACACATACGTAGAGACGAGGAAAATGTCTCAAGTAGTCTTCACTACCCGGGACGCTGATGGGTTTTGTGGTTCTCCCCCAAGGCCCGTAATAGCCCCTCCCCCCGTTTCTCTATATCTTTCGACGTTGTTCGTGTCGTCAGTTATTACTTACCGCAATGAGCCCGCGAGTATGCATGTGTTGCGGTCATGAGTTTCTACAAAAGAACCACCAAAAACAGTCAAACAGAGCCGATGACACAGACGGCACGATTTACGAGTCCAACGAACGATGAGGACGATACAAGTTATTCACGCTCGTGAGGAAACGAGGAGCGGTGCAATCAACTCTTGGACTTGTTCGAGGCTTCGGATAATTAAATATTAGCTCATGCTCGCATCTGTTCTAGACATAATTTTTTTAGATAAAATAATCATAATAATAAACGGTATGTTGAAACCATAAATATTTATTCGTACAAATCCCTACATTTTTGTTCACATCCTATCTACTGATCGTCCATCGACATTTCAAACCAGAAGTTTTCATAATTTTTCCTTCATACTCAACTTCGGAATTTGTTTCGCTGTATTTTTTTTTTTTTACCAAAGATTAAAGATATTTTAATAACGTGCCAAGCGTTATATCGTCTACCGCAGCACGGTAACGGAAATTTCCGTGACGAAGAATTCTAGCGCGGTTGTCCTGGTAACCGAGGAAACTTATTTACTTTAATCGTTGAGACGAAAAAACTGTGTGATACTCGTAGGAATTCGTTCCGACTGCGTACGAGGAGGTATGTAAATGGCGGCACGTCGTTACACGTCTAAATAACGGCCGTGCCTGCTCCGAAGCCGGGCTCGCGGACGATCCATTTTCCATCTAATTGGGTCACCCGTCACTTTTGCCTTTTGTACGGTTAATTGCCGAGCAAAACCGGGTTCTCGTCGGGTGATATCACACGGAATAGACTCGCGGCGGGGAGACGAGCTTCGAAGTCCGACGAAAACGAGTAAAAGACACGTCGAGCACTCGCAGACTTTGGATTAAATAATAAAACGACACCCTTTCTCGACGTCTCTTCACGTCCGCTCCAAGCTGATAATGGCTTCTATTTCTTCACGAACGACACGTGATAGCGTGTTGTACATCTCCTGTTGCTTTCGGTGAGTTTAGATTTTGTGACGAAACTGTTTTACCGACAATGCCAGCGTATTTGGATCACACTGTGCGACAGCGCCTAAGTGCAAACGTGTAGCACGCTTTGCTCTCGTACGGTTGGCTCGTGATGAGGTCCTTTTATCACGGTTTGAAGTTGCTACATGCGCGAACGGGTGCGAGCACGGTGTTACACGTAATGAGTTACAGATCGCGAGGTGGAATTATTGCGAAATGTTTTTCAGAGCTCGGCCACGCCGAAATGGAGAGAAGGCTAATGATGGTTGGTTTTCGTCGTTGATGTAGCTCTAATTAATAAACTTAGGTTTTTTAGATTATTTGAAATGATCGTGGTAACTTTTTTGACCGACCTCTGAGATTTTAATTAGAATTTAGGTAAGATTTAATTTACATGAACTTATATGTATGTGTAGGTATTTAGAATAATGATCAATTTATATTACATCAATAATTGAATGACATATTTTTATATTGGTATTAATTAGTATATCTTTATTTTGTTTTTTTCGACTCCTACTCCATTGTTTAGATAATTGTTTTTTCGTATCCGTTTATAATTTTATTGTAGGAGCAGATCTCGAGTAGATTGTGTGTACGTAAATTATAGATAGCAAGATTTATAATATCTAGGTTCTTTTTTTGTAATTTTCGAAGATTCTACGAAATCTTGAGAATTTCATGTAATTTCGCCGGATTTTTAGAAAGCTGTAAGAATATTTAAAGATTTGCAATGATATATGAAATTGCTGAGTCTTATGGACGTCTCATTCAAAAAGTAGGTTGACAACCCCCTCGGGAAAATTCTCGATATTTCGACCTTCCACCAGTGAAATAGATGCTAGTTTAGAATTTTTAGAAACCAAAGACTTGCACTTTTTTTTATTCCCAAAAAAACCATGGGCAGTTCTTCGAACTCCGTGAAACTTTCCAAATAATTTTTTTGTAACCAACAGACATGTAGGCTCTGATGGTGCCCGATAGATGCAAGTGCCAATTAGTAGAGTCTCCGTTGGCAGGCATCATCCACTGACATAAATTAATATTTTTTCGTTTTACATTTTTTGGGTACGACGACCGAAATTACGTGTGTCGCTTGATTGGCCGAAGGTTTTTCATTGTGAACCGCGCGACGAGTTGAAGTACTCGTCGGCTAATAGGTATTTACCTCATCAGCATCACGAGAATTTTTAATACGTCGTCTCACGTGACGTATATCGCCTGCAACGTATAAAATCTTGTTCCACCGTACATATCATGCACACGGAGCTTCGTCGCTTCGCGCTTTCTCTCTCTCTCCCTCCCTTGCCACGGCGATGCTCAAATTCGTGATTCATACGCGAGTTGTAAAATGACCGATGAGTGCAACAAAAGTTCCATCATTCAGATTAGTTTATTACTTTGTAATTGTTATTAATTGTTCCTCGGCAAATCTCATCTTCCTCGTCTCGATGAATCATTCTAGGGATCAAATTCCATGCTCCTCGACCATTCTATTTTCATGGGACGACGAAACATATTTGACAAATCCTATTTACTCCGTCGGCGCATTTTTATTTTCCTTCGGTACCGTTCAAGCTGGACGGTTGAATAATTTACATAGTTCATTAAAAAATTACAATCTTCCAATCTCTATTGCATGAAAAATTTCCTTTAAAACTGCTGAAAACTAGAATTCCTAATATTAACCGAAAATTCAAGAAAAAAAACAAACACAAAATAAAAACACACACTCGCCGATGTACTAAGACGCCTCGTGACCGTTCATGAACGATAATTGAATTTTTCGCTCAAGTTTCCCATACGAGCAAAGATCCCCGGCTGTACGCGATGCCAACCGTTTGAATCGCTTGCCATTTTCGCTTCTGCTCTTTTCTCTCTTCGCAAAAATAATTGTTTTTGACACGCGTTGACGCCTGACCCGGAATATTTTATTCCAAGAATTTTTCGCGCGCTTTAACGAGCTCGCGAATGAAACGCGTCTTTGAATCTCGCTCTCGCCGTTTCTGAGAGCTCTGGCTCGCTGAATCTCGGCAAATGTTTAAGATACTGCGTAGGACATACAATCCGCGACTCTGAGCGGTTGGTATTTACGCTGCGCGTGAGAGTTTGACTTGTGGAAGTCGTTAGAGGTGTAATGAAGCGTGCTCCTTGCACGAAGCAAAATAAAAAAATGAGAAAAAAATAGAACCTCGAGGCGATTTAGAACCAAGTTTACAGGATACTCGTACTTGTCGGTATTCTAGTCCGCGTATGATTCGTGAATCCAAAGACCCAAGATCCAAGATCTTCTGCCAAGCAAATGCGTATGAATTAAGCAAATAATTTTGACCCTTAAAAATATTTTTTTACATTGAAATATGTGAATAATTTTCATCGGACTGATTTGTATCAATGACCGCCTTAGATAATAATAATAATAATAATAATAAAATAATAATAAATAATAATAAAATAATAATAAATAATAATAATAAATGATATTAATGATAAATAATAACAATAATAATTCAATATTATCTTGCGCGAGGTTAATTGCGTCCATTGATCATCCTAACCGTACAAATTATGCTACCTGCGTATTTATTTGTCGGATGTTATCCTCATGGACGATCAATTGTTCACGAATTGTTCGGAATTTCTTCGGATGTCAAGCATCTCTATAAACGACTTCGCAAATGAATTGTTCAATCAAAGCACTCGTGTACACGACACTCGCAAAAACATTACGTCGCCAATGTACACCGAGACCGTAATTTTGCACAGACTTTTGTCGGCAAGCAAACTCCTTAACGTATCAAGTCGATTACGTATTAACTCACGCACGAGATAACTATCTTATTTTAAACACGATTCAATTGATTTATCCTGGCCGTTGAGACGTTTATTTATACAAGAATAATCGTTGTCGCCGTCGTTGTCATCGTCGTCGTCGTTGTTGTCGTCGGGGAACTTGCGCCAGTGCGACACCGCCGTGGTTAACCCGGCGGTCGCGTTATCCAACGGAATTCGTGATATTATCTGCCAGATATGAACAAACTCCATCTCCACCGTTCGTTCCGTTCGTGGGTGACAATAATAAAACATGTATTTATGCAGAATAGAAAAAATAATAATAATAATAATAAAAATGAATAAATGAATAAAATTTTAAAAAAATGTTTGCACCAGCTTACGTTTGTGGGTGGCCGAGAATTCGTGTCGTTATTATTACGCGTATGCGCCATTCGAGTTGCTATACCCGAAGGGGTCACAGACCATTATGCACGGACCGACCGATGTTGAGTAAAACAGTCATTGGCACCCCCGCGATCGACCAGTCGTTGGCGTTGCTTCGCGGAAAATCGTACGAATTCAAAAGTCACGCAACATGCCGATAACTGAGTTTTTCGCGAGTTTCGATGGCCAATGACTGTGCCGACTGTGGGATCGGAGCGCGGGCGACATTGCGAAGATATGACAGTGTGTATCTATAACGCAACGCTGTTATCTTGATAGCAGTCAGTTGAATTATAATAATTAATGGGAAGCGAGAGTGGGACGGATAGAAGAAACGATTGCCCGTCTAAAGCGAATGGATTAACAATATGTTGCATACGTTCACCGATTAAATTTAATATACTGTGGATAGCGATCGCGTGAAAAATCGTGCTCCCGAGAATCTGGCTCGAACATTTTTCACCATTTTTTTTTTTAAATATATATTTTTATTCACGCTGATTAATATACGCCGTTGGAGAAGTCAACCGTTAATGGTGGAAAAAAATATATCTAAGCAAAAGAAAATATTGATTGTCGTTCGGAGTAGGTTATTCGGAGCTCGTTAGGCAAGCTTCAATTGAAACAGATATGATGAGCTGCACGCTAAGCTAGACGCAAAAAAATAATAATTTTCGTGGAGCTCAATTTCCTTCCACGAATTACGTCCAATTTTAAACGATTATCCACAATTCCTGAAAACTAATTTGAACAGAACTAATTATTGGAAACAAATTTGCAATCCTTTTTGCAATTCCAATGATGTCATAAGTATTTCGTAATTCATCAGAAAAATATTGCTTCCATCTCGTACATCAAAATCGAGGTCTCGCGATAAACGTCATAATTTTATGAATCCATTTAGCAAGGGCCACATATGGCTTATTGACTTGTGACTCTCGACAAGCTCGTATAACACTGATAAAGTTTAATGGGACGGTAACAAATCAAATTGGCATCCAATATTTTATTTATTTCCATTTTATCTCATTTTCTTTTTCGTTATCCCGCGGCAGTCGGTCATTTCGATTGCGGAAACCCAAAGCCCGAAGTGTCCTCGCGAGAGATAACTCGGTTATGCCTCGAAGATAATTGACCGTCCACCGGTGCAGCGCTCGCGCGGGCGAGACTCAGTTTCGTGGAAGCTCAACGGTAGCAAAAATAACAACTCTTTTGTCATTTATCACTTAAATGTCCATAGATATAGATATATATCGCTCTTCGGTCAAGAGAGTCGGTAGAAATGACGTGACAAAGGCATTGTTGCGCATGGCTGGTCCTTAAGACGATGGACTACGAACGTTCTCTTCTTCTCTCTCGCTCCGCAGCGAGCGCCGATAGCATTACCTTAACCCTCCGAGTAAATCGTTCTTTGACACATACCTCGAAGCCATAATATACCAAGCGTTCGCGTACCCTTCCAGCATCGTTGCGACTCGAGTCAGCTTCTTGCACAGTCCGTTGCTGCTGCGATTGAGCCAAGTAAATTTAATATCGTCGTTTATCGTCCGAACGCAAACCCCAGATATTAGTCAAACCCAGAAAAACGGTGAAAAACGAACAAAACGAAAATTGGCAACGTTTTCTCGAGCTCGATAATCGACAAATGCAAAAAAGTATTCGCGGGTGGATGCGGACAATCAAATCCTCCGGGGTTTCAAAGCGGTCCAGCAATCATGTCGTTTCCGGTTACGATTCGTCGAGGCAATCATATAAAAAAAAGAATGTTCCAAGATAATTTCTGTTGCAAGTTTTTGCGCCATTTGGGGATGGTTTATTATTATTTGAACGATACATTGCTGGGGGGAGGAAGAAGGTTAAAACCTTTTTTCCCCTCTCGTCCCACGTTAGATTACAAGAAGAGGACCTGTTTCGGTTATCCCTTCATTAATGTCACGATAAAATAATTTATTCGGCTCATTTGCTTCCAATTAAAAAATAAATAAATAATCTGCATAATAAGAACGAGCATCGAATATTCTGAGGTTACGTTCTCACGTTCTTCCGTGCAATAGTTACAATCCTCAATCTTAAAAAAAAAAAAAATAATAAAAAAACTCTCTTGACGCGTGATCGCAATTTTTACGGTTGAATCAATTCACGGATGATCGAGTGGATACGAACTAAACCGTCGAAGCTTCGAAACAAGGATGAACATTGTAATCCGAGACAGTCATGATAACGGCTAATAGAAAAATAAGATTAATGGGTGCATCGAAGCCAGTGATCGTGAAGATGTTCGACAGCGATTGGGTGTTGGATCAAGCGATTCGAATGTCGTAAGTGGCTGTTAATAAATCCATATATATATATTCATATCGACTTCCATAGAAATCGGACGCACAGCCGTGTAATACGGATAAGAAATCAGGCTCCGCTAACTCGTCTCAACTCAAAGATCTCGACCGACGACTTCTTTGTTCGTTCGCTATTTCCTCATAAAACATTCCCGTTGCGCCGGAACGTCTGGCGCAAGGTGAAGACCGCGAAGAAACGAGAAACGCCGATCCTAAATAATAATAGTGTAACCGCCGCGACCCGTTACAATCACTGCGAAAGACTCTCCCCGGGTCTTGTGATCCATATACGTGCCCCGGACGACTAGACGATATTATTCAAAAGTGAATCCTTCCGCTGGGTGGAGATTTCGCGGCTGTCAAGAACGGACGGGCACACGTCGGTCGGCCGTCGTGTCGGCTAATCGAGTTCGACCGTAGACCCATCCTGCACTTAACATATGTTTCGATCAATAACTGTTCACGATCGAGCGGCGGCAATGTAACACGAAATTTGTAGATTTTAACAATGTTCGTTAAAAATAGAAATAAATAAAAATAATTTTTTTAACACGCGCCGGAAGGCTTCCACGATATCTGTATACAAGTGTGTGGTTTTCATGTTTTTTTTTTCTTTAAAAAAAATTTTTTTTCAAGTTTTTTCTTTTAAATATTTAATCCTGCATTCCGGCTATAGACGAAGAGGTCCATTTACGATCGTTGATTGACCCTGATTTCTTTTGGCGATTTATTCGCGTGTACGCGAGTCCGAGAAGTTTGCATACGGAAAAAAAATGAAAAGAAGAAACAAAAAGAAGAAACTTCTGTGGTCCCGGTTGCCGTTGGGCAGTTGTGTTTCTTATTTCTTCTTTTCTGCTTTATTCACTGGCTGGTTGCACGAAAACCGATACTACAAAGTTGTAACGCACACGGGGCAACGAAAAATTTCGAAGCCGTAACGGTGAAGACTCGGTCATGTTGGATTTACTCCGGGGGTCGGGTCCGGGCAACGTCGCGGCTATGGAGGCCGCGTTGGAGAGGAGACGGAGACGGTGCTGGGTCAGGATGGAGAACCGAAGGATATCTCCGACGGGTAATTATACTCGGAACAAAGGACGTTGAAACGCGTTGTATGCTCCAACGAATTTCGACAGGTGCGTGTTCAAAGAGCTCTCAAGCTACAACTAGGCAGTTTTTTTTTTCATTTTATTTTGATCGATCTTTCTTTTTCGGTTAAAAAGATTTTTTGTCGTCCGTAGGGTTCGTCGTTTGGCGATGAAACGGAAAAAATATGGGTTATTTCCGTGGTTTGCAACGAAGAGGATGCGCCTCGGGCTTGGAGATTGCAGAAAAACGCGCGTAAGGCTTCGTTTCAGGTTGTCCACCGAGATTCACGAGCTCACGACCTGCTACGCGATTGCCGGGGATAATACTTTCCGGCGTGTCCGGAGAGTCGTGGACGAGAGTATGGCGTGTTCGTCGCGCGCGGTCTTCGGGGTGGTCGCGGATAAAGTTTCTCTAGCCAATTGTCGGTCTCATGAAAGTCTCAGCTCCGGTATTATTTCTTCTTTTGTACCTTCTTTTCACGCAGCTTTCTACGGGGTGTAACAAAATTTCCGGTTGTTCGGATGTGCTTTTTTCTCTTTTGGTTTAATTTTTGTTGGATTGAATCCAGGGAAATATTTATTTGTATTTTTCTACAATTTTTGGCGACATTGTTGATAAAAAAAAATATTTTTTGAATATTGGGGTTTGTAGGATTTTTGTAGGGCCTTGTATAAGAAATACCTTGGCGAAACTTTGGAAGGGAATTCGGAGATGAATTTCGCCGGTGGGTTTGTTAATTCAAACTGTCCGCAGAGGCCCAAGAAGTGGAAACAGAAGCGAGCACACATTCGCGTGAAAAGAAAAAGAGGAAAAGAAATGGTCGCTCGGGGGCCAAGTTAAGATGCCAAGAAGGACGTTCCAGAAGCACACCGCAAGAATGAAATACGACCTTATCGTCGTGCGATTAATTCATTTGCTTATTATTATTACCCAGTTTTCGGATATACTGTACATCGTGGAGTACATACATATACAGGGTGGTCCACGCGACTTGTACGCCTGTAGAGTGTGTAAAGTATGCATCGTATGGAAAAATTTTGGATACAAAGTTTGTACGATTTTAAAGGATGAATTATGTAATGCATAATTTTTATTTATTGGTAGAGGCTTTTCGGAGATTTCAAAGTCAACGTCTTGTTTTCTAAATCGGATGCTTTTTTTTACCAAATTGTGGAAGGTGGTGAAATTTTGAGTAAAAAAGTTCTGACCTGTGTTAGGCGTAAAACTAACGATTAACGAGTAATTTTACTTTGTTTCTTGATTATTTTCTTCGGGTAATATAGAGATAGAGATTCAACCTTATAACAAATTTCCACAGGACATCCATAAATCCATAGATGAATATATTTATCCATACCATTATATAGTATACAATATAATGGTATAATATATGAATATATAATACCATATGAATAATATATGATACTCGTATGTATAGAATACGCGTTCTTTGCCGAGCAACTTCTCAAACCCCCGACCTCGCATTATGCGAGTACAAATATAAACCTGAATTTCGAAACGAATGACGTACAAAGACATTCATGAACCCGGAATTACGTGCCCCCACGGCATTATTATTACTCATACATCCCTCAATGAATAAAAGAAAAAAAAATTCAATTAATAAATATCCCTCTCTCCTCCCAGCAATATTTAATAATCTATCTCCACGCTAGAACGTACCGTCAGCGGATGAAAAAAAAAAGTTATAGCATGCAACACAACGTAAAACGCGCGGCCGTTCCTGCGAAAGTTTCATTCCGGCGCACATAGATTACGTACTTATATACACGCGGAGAAATATAAACTACAAAGTATACACGATTATTTTTTTTTTCGCTTGCAAGCAAGTCTCCCGTCTCTCCTTGTTCCTCGTTCAATATTCCTTCGTTTATGACAAAAAGGGTAAAGCGTCAAGTGTTTCTTTTTCTTCTTGTGTTCAAGTCCGTCGACAAATTGTTCAACGGAAACGCAATTTGTTTTAATGAAATAATTACCTTTCCTGTATTATACGCGACGACTGATTATGGCTTCGTTATCGAGAAATTTTAAGAAATTAACAATTGATTGTATTTAAATATTTCATTATTAAAGAATTATTCGGTGAATTAATGAGATTTATTGTTTTAGATATCGATCGGTAATAAAACATTGGAATGTCCTTTTACCCCGTATTACGTATAGTGTTTCGAATATTTTTGTTAATTCTGCACTTTGTGATTGTTTCAGCCGACGAGGAGGTGATTAACCGATGGGTGGCCAATGATTGTAATAATCGCCTAGCGGACTTACAATCAACGACTGGTCACCCAGCTCGGTCAACGGAGGCGCGGCGGCATCGTGTCGCAGCCGGAACTCGAGACTCAAAGAAATCCGAGAAGTTTCTTCGCCCCGTCTACCAATGCAAACGCACACGCGTATAGTTTTTCCATTTCCACACATGTATCACATTTTTTCAAGTCACCGTTATAATCGAAACGATTTTTTACACGCAACAAAACGATGACCTCATAAATATATGATTAATAATCCCTTCGCATCCAATAATTTGTACATCTTTCCCCGGATTTCCGCGACATCGCAGCGCAAATTGTTTCTCAGTATTACTCAAAGTTTACGATGCTGATCAACATTCGTCGACCATAAATACGCCTCTCACACTCCCTTACACATTTTTCCGTCATAATCGCCGATGATGTCGGCGCGTCTACAAACGAGTTATCCGTGGCTATTAAAAAAATTCATAATCATACAACAAAGTATCAATTGAATCTTGAACATGTAGCAAATTGTGCAGTAGCGTGGAGCACAGCCATCGTATTAGCGACTGTCCAGCTGCGCAGTGAATAGTAGATGAGAGAGAACACGAGCAAGCCAATGTGATTGTATGTTTTTTTTAGCCACGTAAGATGCCAATGGATGTGCGAGTTCTCGTGTGAGATTTATATGCATGCAGAGTGGAGTACGGGAAGTTCCGGCTCGTACGTCCCCGCGCGACTAACCGGATCGCGAAGGCCTCGGACATCGTAAACGGCGTATTGATTCGCAAGAGTCCTTTCAGGAAGCGATGTTGCTCGGCGTGGAATTCTTCGATGTCTGTGAAACGAACAGTGAGATATCGCGGTTCGCGGCTTCGTGTGTTACGTGTGTCGATGATGGTCGGTGATACTTGATAATAGTCAAGGACTCGGTGAACCCGGTCCCGGGATGTGTCACGCAGAGGGCGGTGCGGGACAGTCGTTGGCCGGCTTTATGATGTTAACGATCGCGCCTCGTGAGGGGAATTTTGGATGGCTCGTGCAGGTGATGGGAAGAAATGTGGGAGGAAGAGGAACACGAAGACGAAAGCTCGGGGCGGAGTTTGGAGGCGTACAATGGATCGTTGGATAGTCGTCGTTGTCGAAGACGCGGATCTAGAGACATTTTTTATAGCTTCAGCAGTGGTCAATGGCAATTGGGATCTCTGGTGGTTTTATTTGTTTTTGATGGAACGAAATAATTCTGATGGGGAGCTTAATGGAATGACAATGCCGCAGACGATCGATTACTAATATCCAAATTCTTTACCCGTCACTTGATTTTACGACGATTATAGATAAGCGTTTTTGATCTTTTTCACAGTTCACAAATTCATTTTTTTCTCAATGAAAGTTGGGTGATCGGATGAGTTTTTTGCGAACTTTTGAAACATATTGGGTGTCTCATATTGATCGTACGATTAAATTTTCAATGTGCTCACTCAAAGAGAAATCTTCATCTCTTTGCTGATGCTTCGTATGGATTTTTTTGTTTTTTTTTTTTTTAATATTCTACAATCAATTCTTATATTTATTCAATTAAATTGGATTTTTTAATAAAAAATCTCGAGTCTTCATAGTGCAGCTTGGTCATACATTTTCATTCATTAAATTATTCAATAATTCATTTATTTATTCATTTATTTATGAGTTGTAGAGTCGTAAGAATTAGTATTTTTGGTGCATCGTGTACAGAAATATTTCGACGAGAAGCCGGAGAGAAGCACTCTGGTGAATATCATTGCTCGGCGAATTCATCGCATCTTCGGGCGAACTTCGGTAGCTCGTTCGCGGCTTTTATGGAATACGAGCACCGCCCGTTGTTTCCGACGCGCATGAACTAAAAAATAAAAAAGTTGTACAACTCTGGAAGTCGCAAAGGGTTCGAGCTGCGGTTTCTTCGGTCGCGAGTGAGCGCACGCTGGTTTCGACTACTCAGCAAACCAGTCACCGTAACCGATGTTGCGGTTTTCCATTGACACTTGACAGTGCAATGTAACGACTGTGGGCACGAAGAAGAACGCGAAGAATCGTTGTGCGAGCATGGACAAAGCACGTTATACCTGAGGCTCATCTGTCGAACTAGAACATTGTCTACCTTACGATTATCTCTCATTTCTTTTTTTTTATTCATATTCATACAAAATAAATATATGCTCAGATCCCGTTGATTGAAATATTTAAGACTATTTGATCGAAGTTGGCTCTGCAGAGGACTCACAGATTTTTGACTGCCATCAATGTACGACAATTCCAGTTATTACTCCGAATAATAATAATAACAATAATAATGAGAACGAAAAACACAAAGAAAAACAAAAATTCAGGTCATAGTGCAGGTCTGACAGAGAAGAAAATAATTTAAATAGTTCGTTCGACCTTTTCGAATATTGGATTAAAATGGAAAGCCGATGGAAATTAGATATCTATTTATCGGCGTCAAGAACGATCTCGATATAAAAAAAACGCACACACAAAGCTCGACGTTTGTCCATTTTTCCGTTTAAAGGCTGAAATTATTCGTTTCGTCACAATTATCACCTTGAATAAGGTACACGTCGTATCATGGAAAAATTAAAAAAAAAAAAACAAAAACCACTACGCGATTGCAGGTGATCGAAAAATTTTGCAGTTTTTCATCGAATTCGAGCAAACATATATAAACCCGCGCGGCGACAATCCTATCCTAAATATTTCCTAAACATTGATATCATAATGTCTTCAAAAATCGATGTTCTCTCTCGTTATTACAACGAACGTTAACAATCCGATAATTCAATTTTCGAAAACAACGAATTTTCGAAAGAAAAAAAAACAACTTTTATTTCTGTGGAAAGAGCGAGTAGCATCGGTTGTCAATCTTAACGTCCGAGGATAAAAGGAACTCGAGAGATTTTCTGACTGTGTCGCGATCGACGAGTCACAACAGCGTTTGGACGTTGTTACAACAAAAAGAAAAATTAATTAAGCTTCGATGGCCGATGGCGAAGTGACGGCGGGTTCGCTGATCGTCGTCGGGTTGCGATAAATGCCGCTGAAGAGAACGGTTTTGCTGGGTCCGTCGTAGATGACGTACAAGAAGGGATGATTGGCGTTGAAAACCGCTGGTTCGGCCGGTCGACTCGACCGGAAGCTGAAAAGCGCGGTGGCCGCGGCGGCGACGGTTCCGTCCTCGTTGACGTCAACTTTGGCGCGATGAACGGCATCGCCTAGATGCAAACCTTTCTCACCGTCGGCGACGAAACCACGAAAATCCGCGCTCGTCGACAATATCTCGTCGGCTCCGAGAGCGTGAAGAAGCGGCGATATCTTGAGTTCTTGCTCGACGGTGAAACGCGGAATCGAAACGTCGACTTCGCGCGGCAACATGCCGTTGTCCAAAAGTTCGCGAAATTCTTCCGAGCCTTTCTTCGTCGTCGTGATTCTCTCGATCAACCGACGAATTCCGTCGCGTTCGGTCGTCGAGGATGAGACGTTGTCGGGATCGGAACGTTCCGCGGTTCTCGCCATGGCGTAGGGCGGCAAGAAGATGAACATCGAGATACCGTCGCCCTCGTATGGCAATTCGAGAACGTGGGCGCCGAGTTCCTCGGAAACGACTGTGGAAACGATTGTTTATTGGATTTACGTTGAATAGATGCTTGAAAGAAATTGGAACGACCAGTTTTGGACTCGATATCGTACGCGAAATTAGGCGTAAGAAAATTAATTGTCAGATGAAAAATAAAAATTTGTATTAGACTGGATTGAGATTATATTCATAATTAATAATTCATTGATTTTCCATGAATTTTTCAAAGCAACGAAAGTAGGTCGAAGAGAAATTTAAAAAACGTAAAATCGAAAATTAGAAATTTTTGATATCCAGTGAAACATTTAAATTCGAATTAGTATGGATCAATTATCAATCGATTGTTCATTAATTCTGCAGAGAGAAATTGAGAGACCGTGTCAAATACCCATCCTGTTGGAACCGTCATCGACAATTATTTTTGAAGAGATGTGCCTTACCGACTTAGTCGCCAGATTAATGGAAAAAAATTAACCTACAATCCAGACAAATATGATCTTAATCTTTTCACCGGATAATTTTTGTTGCACTTAATTTTAAGACCGATATGCGTCAAAACTACTGCAGATCATAACAAAATAATTTCGTCTAGCTTACCGTGATTGAAAGTTCTCTTTTGACGCATAAACGTGACGAGAGAATTTTTCGCTCCGTAAAATATGGCGGTTTTGTTGTTGGCCTTGTCAAAACGATTTTTCCAGAATCCTTTGAAGTAAACAGCGTTTGCGAGAACGAGATCGGTACTCTCATCGACGGCACCCGGGGCAAGAAGATCCTTTATCTGGCCCTTCGTCGTGTTGCTCACCCAATTGTTTATTTTTTGAAGCGCAGCGTTTGGATCGCTTTTGAAATCTGTCTTCACGAGTTCGCTGTTGAACAAATTCAACATGCACTCTCGGACCTTTCGCTCCGAACTTATCCAGAGACGATTGGCACTTCTGTACTCGTAATTCGAAGACCCATTTTCCTGAAAATTAATTAATACCAAATAATTATAATCCTTGTTTAATAATATCGTGAATCGAAGAATGTCCTCGATATTTCGCAAATACGTAAAGTTCTTCGGGATATGAAAAAGTTTTTCGCTATTTTATTACGTTCTGGCGAATAATTTGTGATTTGAACCCCTCGGTTGGTTTACTATGCGCGATCGCTATTTGGTAAAAAAAATGCCATGACTGAGTTATTGGTCAAAAAGATGAAAAATGATTGATTATAAATAATTGTTATTGATATTAATTAAATAATAATAATAATAACGATAAGAATAATAATAATAATAACAATAATAATTGCTATATAATAATATCATAAAAATATTATTAATGGTTTTAATATTGTTATTATTATTGAGTAATTAGTACTTGAATTTCATGTATATGGGGCATTCCTGGGAATTTCGGCAACTTCAGACAGTTGGGTCAAAATTTTTGCCCCCCAATTTTTTCTATTAATATGTCTTGAAAATAAAGGGACACGTATTTCGGCGTTTTTTATTTTGAGCCCTCACTTTCGAAATACGGTCAAATGAAGTTTTTGAAGTATTGATCACATTCGATCATTCAAATCGATATATCTCAGCAACGGTTAGTGATAACTCGAAAAACCACGGGTCTTTTTTTTTCGTTTTTGAACGCTCTATACAATGAAAACATTTACGATTATGTTGCACAAATTCAACAATAAGTTATAAACAATTCAAAATTAAAAATGAAATAAAACAAAAAACGCACTTTTAATTTTTGAAATGTATTTTTTTTTAAATTCCTTGAACAAAAACGAAAATTTAGCCACCTTGAACTTTTTGGGCCGACGCTTCGTTCAGGAGTTATAGATTTTTTTGTCACAAAAAACCCGTAAATGTTTACCCGGTTGTTAAGAAAAAAAGCTATAACTTTCGAACGAAGCGTCGGCCCAAGTCCGGCCGGGTCTCAAAATTTTTGTTTTCGTTCAAGGAATTTGAAAAAAAATATATTTCAATAATTAAGGGTGCGTTTTCTTCATGCAATTTTTTACTAATAAAATACGTATATTTACCGGTTTTTTATGACAAAAAAAGCTATAACTTTCGAACGATACGTCGGCCCAAGTCGGGCCGCGTCTCAAAATTTTTCTTTTCGTCCAAGGAATTGAAAAAAAAAACAATTTCAATAATTAAGGGTACTTTTTTTTTATGCAAATTTTTACTAATAAAATACGTAAATTTACGGGTTTTTCGTGACAAAAAAATTTATAACTCCCGAACGAAGCGTCGGCCCAAAAAGTTCAAGGTGGCTAAATTTTCGTTTTTGTTCAAGGAATTTAAAAAAAAATACATTTCAAAAATTAAAAGTGCGTTTTTTGTTTTATTTCATTTTTAATTTTGAATAGTTTATAACTTATTGTTGAATTTGTGGAACATAATCGTAAATGTTTTCATTGTAGAGAGCGTTCAAAAACGAAAAAAAAATACCTGTGGTTTTTCGAGTTATCACTAACCGTTGCAGAGATATATCGATTCGAATGATCGAATGTGGTCAATACTTCAAAAACTTCATTTGACCGTATTTCAAAAGTGGGGGCTCAAAATAAAAAACGCCGAAATACGTGTCTCTTTATTTTCAACACATATTAATGGAAAAAATTGGGGGGCAAAAATTTTGACCCAACTGTCCGAAGTTGCCGAAATTCCCAGGAATACCCCATATATAACGACAGATAGAGACGACGTAGGTGAATCCGCGTCGGAATTTCAATTATTTGTTCAACCAACATATGTATATAGCGATGTCAACATAACAAACGTGACGCGACTCTGAGAACCGCGTTAATAATGCATCTGGTAAATATTCTCACTTGAGATTCGTGCTGAAGCGATTTTTCGAGGCCGTAAGCTCGTTGCAGATCGACCTTCGACAGTTCCTCGGGTATGTGAAGAGCTTTCTTCAGCAAAGTCTCGGTGGTACCTCGAGCGCCGAAGTACGCGAGCGTTATGGCCTGATGAAGACTGTGCGGACTGAAGAAGAGATTGCTTTGTGGTCCCTCGATTTGGTCGGCTTCTCTCAAAGCGTCCAGAGCGAAACTCATACGCGCATTCTCCAAAAGGGATTTTGTTTTTGGATTCATGGTCGCTGGATTGTCATTACCCGTCAAGCACTGGGCCGACGACGAGACGACGAAACTGCTTGCCAACAGAGTCAGGGCAAAACCCAACATTTTCTGCAAATAAATAAATAAATAAATAAATAAATAAATAAATAAATAAATAAATAAATAAATAAATAAACAAATAAATAAATAAATAAATAAATAAATAAATAAATAAATAAATAAATAAATAAATAAATAAATAAATAAATAAATAAATAAATAAATAAATAAATAAATAAATAAATAAATAAATAAATAAATAAATAAATAAATAAATAAATAAATAAATAAATAAATAAATAAATAAATAAATAAATAAATAAACAAATAAATAAATAAATAAATAAATAAATAAATAAATAAATAAACAAATAAATAAATGAACGAAAATATTAAGAAATTTTTATTTTTATTTTTAATTCAAATCGTCGCTTTCTGGTTTCATTGATCAACGGACAATGGCTGTATGTATTTGGGCATGAAGAGCGGGACAGGATTGTGATATTCGTCGTAGTTCTTGACATTCGAAACGGAGAAAGAAAGAGTTGGACGACTTTGCGAAGCGCTCGACCATCGAAGACGTACACAAAAGTGAAAGTACCGGATTGCACGGTGACGTCACTGGATCCGACTTTCTTGCTTCGTATTCTACCGACGGTCGTACTCGAAACAAGAAACTCGTGTGCCTATGTGTGAATAATTTTGGATAAAAATTAGGAAGAGATTCGGACATTCGTGTATTGAAAGAAGAAAAGAATAAACACTATTTCCCGCAGGTAATGGAAGTAGGGATGGACTACAAGGTAAAACAAAATCGTTGGTCGAGAATTCTCCGCGACCGTCGCGCTCCGTGGAACCGTGATGATAATAAAAATAAATAAAAAATTACTTCCGGAAACGATAAAAGTCCTTCTCTCCACGCATTGCGTATCCGTGACACACTTGTTCGAGTTATCCGTACGTTTAAATTGTTTCACGATATTGTATATTTTCCGGCTTTACCGGAATTACCTAATGCCGCTATGGTTTGACCATGAAACGTGGAAAATGTAACGCACAGCCTAACTCTTTAGCTGCTAACTGGACACGTCATGAACAACAATGGTACAATGGATAATAGAAGAATAAATATTTTTTTAAAACATTTTTGCCAATTTTTATCCACAAATATTGGAGAAAATTTGGTAAATAATAAAAGATTCATTGTGTATCTTAGTTCCATAAAAAATTATTTTTTATCCACAGGAAAAAATGTGTCAAAATTATAAAACTGGACAAGAACTGAAGATTCAACAATGTTTACTAGCGATGAGGTGACTTCTGCAGGAAAACGATATTTTATTAATCAAATTAATTGACCACAATTTAGGTCATTTCTCTTTCAATATCGAATATATTGCTCGAATGTGACTAAATTAATGCTTAAATCAAGAAAATAGAACTCCTAGAATGCCCGTCAAACAACTTTTGCGTTAAAAAATTAATCACCCAAACCTTTCCAGACGGGATTCACCCGTCGAATATTTTTTTGGCGAACACCAGACGTTGTACGGTCGAAATTTAAAGATAAAATGTTAAAAAGCTGTCGCAATAATTCGTGAACTCACCAAGGCAAACCGCATTGCGCCAGGCTAAACTATTCCAGGCCAGAATGTCAACTAACGACGATCCGGCAAAAGATCTCTCCCGGAACCCCGAATAATTTGTTGAAATAAAAAAAGTGAAACAAGAAACAAAATCACGCGGACTAAGAATATAAGCGTCTGGTAACCGTGGCAAAACTGAATGAACGTGCTCCAAACGAGAAACCGACTACGTCTCGGATCTCTCGAAACGCGAATGCCCCACTGCCGCCGTCCGTTATACGACGACGAAGCTCGAATCCCCCGAAGAGCAGCCCGTGTGGAATTCCTCAAGTACCTCCACGAATCCTGACATCCTCTTTCGAATTTTAATTCCCCTCTTCGTTGAAAAAACGAATAAATTTTCAAAAATAAATCCACATCTCTGCATCCACAAAGGCCGTACAAGTGGAAATTCCGGTTTCCCTCGCCTCATAATAATCGGAAAAACCCGCGAGGCATTTTTTTTTCTCTACGTTCCGTTCTTCATTACTTCTAACGACCGAAAAGTGAAAAGATTCGCGCTAGGCGCAAAGTCCATTCGAATAATTCCGCGAAGGATGTAATATCCGCGACAATGTGATTTTCAACGAAGTTCAATCAGCGTAAGAAGACGGATCGTAAAATGTCGTTGTTTCTTTTCTCGCGCGATATTTCGCGACGTTTTAACGACCGTAGAGTCGGTCATTGCGACACAATGAGAGGTGATT
This sequence comes from Sussaba pulchella, assembly GCA_963971145.1. NCBI lineage: Eukaryota > Metazoa > Arthropoda > Insecta > Hymenoptera > Ichneumonidae > Sussaba > Sussaba pulchella. Next base: position 4,016,590 of record OZ020168.1, read on the forward strand.
TGATTACGCCCGTTGCGTGCGACATTAAAAACGTCCGCGGCAAACGTTGTCGCGCTTGCCCGAGTTTTCATATTGTATAGTTTCGTACATCACCGCGCGATACGAGAATCGCAAGCGTATGTACGTGTTGTGAAAAGCTTTTATTGTCAATCGCGCGATAAGAGTCTCGTGAACATAAACGCGAGCATGAGCATGAGAGCGATGTTTCGATAACAATGATTTTTTTGTTTCTCAACGGTTCGCGCTATGCTGACACGAACGATTCACGAGGTGGAAATCGTCGTCGAGCAGTGCTTCATTATCGTCGCGCGACGGTTCATTACATTTTCACAATCTTTTGAACGAGCCTCTGGTCGCACCACGACCACACGGTATGGCAATTTGAAAAGAAAAATTGCGAAAATACTCGTCGTTACCCAATCGGGGAAAATGATGCACGCGACGTTTGCGCTGGCTTGCGCCTTTAATCATGATATTATTAGCTACATGCAAGTGGACAATAATTGGGTAATTGGGCGGACGTCTCAGGACAGTTATTTACTTGGTTAATGATTTTTTTTAGCAATATTACCGATGCATGTATTGTCTGGTGAATTACATTTTTTTATATATGTACGGAATTTTTTCTCTACCGTTTGGGGGAGGGGCGGGGGGGGGCGTTCAATTATGTCCGAATGGTGGTTGGTCTGAATTGGTTCGGATAATCAACGTTCGACTATGTATATGAAAGTTTTTTTTTTCTGTTTAAAGTTAATATCGTTATATCCATAAATAAAAATTATAACGTATGTTAGATATATATGTATGATACAGATAATTTACATTGTAGTTCATAAAGCTCGGGTACAAGAATAAGCAAATCTCACTGAATAATCGAAATGCCGGTTTCTGCGCCGGCACCGATAAATTGCGTATTCTTTTATTTCTTTCGGGCTAAGACTACGAGTGTAGAATTGTTTTGGACAAATGTGAATCCCTCGAGAGTTCGTTACACTCATGTTCCACTCGGGTAACGTAGATAGAGAGGGGGAAGGGGTTTAGCTCGAGGCATTGTCTGCCTCATTGTCATTCCAGAATCGTTGAACCCTTTGTTTCCACTTTCGCTCGACTCTTTGATGATTCCACTCTTTTTTGTTCATTATCGGTCGCCGAGCGACTCACTAATATTTATTTTTCTCCTTTCATGTTTTAATTTCGAAAAAATCCTTTTCATTGGCGATCATTCTTCTTGCCATTGGAAAACACATTCTTGTAATTCAATTTTCTACTGATCTCCGTAACATTCAATTGTCTCAATCGACATGAAATATTTGAATTACAGAATAAACATAATTTTGAAAATTCAAATGGTTTTAATTATAACTCGCACGACGCCGCAATTAAAACACGTAAGATAAACAAAATTACTTCGAAGCAATGAAATTTTTTATTTCTCATCTAACGTTTGACATGGCGAACGAGTGAAAGCGTTTCGTGAAGCGTGCTCGTCAATTTAAGTTGTTACTATCGAAACGTTGCTCGTGTTGACCAATGTAACGACTATTTCTCTACGTGCAATTTGACGTCACCGTCGTATCTTTTCCCTTCACGAAGATCCGGCACAGCCGGGTCAAGATCATTGACGAGCCAAGTAGGTCTCGGAACCCCGGGAGAGTGAGAGTGAGAGCACGAGTACAGGATACGTGCAACCCAACTAATAGTCATACCTTTCCTGCATTGGAATTACCGACAGTTTTCTCTCTTGTGGCAGTACGATATATTTATATAATCCGGGAATCAGTACAGCCTTGACAAACACAGTCTTTTATTATTGCTATTATTGATCCTATTATTATTATTATTATTATTTCATGTACCTAGATCCTGTACAATCAATGAATAATGCAACAATGGATTTCCATTAAGGTATTTTTAGAAAGCCACGAGCTGATCGTTCAGAAAGATTTCATTGACATGTGAATATCTGGGGATTCCCCCTTAACTATCGTTATCGTCGTTGAATAATGCCGGGATAATATCGACAGCACTATTCGAAGCATTGCGTTCACTATGAATTAAATATTCCATTGTAATTCTATTCTGGACTTTAAAAAAAATAACGAAATATCGACGATATATCTGCGAATGGCAATTATATTTATTCGTTCGGCGGGCAAATTTCATTGAGAAATAACTTTTAATTATTCTGATTTATTGTGCGAAAAACAGTTGTACAGTGTCGATTGCAGCATTTCGTTTCGGACGTATCGTTATCGGGTTTCAAACGATTGGTTATGCTTTGTGATAACCGAATCACCCTTTTGTGGCCCTCATTAGCGCGCACTGCACGAAAGAATGGAAAATAAATGAATGAATTAACAATGAAGGTTGCGGGAATAACCGAATTCGCGGCCGTGTAATGATGAGAGGTCAATGTAATGGTATCGCTGTTGATAACCGATGGCGATAAACGAAAGTTCAAATTGCGGCGACGTGGGATCTCGCGAGACCGCAATGTCTCACTCTCTTCGTCTTAACTATCACGATAATTCAGACCTTTCGTGATGTTCTATTTTCGTAACAGGACTATCTCAATATATTTAATTCCCACCACTGGAAATTCATTCAATCAACCATTTTATTCAGAACTGGAAATTAAAAAAAAATTAAATGAAGTAAACAACCGTAATTCGATAATTAAAATAAATTGATTGAAATGTTGTTTACAGCATGACTGTGAGAATAATATAATTTTTCGATCCCCCTTATTATTGATGAGATACTAAAACAATGCCGTTAAGGTGATAAGGAAAAGCGTGTTATGCAAAACGAATTGCTGATTAAAAATGCAATCTTCCAATAAATAAATCGTTCCAAGTATTTTATACGATTGGGGTACATATTGAAATTCTTCCTTCGATGTTCATTTTCCATGATTACAGGAATTCGTCGAACTGAGGATGGAAGTTCGTTACTTCGTTCACGAGTATCAAATAAAACATCACGACTCGTGCGAGTAGCAGGTTTGTCGGTAAACAATCGTATTATCGTGATTAAGGATGCTTACCTTGGACTTTGTAATCAACGTTCGGTACTGCAAAAATCCGTCCGGGACGGTCGTTGTATAACTCCTGTAGATCCTTACTTAGTAAACTGTTTTTTTTTCCTTTTTCTTTGGCTTCAAAACTGTCACTCGGTTATCGCGTTGCAAAATAATTGATAAACGCGAAATGCTTGGAATCGATTTAATAATTCGCCGAAGCGAAAATATATATATATGTATATATTTCCAGGCGCGGTTCTCCGCGTCTCGATGGACACTTTCCGGTGTGTGCGTTGCGAGTACAACTGCGCGAGTATGGGGACTCGCTCGAGGCTTTATACGCTTCCAGATCGTCCGTTCGCCTTTCTCGAACGGACGCTCGGACGGGCTCGTCGATGTTCCCAGTCGTCGGTTTATCGTGGACCGAAGATCTTACAAAAACCAATCGGCGAAGCTGCGATCTCGAGGCTATGCAATCGTGCGTAGGCGCGAGTCGTTCGATCGACGAGGGAAAATCCCATCTTCGAACGCGACTCATTATACCGGACACGCGACGAAATCGTTTTCGTCTGCGAAACGAATTTTTTAACGTTCTTGATCTTTTTTTTTCCCCAGAATTCTTTTGAGCATTAAAATGGAAAATATGATTTTTAGGAGGGCGTTGCGTGGTTCGAACCCTTATGATTTCGGTTTGTCTGTCTGTCTGTATGTTATAGTTCTAGCATTCTTTTATTTATATACCTGTTAAGATGAAATTTAGTGTGAAGACGTAGACTGATGATCCAAAAACGGAAGTAAAGAGGTTATTGAAAAAAAAAAATTTTTTCTGCTTTCATAGACTCAAAGACTATTAAAAAAAAATTTCTACACTTATCGTATTGGGTCTTTAAATGCGACTCTTTAAATCCAACGAGTAAGTATTTAGGACTTTTTTTATTTTTAATCCTGCAGTCACAAGGTATTTTTTTTCTAAGTAGTTATCATAGCCACCTCCTCCCCCCCTTGGCGCCTCATTGCTAAAATATCGATGCGAAAAATCTAAACAAATTCTAGAATGTAGCGTTTACTGAGTATTTTCGGTTAAAATTATACCACACACTGTAGCAATAATAGTTTATGAAAAATGACGATATGACTTTTGTTTATAAATCGTCACGTCGAACACGTACTCATCAGAATGGCTACGGAACCTTATCATGTGCATGCCCAGCACGCTCTTGGCCTGTTCTTTTTAGAACGCTAATGACTGGTTGCTGGGATTTCCAATTCCGGTTACCAACAGTATTGGTCAACATCGGTTGGAGGACTTCGAGTCCCTCTGAGTAATTCCGCAAGGGCATGAACGTCGTCATGTCGCGATTTCTACAGAACTACCAAGTTTTCTTGGAGCAATTTTATTCAACGCGAAATCCCGAATTCCTGGTCCAAATTGGTCTTTAAAAATTATTACATTCTTATTATATCATCATTAGGGTGGGTAAAAAAAAAACTTTTTTTTTTTTTTTGAATGTAACCCACGAAAACTAGTTCCTAGGTACCTCTAAAAAGTACTCACCAAGTATGAGCTCTTAATATTAATGGGAAGAACTGGCTCATCGTCGTTTTCCATTTTCAATTTAGTCTCATATAAAAATGGTCATATCTTATCACCAATAGATTGTTAAACTAGTTTCATCATGAATATTTATAGGAAATTGAACGCTCTACAAAAATGGTCTCTTATATTTTTTTCATTAATCGAACCATTTAAAAGATATTCAAGGTCAAAGATTGAAGAATTTATGAAAAAAATATTTTTTTGTTTTGAATTTTGTAACTTACTGAAAAATAATGATTGTCAAATGGGTATCAATTATTTCTGTAGGAAATTGAACGTTCTACAAAAAAGGTCTCTTGTGGTTAATCGATTACTCTAACCATTCAGAAGATATTCGCATTAGAATTCCAATGCTTACTGATTTTAATAGTTTTTTAATAAATATTTTTTATTTATCCATTTAATTTATGAATTTTCTACAATATTCATAAACATTTGAGTTTATTTTGATCGAATGACAGTTTTCAATTCTTTAACGATATTTTCTTTTTATTATTTTACTCTTATCACAATTTAGTATCGTAATTTAATATTTTTCAACGTGTTTATTTAAAATGTAACTCAAATTTCTTTTTTCCACAAAATTTATAATTAAATATTTTTTTCTGGGGAGTTTGAAAATTTAGTTTTAAACGTTGGTAGTTCTGTTATTCATTATTTGTCATACTAGCGCCACCTGTGGTTTCATAGCCTGCATCGTTCCGAGTATTTACTGCAAATTGTCAAAGAACATCGAGCGAAATTTCCTAGTTGTAATAAAAGGCACTTTTTATAACTAGAATTTATTTTTATTTATTTTCGTATTAATACTGTATCAAATAATAAAATTACATATGGTGAAATAGAATTTTTTTTTCTGTTGATATATCTGTTGATATTTCGTAAATAAAACACTTTCTTTTTCTGAAATAGATCACGAATTGTCTCAAAATTCATATATTACATGGATAAATAAAAAATATTTATCAAAAAACTATTAAAATCAGTAAGCATTGGAATTCTAATGCGAATATCTTCTGAATGGTTAGAGTAATCGATTAACCACAAGAGACCTTTTTTGTAGAACGTTCAATTTCCTACAGAAATAATTGATACCCATTTGACAATCATTATTTTTCAGTAAGTTACAAAATTCAAAACAAAAAAATATTTTTTTCATAAATTCTTCAATCTTTGACCTTGAATATCTTTTAAATGGTTCGATTAATGAAAAAAATATAAGAGACCATTTTTGTAGAGCGTTCAATTTCCTATAAATATTCATGATGAAACTAGTTTAACAATCTATTGGTGATAAGATATGACCATTTTTATATGAGACTAAATTGAAAATGGAAAACGACGATGAGCCAGTTCTTCCCATTAATATTAAGAGCCCATACTTGGTGAGTACTTTGTAGAGGTACCTAGGAACTAGTTTTCGTGGGTTACATTAAAAAAAAAAAAAAAAGTTTTTTTTTGACCCACCCTAATCATCATTATTATTTTATTCTGGAGTTATTATTTATTTATTTATTTTTTGTATTTGTTAATGTTATTTTTAATTATTATTGATTTACGAATGTATTTACAGTATTTCCAGAAAAGTGGCATAATAATACTGAATATTTCTATCTACGTGTCACAAAGAATTTTCCGAGTTTGCGATTCAAAGTAACAACAATAACGAATAACCAATTCAACAATCTTTATTTACAGAAAAAGAGATCATGCGCATCTTTAGCGCTGCGCATCCTAAAAATTTCATTCTTCGAAGTCTAATGTCCTATTAAAAAAAAAAAAAACAAGGTCCGACAATAAGAATCACTGATTCTGCTTCTATCATTACGAATGATATATTTCTGAAGCGAACAGAAATACCGATCCCGAGGATAAAGACAAATTCAACGTCGACTAAACTCTGTATAAAAATAACGACTATCCTGAGTAAATCGATCTCTGAAAATGAGAGTTTACAGCTAACAATTTATATTCCACCGAGATGCGGTGTTTCAGCTAGGATTCTTCGATTTCGTTGAAATTCCATTGGACTCGTGTTCCAGACCCGAGCCCGGACCTGCTTGGCTCATCCACAGGCTGAACTTTTGGCCACTTCGCAAGAACCTCATAATCGTGTACGTAGCCATCAGCATGAACACTACGCCCAGTAGCATATAGTATCCGGCATAAATTTGAAACTGAAATGTGAAAAAAAAATTTTTTTCTAATATAAAAAAATTAAATCATTGTCACGAATAATTTTTCAAGCTCGTCGAGCTTATTTCTCCGTTATCGTAAGCTCTGTTAAAGTGGTTATGCAAATTATAGATTTAGGAGTATAACGAATTACACACAAAATGGTTCAACGCATTATTTCAGAACCAGGAAGATTAAAACATTTATATATGGGGTTTTATTTATTTATATAGATATATATGTATATTTTACCTGAATTCTGAGGCCAAGATCGAAAACGCTGCCACTGACGACAATGAAAGTCAATAAACTTTGTAACGCGAGTGCCAGTAACGTGTTAAGTCCAAACACGAGACCGTAGCTGTCGTCAGCCAAATTCTTTGCTACTTCGAAACTGCAAAAACGATCGATAATTATTGCTTATAAATTCTGAAACGTATATTGTAATAAAAATAGCTTGATGGAACGTACGAACCTGGCAACGGTGATTACAGTGTGATAGACGACTCCGAAAAGAATGTATATGGCGTACAACACCCAAATGTTGTAGCATTGGGAGCTGATCAGCAATATCGTAGCTTCTACAAATGAAAATATCGACAACGTGCCCTCTCCTAGCAATGCCCAGTTGAGTTTCAGCCGTCCAATGCTAAAAACCGCGGAAGCACCTGATTCAATTGTTCTTCGTTATTAAAAAATACATTTTCGATTGTGAAAACGAAAAAAAAAAATATTTTTGCATAAATTACTTTTATTTAATTTGAAAAAAGATTCATGTTCGTGCGAGTAGACAATGGATGGATGTAAAGATTAACATGAATTGTAACGTGGAATCTATCAAATGCTGATATCTGACACACGGTTTCAATCGGCGCATCTTTAATTGCTGTAATTATTCTCCAGAGTGATACAAAACAACGCGAAGGAAGCTCGATGTTTGCTCACGTTGCATCGATTAAGCCAATCTCTGGCGTATGACGTTAGTAGCGTTCGGACTTAAGGGGACATATATGTTTCTTCGTCCTGAAAATTGGTACGAAACGTGTGAAGAATTGCAACAGAACATATCAGCAGGGCCGAGCGGTGAAAAATATTTTTTTACTTTCAGAACGGGTCTTCCGAATGATTTACAAAAAAAAGAAAATGGCCGCTAAATATGGCGACGGACGCTGGATGGTGATCCAGGCGACGAAGATGGTCTGAAATACATTTTTTTAATGTCTGATTACTTTTTAGGATCGTGCTTATCATGCTGCAACGTTATTTACTCGATAACGTTAAAGTTTTTTTTTTACTAGTAGTGAAAAATAGATGATTTTTTAGATAAAAATTGTATCGTTTCTTTCTTAAGTGTAAGCATTTTCGTACTGTTCAGAATGCTGAAAAGTAATCGAAAATAAAAAAATATATTTTCCGTCGCTGCGTGGAGCCACGATATTTGTTAATATTTTTTCCTTTCGTAAAACATGTTTTACAATTATCTGCTAAATATTTTTCTTGCAATCGTTTCTACTTTTTGTACGGATTTTAGGGATAAAGGGCACATGTATGACGCAGTAATTCCAAGACTCACGCGGTGACCAATAAAATAACTCGCCTATTATCGTGTAAACAGCTTCCACAGCCCCGTTATAAATCTTCGCATCTTTCTCGACGGCAGTCTGCCACAGTGACTGGATGTAATTGACTACCTGCAAATATCCGCAGGTGGCGAATGCCCACCACAGGGACCATTTTACGACGTGCCTGTTGGTATAAGCTCGTATGAAATCTTGCCACAGAAACACATACGCTCGTCTTGTTTTGGTCCTGAGACTCAATTTTTCGCGAGAAATTGCGGTCTCCGTATTCAGGGGCGGATCGTTCGATCGTTGCTCCGACCCTTGCAACGTCGACGTTCTTTCATCGTGATCAATGGGTTGATTGATTTCGTGGAAATCGAAAGATCGATGAAAGTACAGAGATCTCTTTACCGAAGGTAGTAGGAAGGCCCACATCGTTGCCAGACTCATGCCTGAGATTATACGACAAAAAATTTAATAAGGGAATGAGAAAAATAAATTACAATTTATTGATGTCTCAAAGTTTGTTCATTGTTTTGCAATTGCATTATTCGATGGTTAAAAAATAATACATAGGCACACATGGCATAGGCATACATGGTTAAATTATTAAATTGGATAAGTATATACAAAAATAAAAAATACAATAATATAATATTTTTGAATATAATGAATGAAATATATAAATATATCGACAACTTTGACAATTTGGGGTACGTAAAAGAAATGCAATGAAAAGCAAAGAGTTTAATAACGAATTTGTCCCAAAATCTTTGCTTCTCAATGATTTCTATTCCGGTGAATTGGATAGCATTGTGCGAATAATTAAATTACATTTTTTTTACTGTAATTAGTGCGAAGATGCTCCGGAGTGTTTTGATTAAAATCAGACAAAGAAAAAAACATAACAAGACTTCTACCTTCTAGATAAGGAAATAGTTACCGATTAAGGTGAGATAATTGAGTTGATGATAATCTAATAAATCGTATGACGTAGTAATTTGAGCGACGAGTCCCGATAAAAATCTTCCGATCAAATAGGAGCCTCTCGTGTAGCTGGAAACAACCTGATAATGTTCCTTATCGACTTTGGCATATATATAAGTGAAATAAGCCAGTTCCGTGGACATGAAGAGGCCGTAAGTGAATTCCAGAAATTGCATAGCCGCCAAAGACCTTCCCACTATCATAACTACGAACGTAGTCGCTCCTGACAAGCCGCAAAGGATTATCATCGGCTTGTAACACACAAAGTCGGTTACCAGAAAAACCAGCACCAACGTCGACAGATAACTGTAAGTTCCTATGGGATAAATGTCTCGCATCACCTGAAAATCCAACAATCAAAATTTTATGCACGAATGAATTTGCAAGAAGTCATAAAACTCAGTTATGTTCGTTGCGTATTCCTAGACCGACCTCCGTTGAATTGAATCCCTTCCATGGTCCTGTGAGATAGTCATTTACGAAAGGCTCGCTCGGTCTGAATTCCTTGAGCAAACCGAACATGCACAGAATCAACGTTATCCGCATCCAACTCATGTCTTTGTACCAAATTTTCTTCATTTTTCTGTTCAACGATGATTGGCTTAGCACGTCAAAAAAATTCTTAAAATTCTCATCGTTGCAAAATTCACAATCGACGAAATTGTTTATTTGAGTTTCAGATTGAAGTTATACATTTTTGGGATATTCATGTAGAAGGCGACGAATGTTAGGAGAAAAGGAATTCCTAAGCCGGTTGTGTGTCACATGCTCGTAGCAGTACACATGACGCCGGTCTCGCGATTCGTTCAGAATTAACAGACTAGAAATGGTTTTGGATTAGCACCAAAACTGTTTCTGCTAAATTGGAGCGGGGACATCGACGGTAGCGCTACCTATAGCTTTTTTCGCGTATTCGTACATCACGAGCTTTGAGGTTATGGGTCATATATTTTTATTTCTCTCCCTCTCACACAATAATTGATAACGCCATCTCACTCTGATTGTACTCTTAGCAACTCTGTCGATGTAGCCTTCACCTTAAGGTGCATGTTGTCTTTTTCTCTCGGATTGCTAAGAGAAAGAGTGAGAAGAAGATGACCGAATCTTCCTAGAGCATTCTTTTCGGTTGTGATTGACCTGTTGGATGAAAAAAAGATAAATAATTGACTGCGGAATTCGCAGACGCAATCAACAGTTCTCGTCTTTTATCCGAAATATCAATCGTGATCAATTGCAGTCGAGAACAACGCTTTACAGTTTCTATTACCGACCGAGCACTGGCACATCGTCGATGCGAAAGAAGCAAATAATTGAAAATAATATCGTTAATCTCACTTTCACAAGAATATTACGAAAAAAAATAAATTACCTTCAAATATTCTACAAATACTGCGAAAATTTAGTCCGGTTGGCATAAATGACTTTCAGGCTGCCGGACAGACGTTTTATTAGGTCAATGTTCTCTCGATAGATTCCAAAACCACAAAAAGCCATGACGATCCAATATACAGGATTTATTAAATTATTACAGTCATAATACGAGAATACACAATTTATACATATACAATATGATATATTATATATATTTCATAATTAACTATTATTTGTTTATTTTACACATGTAAATACGTTCCTCTTCTTATTTGACACGTAATTTTATTTTTTTATTTTTTTAATCTTGTCCAGGCAAATGGAAACATTCAGCTTTAACGAAAAATGAAGACATGTATTAATGTGACACGTTTTCTCCGTCGCTTTTCCGCTTTTCTCGTATTTTCAATCATAACCCCTGCGATTAAATAAATTAAGCATTTTTCGATGCTAAACGACGTAAGATACTCTCTGAACTTTCGACAATGTCAAATGGTTTTTCGACATTATTTCGTTTGGTTGTTTTATTTATCGTTTTTTAAAAAATCTCTGTCAATACATTCGTCGCTCATTCAACACACGAACGCGTTCTCGCAATCTCACAAACTTAAGGACGTTCGACATCTCTTATAGGACGTATTATCGCTAATCTCGTTGTTGAAATTTCATAAATTCGTTCGTTCTCGTTATTGTTTATTCACTCTGTCAACGATAATCGAATGAGAATCGACGGTTCGATCAGAATAAGTTCGTATTTCAGTCATACTGATTATTAAAAAATAATACTTTTTTCGAGCCTCTGTTCTGTGATCTTTTACGGTTTAGTATTTTTCTTTCTTTCTCTTTCATCTTCTTTTATTTTATTTGTGCTGCCGTTATTTTTGTGTACTATTTTTTTATTTTTCAAGGACGATTCGTTTGAAAAAAAAAAAAAAAAAAACGTATCGGTGTTACAGCGATTTCATTATCGGTACACGATAAATAGTCTACCCTCCCTCTCCGTATGTAGCTTTCACTCTCCCATTGGTTTTTGGGTTTAATGGATAAAATGATTCTACCGTGATTTTTTTTTCTTCCAAATCTTTGCTTATCGAGAAAAAAAAGACAATTACCGTCGTACAACTGCTCGAGGATTACAAACTACAGGGACACCGTGTCAGCATCGTATTCGCACATTCACATTATTATTCATTCGTTTCATAATATGCAATAATCACTATTATAATCATACGTCGTACACAAACACACACGGATTCGCATGACTCGCAAACATAACCAACATTTATTCCATTATAATTAATTATTTATAGAACGATTTAAATATTAATTCGACATTTACACGTTAATGCCTCTGTTTTTTTGTTTAGCTGCGTTTCTCATGTTTGTTATTTTTTTTTCTTTTGTTTCGTTTTGTTTTCAGTTAACATCTAAATATCGTTCGTTGCTACGCAACATGTTCTCGGTATTTCAGCTCTTTATTTATTTTATTTTTTTCCATAGAACGCGTAGTTTTACAAAATAAATATTCGTGGAAAAAAATGTTTTTCCCCTTTGTCATCGACGACGTTAAAGTCGCGTCTTCGATACGCGATAAAGCGATAAAAAAAATATGTTTTACCTTTGAGTATTTTCACGTATGCATTCGAATGCTTTAGTCGGGATTCGTTTGTGTGAAAAAATTACGACTAATCGCGTTTTTTTTTTAAATTTACTTTTCAAACGTCTCGAATAAAATTAATTTCGTTCAATTTACTTTCACAAGCGTTGCTCACAGACGAACGTGATACTTAGATTATGACTGATTACGAAGAAAAATTGCTTAACGTAAGCACTTTGTTACTGAAAAAAAAAAAAAAAAAAAAAAAAAAAAAAAAAAAAAAACAATATTTTGCATTCCTAAGAACACCGTATTAGTATTTATTCGGGCGAACTGACCGATTCGGGAACACATTTCACATTCTTGTCCACTCGTGGATTCTCAACAATTGACTCGTGATTGGAAAGAAAATATATATATATATATATATGTATATATATTATATATATTATAATCAACACGATGTCACGTAAATATTATAATTGATAACGGCTTTCATTGTTTTTTTTTGTCGCAAGATCAGAGCATCGATTCGATCGATGTGAGTGGGTGATACGGCAATAGTGCACACTTATGACTACAGGTAGGCTTGTAATTAAAAAAATTTCCATTCAGGTAGAAACAGTTTTTGGAATTAACTCGTCATTGAGATTATCTTCTTTTCTTTTGGTTAAAAAATCAAAACTCATTGATGGTTGCGAATGTCTCAGCAAGTCTGTATAATTCATGAATAATTCTTTTTTTATAAATTTTTCTTTAGCATTTCCCTCGTTCTCGCCTCAAGATATTGGACTACTTGAAAGAAAATATTATTAGGAGAATATAATTTTCGTACATTTCGAATGAATCGGATTTCGATTTTGATTGCAGCTGTTTCTTGCTTTACCTACCCAATTTGTCAAATGCGGAAAACGTGAATTTTTCGTGATTTTTCGTACATGATATAATTTAAACAAATAGAAATAAAAATAAAAAATAGAACTTCTGTAAATTTTTCGCATACTTCGTAGAAGATTCTTCCAAGCATTTCGAGAGAGTCATCAAAGACGAGTGTGAATTGATCGGCGATTAAAGAAACTCGAAATTCTCGAAAAAGATTCAAATTCTCATCACCCCCACAAAAAACCCCTCGACGATTAATAAAAAATCATTGAACTCCCTCAATCTGTAACGAGATGCTAAATGCTCGGAAATAAATATTTTTCCCCGTGATTCCGTAAAAAAAAAAAAAAAAAGAAAAACGAAAACAGATAGCGAAGCGTGTAGCAACGAGGCTGTGTAAAATCTCACGGAGCCTAAATGTGCGTATCGTTTGCTCCCTCGTCCTGTTTTCTTCTTTACATAGCAAAATATCGTTACTCGTCGCGAGTATTGTGCACGGGTGCGACGATTCGAAGGAAACCAAAGATAAAAACGATGAAAAAAAGTTGTGATTTCGGTATTGTAATAAGCGCAACCCCGAAAACGTTTTGCAAACGAGTGTTGGAGCGAACGAGATAAAGAAAAGTTTGTCCGTCGAGATAAGCTCACGAACGAAGATAAGGAAACGTGAACACTTCGATTTGATCGACAGTTGGTCACAACGGGCAATCAGTCAGTCCATTTACACTTTCGCGTTTTTTGCGAGCCCATGGCCAACGGAAAAAAAAAAAAAAAAATATATATATATATTATTTACGATTTACGAAATAGTAAACGGCAAATCGACGACCATGAGATTTGACAATAATCGTGAAACGTCCACCGTATCACGATTGTCGAATGCTGGTGTTAGTTTTTATGTGTGTCTATTTGTGTATGTGTGTTCATGTGTTTGTGTGTTTGTGTTGCTTAGGTGTGATAGAATAAGAAGAGAGCACGTTTCAATCGATCATGAAGCATTCCGAAATTTTGGACGTTTGTGTGTTCATCCAGCAGGCCTTCTCGAAATTGAACGGTCAGGCATCTGTCTCGCCTTTGAGCCTAAGCCGAGCAAAGTCCTCGAATATTATGTCGTCGTCCCCGACTTCACCCTCGCTGCGAGAGGAAAATCAACGACACAGCATTAATTTAACGCGCGAATGAATCGTCTCGAGATTAATTCGGGAAGCTCGAGATTTTTTAACGAAAGTTAATTTTTCCGGATTTATTTTGATCGTTCGGGTCGACTCGTTAGTCCGGTCGGAACTTTGGGCACGACTAATGCAAGAAAGTACCGGAATTCAACGAGAAATATCGACACTGAGAGGTTTATTCGTGGAAAATTGGTAGCGCAAGTTATTTCAAATATTTTCATAAGTGAATAATTATGGATATAATCATGCTTAAAAAATATTATTATTATTATTTGGGAGTCTATAATTTTTTTTAATTATTAAGAATTATTCGAAGCCTATGGGAGTTTTCATTTTTTTCTACTTAATTTTCAATGGTTATTGGATTGAATGATAATAATAATGATTAATAATTTATTGTCGCGAGATAAAAAATCAGATTGCCGATTAATTTGGGTATAAAGTTTCTTACCCGTCTAATTGAATGAGGTTTATGTCGAATGCGCCTTTCTCGCCTTCCGTTCTGTGCGTCGGACTCGGTCGGGCCGTCGACGGTGCCGGTGTTTCCTCTTCCGGTTTCGGATGCATCAGAATAAACGGCAATTCCGCCACCAGTTCGCTGCGAAATAAAAAACTGAATGAAGCAATAATCGTGCCGAATCTACGAAGGTTTTCACGACTATTGTTACACGTCGGAACTTGCAAGAGTGATCTCGCGAGATTGACTTACCCTCCGAGGGCTCCGAGGCAAAGTTTCACTTTGACTTTGTACTGAACGATTATTCCAAGATTCTCACGTTGCGAAGGATCCGCCACGCTGCAGCAAGGAATTATTGTTTTCATAAAATTATCGTAAAAAAAAAAAAAATATATATATATTCTTGTTTACTAAACGACAAGCTAAGTTCCGCATGCGCACAACACCGAAAACACAATCGTTTTAAATCATTCCACGCACATCTTCCGATGGTCGAGATTGTTTTTAATTAATTTGAATAGAGAGATAAAAATACAGTCGAAGCTTCTAAATGCTCAAGATTGTTTTACAATAATTCAAATGGACGGTAAAAATGGAGTTTCAATATTTTTGCGTGCTTACAATTGAAACGATTGTATTGCAGTTTCTGAAAAACGAATAAAATATATCTATATTTATGTATGTATATTAACAAAAATACCAACGATTCAACTGGATACCGAATGAAGGAAAGTAACTGGATGTAATGAGGTAAGCACAGAGGAGAGACATTAAATCAGCGGAGGCAACATCGATTTGCGCGAAAAATGGTCCATGCAAATTATTTATATACACTTTAAAAAAACATACTCAAGCTTAAACGAAGCGAGCATGCATATACATGATGAGGAAATGGATATTGGAGTGAGGTTCTCTCTAGGGCGTTCGTTATTGTATTTTTGTGTGAACAAATATTATTCCTGAGAATATTTCTTTGGACTTTCGAACTAAGACTGAAGATTTTTCTTATTTTTTTTAAATTCTTTAATTTTTAATTCTTACTATTTTTTTTCGTTTGTAAATTTTATTTTTCTATTTTTGTCGTCCGAACGATTGACCGTGGATGGCCTACGTGGGAAAATAGTATAGAGCCGGGACAATGACGTGATATAACAGTCACGGGCCAACGACGACTAATTCAATCAGCGATGTAGCCTGTGGCCGTGGCGTACGATCTATCACAAATTTTGTCCCATTACGAAATTAACCGGGGTTGGTACGCGATCAAACGATGCGCCGACAAAGTCGATTTCAATAACGACACTTTCCCATCTGTGAGCGGAGTCAACCGTATTCAAGCTCACAACGAGTTCAACACTGACTCACAAAGACGAGCAGCGTAAAAATTATTGCTTCCTCATTTTTTAAATAATTTTTCATGATTTTTGTCCAAGCTCTTTGATAAATTTTTTTTTTCTCGTCAATTTTTTATTTCTTCAACCTTGCCATCACGGTTTCATCAAAAACTTTTGAAAAATTGTAGGTTGAACTAAAATTGTTCGAAAAAATCCTACATTGCGTAAGCTGGACGACGGCTACGGAAATATGAAAAATTGTAGATCTTATTTTTTTTTTTTTTCAAGCTCGAATGCAAGAAAAAAATTGTGGATTTCATTTTTTTTGGGAGAGCTTTGAACTGGATGATAGGCTAATTGATACGTTCGTCTCTGATGACGCGTAGGTGATGATACGATAAGTGATGTTCTCTGTATGGACGTTCGAACCGGATACATTCGTTCCTTTAGCAGGAGGTTCGACGTTATTATCCGTATAATGAGGAAACTGGGACGAGTAAACGAAATGAATCTGAAAAAGAAGCAATGTGAAGCGGCATACCTAGTGACATTTCATGTTTCATGTTCCTCTCGACCGACTGTAATTATATTTTTCGTGTATTTAACCCGGTCACGAATCTAAACGAGTACGTTGGTCGGTAGTTATGCTGCTTTGTTCTTGCAGTCGGACGACACAATAACAACAGCTGATACAGCGATATATATATATATATGTATAGTCTATGGTATAGATATGCATATTTGATAATAATAATAATGATAATAACTATTTATATGTATACATATAAATATTTATGGTGGTTGAATAGGAGATGAATATTGAAAATTTGAAGAAACGCAACCCCCTCAAGATACAATGTGGATCAGCCATCTTTGATTAAAACGTAACGAACGTAGCGAAGATGAAACGTAAATGAAATGTTCAAGGTACACTGACATATCACGATAAAGTATTTTCAAGATATTCCAAGGGGCTACGATAAACGCAAAATTATATTCATTTTTTTGTTCCTCTTATTCTAAATCGAAAATTCGATCTTCGGCGAACGAGCATCGACAATCTATTGTTCACCGTCGCCCCGTGAATATCTCGCTAGCGTGGTATGAGCGTGAACGAAAGAAATTAAGGAGATTTGATACCTGTGATAATCATAATGATGAAATTATTTACCTTAAATTTGGTGTTCTAATTATTGTAATTTTTATTTAAATTGATGATTACTCAGAAAGTCATTTCAATGGTCTCAAAAAAAATGTGAAAATGATTTTTGCCAATAATAAGTAACTAAACTGAAGTTAAATAAGTTTTTTTTTTTAATTTCTGAATTGTACAAAATTATTTCGCCCTATTAAAAATATTTCTCATGCTTCATCATAAGTTGCAAAGTATCTATTCAACACGTTCGTGATTATTGCAAACAAGAAAAAAAAATTTATATTGATCAGCCATCAAACCTCCTGAAATTTCGAAAGAATGAAATAAAGCAAATTTCAAAATGGAGTAATATCTTCGTTGTATTTTTACTCTGAAAAGATTTGTATCGCGCGAATAATAAAAATAAAAATAAGATAACGGTTAAATTGTTGTGTTATAACATTGGCCTTACAGCGTGCTGGACGCCAAATTGGTGTCCTCGTGTTTGAGTTGGCCGTCTAGGGCAAGGGCCCATTTATCTTTGTTGTTGGCGAGAAGCGGCGTCAGGGTAAACACTTTGCTCAGCGTGAAACCTGGCCCCACCGGGCATCCCTCCCTGACAAACATTACAGTTACAAGTAAAACCGTGTGGTGGGTGTGCATGTGTGTATGGGAATGTTTAATAGACGTAGAGCAAACGTTGGGGTTGGGATTTCTATAATAATTCCCATACGCCAACCTCTTTTCCAATTTTTTTTTTTCTTCAATTTGTTCTCCAATTGACAATTTTTTTATTACGACTGACATTACCCAACAGTTGAGCTCGACAATTGATGGAAAATGAGACCTAACAGTACCTAACAGTAACAAAAATATATGTATTCAAGTCTGGATAATGTAACCCTAAAATCTATCGCACAATTTTCGAATTTTTATTTATCCTATCGAATCGTCTCGATAAATTCTCAACGTCGTTTTATCGATCGAAACCACGTGAATTCGGCTAAAGTAATTACGGAACATGTTCTTCAACATTGATTTTCGGGAGTAGCTCTCGTATCGCTGATATTACAGAGCTTGCGAGAGTTTCCTGATACGCCTTCTCGGCCTCAATATACTCAATTAGATATCGTGGGCTCTATCGGGTCGAGTAGACACCGGAATCAAGAATATTCTCGTCATAGTGCCTCGATAATGGAACATCAACGTTGTCAGTGTAAGTATGCCGGTCATGTGTATTTGTACACACGTATCTATAAATGCACAACGATGTATATATGTATTGATCTGTGCGGCACAGCTGCAAATAAAAGCTACAAACACGTTTATATAATGACGAGCGAGGATTTCGGGATTTTTTTTTCTGCAAATTTATTTTGTAATTTTGTGTGTCGATGCGTGTATTGTTAAGTGATTCGCAGCGAGAAAATACTTTGTAAATGTGCGTCACAACGTTTAAGTTCAATGGTATTCGCTGTGCCGATGAAGTAGCACGTAGAGCTGTCGCTTAGCCGAAGTTTTTTGACGTCTCTCCTTGCGATAAATATATTCTTCATTACTATTAAAATTATGAAAATCCTCAATTTTTCTATCTAAATGTTTTTCAGAAACTGTATAATGATATCAAATGTTAATTTGCGTTTTAGCTGATGAGAGCAACAGAATCATTTAAAGTTACAGCAATAAAAAATTAACGTTTTTTGTCAATTCAAGAAATATATTCTCTTGTAAAGTTTTATTTTTCGTTTAGTATGGATTAAGGGGTATTGGTTCTACTCTTCGCACGCCAGCAAATGCACAGCCACAGGACAACGGAGTGAATGACCATGTGAGGATCGTAGGTGTGAGGGTTTTGTGGGTGCTCGTACAGATTCGCTGATGCAAGGGGGGCGGGTGGGAATGTGAGATGGGAAATACTATCACCACGGACTTCGACTTCCACAACCGGGTTAAAGTAATAACTGCGTACCGAACGGCATCAATAAACCCCATAACACAAAATTTAATCAGACAAAACAAACAAACGAACAAAATAAAAGAAAAAAACACCGGAAACGCAACGAAAAACCATTGAAAAAATTGATATGAGAATAGAAATAAATCACAAAAAGGAAAACGTAACGGGCATTCCATCCACCAACAAAATATCCTTGTTATTCATATTATTCTGTTTTTTTTTTGTTTTTTATTATATTATTATTTTTTTTCTTTTTAATTCAGATATAATCGCTCGAGTGGAGACTGCAAACGAAATTGAAACAGCAGCGGTGAAAATTTGTGATATCGACCGAATTGTTGAGAGGAGATAAGAAAAATGTTCGATTTTTGTAGATTTCGATTAGCATCGATTAAAAATAAACTTTGCCTCTTGAAAATATATTTTTAAAAATTTTTCTACACTGAAAAAGAGAATCACGTTGTCTTCGTAATTTAATTTTGATTATTCTCTCATTCGTCCGATCTGTTATCGTCGACAGAAATCCACCTCCGGTGACAATCGTGATACATGGAATCAATATAGTTCGTCCAAACGTTGACTGAAGGCTCGGATTATAGGGCCGGTCAATTTGGTCGATCTCCGCACGTTGGGTCAGAAATGAGGTGACCCGGGGCGTTGCGGAATTTATTGGCTCTTGAACCAATTCGTACGAACGACCGTGGCAATTCCAGCCGCGTTACGCAAGCCACCGAGAACAACGTTTACAATGTTTTCAGTCTCCACTCGTTGATAAACCGATTAATATTTATTAAATCGTGACGAAAATTTACTCGAACGCTCACATGGTGCTAGATGCGAGATTGGTGTCCTCGTGCTTAAGTTGCCCATCTAGGGCAAGACCTCGTTTGTCCTTGTTGGCGGCAAGGGTCGGCTTTAGAGAAAATACCTTGCTCATGGTGAATCCTGGCGCTACCCCTATACTGCCAGTGCAATAATCTTATTTTTCCTTGTCGGTTTCAATTTATTCTCAACGAAATCTTCTCGTCGAAAGTGCAAAAATTCTTTCTTCCATTTAAAAAAAAATTTTTTTCAAACGATTTTGAATTATTTGAAATTTTTTTTGACGTAATGCGGAAGGCAAGAACGAATTATTCGCGCAACGATAATTTAAATCTTGACTGGCATCGCGCGAAAAGGAATTTCCCACCCTCGACCTGACACGAACGAATCGTTATATAGTTGTTTCAATGGAAATAAACACTTCGTTGCCACGACGCGGAAATTATGTGGTTCATTACGATTGCAACGAAGGCTTTGGAAATTCAAATTGTCGCGAGGTACGGGGTCGGCTATTAACGCTACGATGTTAGTTAAAGGTCAATAATTTCGTTACGTTGCGTACGTATCGAACGAAACGTGCGTCAGGCGTCGTGAAACTCATTGAATCTGGTTTCGGTTTGATTATTATTTCGTTACACCGGGTGTACAATTTGATTCGCAATTTGTGGGATTGTTTGAGGGTGAACGGCGATGGCAAAATTATTGTTTTTATAATTGTTTTGTGGAATTTTAAAGACAAATTTCGTCTTGAGCGTATTTGATATTTGCCAGATTTTTTTTTTTTTTTTTTTTCATTTTTTCATTTTTTCGTTACGTCGACGAAGTGTTGAGAAGAAAAATTGTAAATTTTCAAACCCCGCGACGTCGTAATTGCAAATTTCCGAGACGCAAAGTTGACACACCCGCGAGTCGTGAGATATTAAGGGTTGATCGTCGGCGAGGCGAAATTCTCCGAGGACCCGACGGGAAAAAACGAGATTCATCGAAACGAAAATTTACTTTCGTTCGATCACGCGAGCCTCGCTCAAAAAAATATCACTTATTCGCGAATAATTTCGTTCCGTAACAACGTAAATTATAATCAACGTGACTAAAGTTCGCGTTTGTTATTTCGTGACTGTTCCGTAACGCCGAGTTGCTCCCACGTTGCTGAATTATTTCTCACGCGAACGCGATTCTCGACGACTAAAACTAATTTGAATGTTTTGAATTCATCATCAACGTGAAAAACTTTGATGTATTCACGTCGTACGCGTAGATGCACCCAGTGAGTCAACGTGGATGAATAAGCAGTTTCATGAATAACGAATTATTTGCGAAGTACTCGACTGCAACGACGGTGAGTTTAATGCAAATTTTTACGTCAAACGTTCGATGAACATTCGTACGAAATTTTCTTCGTAAACGATTTATTTATTGATTTTGAGAAAAGAAAAAATTTCAATATTTTTCAACAGACAGAAATATAATTTTTTTGATTTAGAAAAAAATAACCAAAATAGATTATTTATTATTGAATGAATAATAATAATATTAATTATTAAATGAATAATAATAATATTAATTATTAAGTGAATAATAATAATATTCATTATTAAATAAATAATAATAATATTAATTATTAAATGAATAATAATAATATTCATTATTAAATGAATAATTAACTCAACTGATCCACGATTTCATAATGCACGAAAACTACGATTTTGGTTCGTTTTATCAATTGAAAAGTATTAAACGTCATTCACTGGTGCCTCATCGCGCGATTTTCAAATAGTTTTAAAGAATGAAAAAAATTTAAAAAAAAAAAGTGTACAAATAAAAATTCATGTAATACTCACTCGCTTTCCGCTTCGGCGACGGTGCACTTGTACTGCGCCGTCGAGAATAAACAAATATCGGCAAACTGTCTGACCGATACTTTAATTTTTTTAACAGTTCTATTGCTGTTGTTCGCTATGTGAACATTAACGGCAACATTTTCGCCGTGGTGATAGAGCTCTTTGTCGAGGGATGCTTCGAGATGCAACTTGTTGGGCGACATCATGAATTCTTTGCTGACTTCGACAGAGGGTTGCTCGCCCTGTTTCGACGGTGCGTACATTATTTTTCTTATCGCCAGCCTCACCGAATTTCTGCAACGACAACGAAGTTCGTACAATTTACATTCGAATACACGAAATAATGATTATTCTCCGACATTTCCTGTTAACACAATGCTATAATTGCTTCTTTTGTCATTTGTTTTTTAGGGTTTCGTACCGTTAAACGGAACCCTCATAAGATCACTCGCGGGTTTGTCCATCCGTCACAGCCAATTTTCTCAGAAACCATGCGACGTAGATACTTGAAATTTGGCATGGTAATACATCTTATTAACCCACATACAAGTATTGAAGACGGAGAAATTAGGTACTCAAATTTTTAAATAATTTTATATGTGATGTATCATTTAAAAGCTAATTTAATAGCTAATTTCAAAATATATGCTAAAAAATATGTGAAAATCGAGCATTTTCTACTCCCCTTATTTCTGAATTTACCGGACCTAAAATAAATTAAAAATCAGGGAATATAGCGCCTTACTTGAAGTTAACAACAAAAAGTATAAGGAAAGTCCTAGGTCTTACAGGTTCTTAGAAATAAATTAATAATTAATAATAATTAATAATAATTAATAATAATTAATAATAATTAATAATAATTAATAATAATTAATAATAATTATGAATAATTATTAATTATTATTAATTATTAATCATTAATTTATTTCTAAGAACCTGTAACACCTAAGACTTTCCTATACTTTTTGTTATTAATAATTATTAATTATTAATAATAATTAATGATAATTAATAATCAATAATAATTAATAAATAATAATAATTAATAATTAATAATAATTAATAATAATACCGCCCTAATCGAGCTCGCACTTGATCGACTGCTCTTGTTTCGGTATTATTCAATATTTTCGCATAATTATTATCTCGACTGTTGAGAATTTGAAAAAATCGATCTACTATTTTATTGATTCAATTGTTTTTCGTACCGTTTGTGCGGTTTGTCGTCCTGCGTCTCACCCACAAACGCTTTGAGTTCGTAATCAACGCCACACGGTTTACCGGTATCGCCGGGTGCCGGTTGCAGGGTCACCGAGGCCGGACAGTGCGGCGGAAGTTCGAAATAGAACGGATAAGCGTTGCTACCGAGTTTCTTCACCAATCTCTCTTGTAGCCGCGTCAATTTTCTCGGCGACTGGGACCCGGGCACGACCGGGTAGATCCGCTCGGCCGCGAGATAAAGGTCTTTTCTGAAAGTTAGGCCGAGGACGTCCAGGTCTTCCCGGCCGTACCTGAAAGCCGCCAGGACGTGACCGAAGACCTTCCGGTCTTTCACATAATCCGGATCGATCAGCATCACGCCGTCTGTAAATAATTAAAATAAGAAGAAAAAAAAAAAAAACGTTGAATGTAGGATTCAAAAATTGGAATTGGAAGATGTGAAATATAATTGACAAAGAAACACGTAGATTCGTTGAAGTCTACGTGAAATTTGTTTTTATTTATTAATTGTTTCAATTTAATTTTATTCTTTTTGTTTCGTTGTTTTTTTTTTTTTTTTTTTTTTTTTTCAATATGATTTTTACAATTACTCACCGATTGGATCTACGTGCGTTATGTGATCGACGAAATCCCTCTTTCCGAGATAGACCGTGATTCTTCCATTTTGACTGGATTTTTTGAAGACGCGGGTCGCCTGCCGCCTGCTGACGCTGTCCACCGCGTCCATAGCGTTATTTTTCAACCCCACCGTTGTTTCTAACTCATTTGAAGAATCGTCGTCAGCGTCCGAGAAATCGGATACCGAACTGTCCGACTGTAACATAAGAATTTAATCCAATCAGTATCGATTATTTCACGGTCATGAAAAATGTTGTGCTTAGTCGTTTGGTTTGTTTTTTTTTTTTTGTTTCGATTTTACAAATGTCAATCGCCCCCACATTCTCACAGTAAATTATATCGAATTACAGTCCATTTTCCACATTGCATGATTTTCCATAATTCTTTACAATATTTTCAGCGAGACGATTTATCAACGATTCTGCCCTTCGATAAAACAATTTCAAAAACAAACAACAAAAATTGCAAAACATTGTTGTAAATGTCGCAATCGACGGTTCTATTTCGAAGAAAAATTCCGTCCATTTCCATCGCACTAAAAAAAATAATTCCGTGACAATTTATTCGTAAAAAAACATACGTGAAACGAGAACGATGGGAATAAAGAAACAATAGCGAATGAAATTCAAAAAAGCACGAGAAAAGGATATTTTTCGCGTATCCGTGACGTATAACCGTCGTTTTTATTTCGTTATTTATTACACGTGATGCGGCAAGTGTCCGTAGAGCTCTCGTCGTCGTTTTTGCGACCCTGAAAGCTTCGTTTTGCGGCGACTGTTACGCACATTGAATGCGTACATTTTACTACCTCCACCTTCGTATCCCGGGTAACTTTTATAGCTCGCGCTCGTAGCACCGTGTCGAAAATGGCGATGCGAGAGCAGTCGCACACGTCCGTATATCCTGCTCTCGGCCATTGGGAATTCGAGAGCCCTCGTGCGTCACGTTATTTCATTTTATTTATTTTTTTTTTTTTCATCAACCCGACGTAACGTTTGCCACACGTACGTGTGGGGTGTAACGATATCCACATCTTATGCGCGCACGTGAGATCCTTTTCTTAAATTCGTACGAGCGTGGGCGTGCGTTCATTTGTTTTCAATACGTCTAACGAAATGCCATTGTTGCACGGTTTAATCAATTTGTCAGTAAGAACAACGTAACGACGTGTGTGTATGATTTTTTGTTGTTGGTTGCATGACGACGGAACGATCAAAGATCGACGACCGAGCACGGATGTCGCGTCGAAAGCCAAACTGGTGGGCTCGCTATTAACGTCAGGAATTTATATGGCACAGCCCTGATACGTATATTAAACTCACGTACGTATATCTATGTATATATAAATTTTTTTTTACAGTATGTGCATACGAGACGTTGTGCATTGCATGGAAGCCGTCCCCTCTCGATTCACCGGTCACCAACGAAGAATTATAAATTACATACGAAGCATGTATGGTCCGGCAGAAGTTTGCGGGGTCGCTGCAGGGGCTCTGAGTACAAACGTCACCGGCAAATAATTAGCACGACATCCTTATAGTAGTTTTAATCACCTTGAGCATGGCTTTGCGTTGCTCTTATCTCCCTCTCTCTCTCTTGATCTCTCTCTCTCTCTATCTCTCTCTTTTTCCTCTTGTCCTTCCGACGAATGATATTTGATACAATGCGCAAGCTATGCGCACGCCAGCCCAAAGTAATATACCTGTTTCTTAAGCTACTTAAGAATTCTTGGTTTGACGTATCAACAAATAAAAGAAAAATATCAACTGCAGTAAAAAAAAAAAAAAAAAAAAAAAGTGTTATTTATTTATTTTTTCTCTTATCTATTTGACAATGTCGTCGGGTGATGTGAGAGGAGCTCATTTGGAACTGATACGAAGATTTGTACGATGCGGATGTCTCGTCGTCCCGCGGCGATAATCAAGACTGAACTGGACGACAAATCGAGCAACGACTGTCAATTCCGTGGTGGCGGCGGCAGCGGCAGCGGAGGCGGCGACGGCTGCGGGCGATGATTGTCGCTGGGGTCGTAATTCTTAACGCGATAATGACGTATACGTACAATAAATTCGTCCAGACGTGCCGGCGTGTAGTCCGGCACGTGGACATGTAAACTCGTATATCTGACTTATTGGCGGATCTGGCGCGAGCCGATAGATAATACGCGCCGCATACGTGAAGCCGATTTGTTCACGTTGGCTAAGCTCGTTTTTCTTTTATCGCACGAAAACATATGTGATCGAACGAATATTGAAAGAAAAAAAGGAAAACTGTGTGCTAGTTAGAGGCTTCGAAAAATACAGCAATTACGACGCACTGTAGACAAAATCAAAGTATACTTTTTGGTCCAACGTATCGAAATAATTGAAACTGGTTTATTGGCTTGTAAAAAATCTGATCGATATTTTATTGGAATAATGAAAAGTATATTTATTTCTTTCTGGATAGAATTGTAAAATACGATTTCGGTGGTATTACGTGAATATTGGAAATTTTAGAAAAATTGAAAATGTGTTGTTTCGCGTATTGATATGTGATAATATTCGTGAGGGATGTAATATGTATATAGCGGATGATAAATCAGTGGGAAGAGGAAAAACGTCAACGACTGATTAGGTATGCGGAATTGTCATGGCGCCATGAATATAGCGCTATGTATCTGATTGTACAACTTGTTATATTGAAATACAGTAGGAATCTCGATTTTTTTGCACGTTAATTGATTTCCATTGCTCCAAAATCGGAGTTGATATTCAACGGAGAGTAGCAGAGTAGCAGTAGTCTCGATGCAGATTTATAAAGATATAGAAATGCGCGAAACGTCAATCGAAGCATTGTCGCTATACTCTCATTCGGTTATCCGGAGGACAGCCCTGTAATTGTAAAGCAAATTCTCTTGTAAAACGAATTCACAGATTGAAAATCGTTGTTATAATAATTTTACAAAATGTGTTTATCCGAAAGGCCCAAAGGCTTAACCAATAGTGTGACAACTCATCGACGTCCCCCCCCCCCCCCCCCCTCCCCCCAGCAGCTGTAGCCTGATTGGCCACTGGCGTCCCTTATCCGAACTTCCCTCACTACTGCCTGATCAGTGGCGATTGTCTCATTCAGAAACCCCCCCCCCCCCCAGAAGAGGAAGAAAATAGCGGCTCTACTGTACAATTATGTATTGCAACTTGCCTGTGATACCCGCTACAAAGTGCGTGAGCGATTATTATGTGGACCTTTGTCGCGCGCGTTTCGCAACCGTGTACACTTGTACGATGTATGCTTGATTAAAACACGCAGAATCACGACGAAACAACCGGGGAACCCGAGTCTGGTTTACCTACCCGCGACCCCCCGCCGATTGACGTCACGAGCAAAGACTAATTATCTCGCGGCGATTTCGCTCTACCGTCGAGTAGATACGCGCGCGATTCGCTGCAGATGCGATTCCCGTGGTGTGTTTCGATTCCGCGAAAGGAAGTTTCGGGATGCGAGGAGGAAAATAACGAGTAGTGTTGTCATCGATTTGATACGTTCGAATGATAATGATCGTGCGGGTGTAGAAATTCATGGATTTTCTGTTCTGTGTAGTTCTTTGAGATACGAGATAATATCGTGGAACTTTATAAATTAAAATGATTATTTTATGGGTGTATATAATTGGAATTATTATTATTTGAGTAGTTACGTTAAATAAAAATACAAATCATAATAATTATTGATGATATTATTATTATCATTATTATTTTCTTATTCTATTTTAGCGTTGATTCTCATAGGAGTGATATCGCTCTGATTAATTTTTTTTTTTCGTGTCTAGCGCCGAGTTTCAATAATCTCCTTGAGAATATCTCTAGTAAATGATTTTCCATCCTGATACGAACCCATTTTCAATGAAATTCTCAGAGAATCAATAACATCAATGTCGCATGAATGATTTGATCGATGATCAGCAATACCGGAAATGCACCGGTAAAATTTTTTTCTAGGTCGACAATGCACGAACGACATGATCCACAACAACGGCGTAGAGTCGTTCGTGTATGAAATATTCGCGATGTCGTGGCGAGCTTTTTTTTCTCTCACAAGACGAATGGCGAAAACACGTACACGCTCGGAGTGCCCTGAAAAGTGCTCGTTCGTGTAAGAATATGAGGACGGTGGTAGACGAGCCAAGCAAGGCCGTAGGTCGCGTGCGAGAAATGAGAACGACGAGAGGTAGTCAAGTATAAAGTACAGTGTAGAGTGTTGAAAAGCAAAGGGTATCTTGTACATAAGTCGCTACGCCACGTGGGGTTCTGTCGTACAATTCCGAGGTCGGTGGAATACATTTTTTCTCATTGTGATTGTTCTATTTGTCATTAAATTTTTAACACCAATTAGTGATAAACTTAGCAATTGTTTGCTTCGTTAATAATCAATTTCTGATAACGTTCGAAAGTGATAATTTCAGATAGTATGAATTGTTTCGAAGGAGTTTGGATTCCACACCAAACCCACTGTGACGTCGTGATAAAACGGGCTAGACGAAGAGCAGTGTTCCGAGGTGCAGCACGTGCGAGAAAAGTACTGAACAACAGCCAAGCTGCAGTATAGCAGCAGCCAAGCTGTTGGGTAGCGTTAGCCTAGCTGCTGGCTAGCGGCAGCCCAGCTAAATTCTAGGGTCAGCCTAGCGACAACCTAACGGCAGCCTAACTATACTTCAACAGCAGCCTGCGGTTGGTGAGGCAAAGAGCGACGAGCACGGGGGACGTGCGAGACAACGACTAGTGCTGGTTACAACTGATAGCGCCGGGGTATCGTGCTATACACCCGAAGGCTGCACTTTGATTCTCCCTCGGTGCTCAAACGCACACGTCCGTCACGTACTCGTACGTCTACACGCTCGCGACGAACCTCGTTATCTGCGGAGTTCCCGGCCGAGGTCGAGTTCCCCCGTGGATGACGACAGGGAACTCGGTCTTCACATGGTTCAACAACGCATCCGTTTGCACGTATGCAACCGGTGTTACGTGTCGGGGGTGTGCGCAGCCGACTACAAGCCGGTTAAAGTTTCACCGCGAAACGACCCACATTTTAGACTTGTTCGCGGCTTCGCAACAACATTCGGCCTCCGATGGTATGTGTTTGCGAAAAGAAAAACCGATAATGCACGTCTACTTCATCGACTATAATTTTATCAGAGACACGAGCAAAAAACGCGGAAAAAGAGATACTCTGTTCTTTTTTTTCGTGGTTAACGGTCTTACGGAATTCGGGGATAAAGAAGAACTTGGAAGGTAGATGGTTGCACGTTGCTTCCGTATTTTCCTCATTGTTTTGATCTTTTACTTGATTTTTCAATTATTACTTTTACTTGTGATAATATTTCTGTGAGATGGTGAGACTACGCTGATATGAATTTATCGCGTAGATGAAGCTTCGTGAACTGGTATTATTGGAAAAATTAAAATGTTTATAGCATTTAAACCACACCATCGGTTTTCTGATGCGAAAAAAACAAAATAATCGTTGAGTCCTTTAACTGTGACCTGTTTATTAAAAAAAAAAATAGTTGATAAATCTAAAAAAAGATATTTCAAAAAGGATAACGAGCGCAATAATTCATCATTTTCACGCGTACTTGATCTTGTCGAACGAAACACTTGTGGGCTGATTGCGTATCGACGTACAACCGACGATAATCAATCGGCCATGTGGCAATAAAGAGAAGAAAAAAATGCAGAAATAAAAAAATCATGAGAGAACTTTCGAGTCACGACGACGATCGGCATCGTGCGGGATCGTGTAACTGCGATTGAACTCCGGTTTGACGTCACGACGAGCCTCGAGAAGCCACATTGATAATTGCGTAGTACGTGTACGAATGAGAAATCTATCCGACGCGCGTACGCGTCGCGAGAATCGCACGATTATCGTTCGGTCGCTTGCACTTACCACGTGTGCATCGGTTGACTCATGCACGTATAGGCGCTCTGCTGCCAGAATCCGACGAAATCGTATGACCGGAAATAGCTCTCTATCGGTGCATCCACCCCTCCTCCTATTTTTTTTTTTTTTTGCAAGCTGCAGTCATGACGTAAGGTCAGATTTTTGGCAACCGGATGGTCGGTACGGACTCCATCTCCACCTTTTTTCCTGTTTTATCGCCTCGCCCCCACCCTGTCCCGCTCTTGACACTCTTCTATTTGCTGCGGTCGCGACGATCGATAAAATCCTCGAGGCAGCCGCGCTTCACAAATCTCGAAACACTGACGGAATTATGTGGATCTTTGGAACGAAAGCAAACGTACTTCGAGGAACGATGATCGTTGAGATATCGCCGAAGACCTCGGCGAAATCGTAGTAGCTGCAAACTGGTTGTGGGTATATACATGGGTGTATATCGATGACCGAGAAATCATGGTCGTACGGAGCATCGCAAGTACTTCCTCGACGTACCCACGCGGCTATCGTATTGCCAATATCGAAACATCGACTGTATGGATTCGTTCATTTCGAAATGCATAAGATACTGCAGTGCTTCGCGAGAATCAGTGACGTAACGACGATTTTTATTCGAATAGATTCAAGACCTCATGAACGCTTTTGGTGAAAAGAAAAAATTCCCAGCAGTACGAGATCAATTCGCATGTGAACATGACTGTGCGATATTGAAACAGTGTTATCTTACCAGGTAGGCAAATTTACTTGCTATCCCGAATTCTAAATGATAGACGTCGAAGCGTGATAAGAATAGATCTGTCATACGGCGATGTTTAATTAACATAAATACGTCTTGCAAAATTTGATTTGTGTTGGGATCCACGAAAATCTACTGGCTAAATACATATTTGCCGATGGACGAACACAAGTGGTTGCCGAGGTGCTTTCGCAAAACTTAAGGTGGGGTTTTCGGCAGTCGGAGGGTTTAAAAACTCCGGGCCGACTTAGCAACGCGGCACTTCAATTTCATTTTCTTGTAAATCGATCTCGGTTGTAAAACGCGTCTCGATGTTTCACGTATTCGTGGCTATTTGCCTGTTCGGCGGTGCTCTGGCGCGACCATCGAACAAGACTTGTCCACGTTTTGAACCTGTGAAAAATTTTGATTTGACCAAGGTAAGTTTACGGAATATTATTTGTACTCTAATCTTTTGTACATTAATTTCATTTCAAATATTCCGTCGACTTTTGAAGCCGTCAGAATGTAGATATTCTAACAGGTCAACAGTTAATTCTGTACATAATTTAACAGTTATTGGGGAAAGCAACGATTAAGAAAATCTTTATTTTTATATTTCAGTTTCTGGGAACGTGGTACGAAGCGGAACAAACTTTTCCACAGCCTGAGGTCGTGTGTGCAACCATGTGGTGCTCTACTAAGTTTGGTTGGAATCGCGTAGTCTTTCAATGGCTAAAAATCAAAACGAACGGGTAAGAATAACCGACTACGAACATTTTATCGGCTGGCGAAACAATTCGATAGATTCGAATAATCATGAAATCTTCAGATCCCTCGATGGAGAATCTGACAATCCTGAACATTCGCTCGATGCTTCTGAGCGCACTGACTACGCGAAAGTGGATACGCTGAGATTCGAGATTGGCGATCGTGTTGTAGCGACCGATTACACTTCATTCGCCGTTTCATACTTTTGCGACGACCCGGACGTACGGTAAGACACGAACAAGAAATGGACATTTAACAAATGAAAATGTATTTGAATTACACGTTCAAACAAATAATCATGATTTATAATATGCGACAATTAAACTTACTACATTTGTGCAGAGAAGAAGAAAATAAGAATTACAGATCATTTCAATGAATTATCGTTTCAAAAATGGATTTGATATTCAATAGAAATTATGATCCATGATAATCTAGTAATGAAAGGATTTTTTCAATACATTTTCCTTCGACGAATGTTTATTCCTGGTCACGAGCAATATATATAAGTAACAGAGTTTGGAATCAGATTTTTTACCATCGAGATAAGAGCCTTAATCTGCCACTCGTGCGTGGCATCGTATATACGGTCGACATTGAGATAACTCGTTCGTGAATTTTTTGATATTGGTTTTATCTGTTTTTCCAAGTGTCGGTCGAAAAAACGTATCGTAAGACCTGAACGACGTTCGTAAATATTCAGTACTTGTTAACGAAGTTTGTTCAGCTGCAATCGACGTGCAGAAGTCAGGAGTTAGGCGTTGATACGCCGTAAATCTCATTTATCTATGCATTTTTCACGTTAATAATTCGAAGAGATGAAAAAAAATGTGAACCGTTAGAAAGAACCGCTTATTGGTTTTCCTTCTCGTCTAGGTTGAACATTTTTGTGTTTCTGTACTTCACGCGAATTTTTCGGCACCTATCGCATGTTCGTAACATTTCAGGGATATCGGACACATTTGGACCCGAGATCGATTTCCTACAAAAGACCTTCTCGTAATGGTTCACAAGATTATCAAGGAAAAAATCGGCAATCTTGAATTCTGGACAATAAATCAGTCGGCCTGCGCCTCGCCGACACAATGATACACAGTTGATAATGATGGACTGACTTTTTCAACGAAACTGGATGGCGAAAAAATTGAATTTTTATGAATATTCAATAAAAATGTAAATCGACGAGGCTCTGTTCAATTTTCGAAAATCAAATCCCAAAATTTCTTTCGAGAATTTCTTCCAGAAATTTCCGCGAATTTCCTGGACCTCTGGAACGCCAGATGGCGTTCGTTTACTAATTTCTTGCGTTCTTAAAAATAACGAATAACATTCTGACTTTCGTACTAATGAAAAAAATATATATATAGAGTTTTTTTACCTCACCAACTCGCACTGACTGAATTGTCCAATTGCTGTATTGATAATAAATGATTAACTACGTTTTGGGTTGATTATTTGACAGCACCACGAACTATTAACTTTTAGAATTTTTCCATCCCAATGCCTGTCTCCTGTCCTTTCTATTTATATTTTTCCCAGCTGATCTGGGACTGCAGGTTGTGGCTGACCATTACCGACCGTTATCACTAGCGCCGCGAGAGCTCGGAAAAATAAAAGGAAAAAGTTTCGACGACGAGGGCAAGGAGATAATTTAGTTTGATTTGAGAGGTTAGCTGTCGTCATCTTGACTCGAATGTGCGTAAAAAATTTCGGGGAAAAATTCGGAAATGCTACTTTACGAGGTCAAAAATATTCTCGTCGTAATATATACGAATATCTTCCGTATAGCAACACTCACAGCATTGACTTCGGTCCCAATCGGAATATGAAAAAAAAAAAATGCTTTCATCGGCAGCATTTAACGCTCCGAATTTATTGAATATAAAAATACAAGACGTGTGGAGAAGAAATGTGGTATGAAAAGCCATTTCTTCCGGAAGAGATGTGCATGAGCGTCTCGTGACTCGGCCGGTGAAAAAGATAAATGTTCTCATCTCAGGACACGACCGCGTCCCTCGATTTCGCGATAAAATTTGTACGGCGCGTCGTTTACAAAATTACATGCAATCAACTTCGTGCAAAGTAGCGGACGCTCTGAGCGTGCGAAGCGTAAAAGTGAGGGGGGAAAAAATGAAGCGCGAAAACATCGATCAAAGGGTGAGCGAAAGATTTGCGTTTTTGACGGAGGAAAAGATTTAAGTTGTCACGGTGTGCTCAAGCCGACGCCGCTGGCGCTTTTGGTCCAGAGAAGTTGAAGTCCAGAGGTTGTCACTGCGGGAAATAATGGACACGAACGATGAGCGGAAATGGAAAATCGATGTGTGACGTTTTTCCAAACAATGAACAATTTCGAACCGTCGAAAGCCGGATTTTCACTTCGTCGGGGACATATTGCCTCGTCCATCGGGATGACTATCTCCCATGGACTTTCCCGGCGACGACCATCGCTCCGCGAGAACCAAGGCACGAACGTTTCCCGCATTTAATCCTCGATACAAAGCAACGAAATCCCACCGCCGAAAGCTTTTCGATGTACCTGCCATTGTTCGAAACGTTCGAACGATCACTTTTAATTGTTCGACCGTCATATCGTCTACCGTGAAAATCCATCATTGTTCCAGCATTTCGAGCGGTCTATTAAAGGTCGAAAAATATGAAGGCAACATTTTTTTTACGGGCAAAGTATGAGACTCAGGATTCATTTCATTACGCTGGCAGATAAAAAGCTGGAAAATATATTCACGATGCACCCAAAGAAGGTGCTTAATAAGTGTTCTTGTAATTTCCGTGACATCGGCTTCTCCGTGAACAAAATTGAATTTAAAGTCCTGATGATTACTGCATTCGACCGGCAGGGTTATATTTTCTTCATTACATTTTATACCCTTTTTCTCAAGAGCATGCAGCAATTAGCTGAAACACGTCCACTAAAGAATCAACGTCCCGAAAAAAGTAATGAATTATGCTATGGCTGTTGGATTCTCGTTTTCTATCTTTTTCAATATTCTTCCTCTGTTTCGTCTTGTTATAGAGCGCACTCCTATTATTCTGTGAAAAAATCCCAACCGTACGATTCGCTTAATATTGACCAATTATTTCTTGCTGGACAAGCTCAATTAACTTTTTTTCGATTCACAGGAATGAAAACAAAGTTAACAATTACAGCAGAAAAAAATGGCTACTGTATATCGAATACAAGATAAATTAACAACGAAACAGGAACGAGAAGAAAGAAGATGTAATTGTGTCTATGCCGGAAAGAAATTTATGTCTTCGATGAAACGGCAGCAATCGCATGTAGGGGAGAGGGGGATAGCCCCGGCCAGCGGGTAGCCACGGCCATGTCTCAGATGTATGTTCGCTTTGTGTTTACTATCAATTTTTTAATTTTCCTGGGTTCTTTTTTGCCCTACGAGAAACGTGCGACTAGTAGAGCTCGACTTGTCTTCGTGTTCGGTCGTGAAAGCGTCAATACTGATTTGTGTGAGACTCGATCACGTCCCGCTCAACGTAGAAAAAGGTACACCGTTGAAAAAACGTAAGTAATTATAGTTTTTAACTGGCCAATATTCAGTATAATCATTATATCTTACATATTTTTTTCCGTTCGGAAAAATTAACATTTATTTTAGTACTAAAGCCATGATTTTGCCCAAAATCGAATCGGGTAGCTCCGGCCACCACTTTGGCGGGTAGCGCCGGCCATTCATTCGAAGGCCTATTTCTTGACGAAAATTCATAAAAAAAGGTTTACTGCAATTACCAGTTCTTTGTTTTCGTAGGTGGGTGTCAAAATGCCTAAGTTCAAAGGGAGAACCGCAAACCGATGAAATCGGAGCGAAGAAAACACTTTCGCTGCACAGGCATTGTGCCCTTCAATTAAGAAATTTTCGCAGACTTGGACTTTATGTGTTTTGCTTTGACCGATATCCCACTACCTGAAGATCGCGATAACCACCCAAAAAAATTGACATGCCCGTCTACATCTACCCGTCAGAAGAAGGTTTCAAGTACATCCAATAACGTCGACACAGTTAGTGATGTACTAAATACTTTGTTGCCTCTACCAGACGCATCAGAGAAGAGACTGTCCGTTCGAAAAAGACGAACCCAAAGAAGTGAGATTTTAACATCATCTCCTTATCAAAATGAGCTGATTGAGAAATCAACAGTTCCAAAGAAGAAGCCAAAGATCGCGATGAAAAATAAGAAGAACCTCACAAAAGAAAAAGCTGAGCTCATGAGGCATGTGTCAATATAAATCCAGACGATTTGTACTACACATGTGACGTTTGTGTCACCAAACATCGATTCCAACGCTAAATATCACGGTGGCCGGAGCTACCCGCCACGTTTCTGGAGAGGCCGAATTCAAGCCAAAGTTTTAAATAATTTTTTTTCAAGTTTCTGATAATTTATCATTTTTTTTGTACGATATTCTATTAAAATATATCTCAGTAATAATATTTGTGCAGTTTCGATTATTACTCCACCCTTAACCCTTCAACCCACTACGCTTTTTCGGCACCTTCCAACCCACTACGGGGGTCGTTTTCGTCCTGGCGTTCTTTGGACCAATAAAAGTGCTTTAAAAAATCTGAGAAAATTCATGGGAGCTCTTTTAATTTTCAACTTAAAGTTCCAATTGTAATATTTCAGAAAGAATTATTTTTTCATATAGTTTTTTATGAAAATATCGAGGTACGTAAGGAAAAATCACTTGCTCACTTAAAAAATCATAACTTGAAGCCAAATGAAGATATCTAAAAAAATCAAAGAGGAAATTGAAGGGGAAGAGTATAGTCATAATTAAAAAAATAACACAATCAATATTATTCGAAAGAAGTGCTTAATTTTTTAACCTCAAAATGGCCAAAAATTGAGTCCTAAAATCGTGTTTAAAAATATTCAAAAATATATATAATGATAAAATTAATTATGAAACGGGTAAACATCATTAGTAACACAATATTTTAAAATATCGGAGTAACTTTATTTTACGAAACACTCAGTGCAACACGAAATGCGGTGATCGTCGCAAGTTGCCTTGCCGCATTTTGCGCAGCAATGATTTCTTCAGCAGTGCGACTCGCTATGATGATGAAAACTGCGAAAAAAAATTTTTATAATTTTTTTCGCGTGTGCAGACATTTTTTTTACACTTTTTGAACTTCAATGAAAACTTTAAAACGACAAGTAGAAAAATTATTACCTGCCTTTTTGACCAACGCCGCCCCACTACGGGGGTCGTTTTCGTCCTGACGGAAATTGAATCGGCTGCTGCGACGGCCTGAGGGGAATTAGCGCGCTGCTATTCGGCAGGCGGGTCCTCGGGCAGCATAACTTTTTTTAGGAAGGGGATATGGCGCCTTCCGTGCCCGTTTTCAAAAGTTAAAGCACTTTGAAATTTCGCTTGGGACGAAAACGACCCCCGTAGTGGGTTGAAGGGTTAATTTGCGGGGTAATTATGAAAATAGAAAACTGGCCGGGGCTACCCCCCTTTCCCCTACAAAAGAGAACAGTGGTAGATGTGATAAACGTCGAGCGTATGAATTCACGTCCGCGGTATAAGTGGATTTGGATGATGGAATAGAAGAACGAGGTTGCGGAATGGAGAAACGATCGTTGTAGCGCGAGGTGATGTGGAACCGGGGGAGAAACGCGAAAAACGGGAAATCCATAAGCTCGTAGCGCGTCAAAAACTCGTCGACGTGTAAAACCGGGGTTGATTGATATTCGTTGCCTTCGGCATATCCGTGACACGCCGGAGTTGCTGAATCGTACATATTGCATTTTTATAACGAAAATGATGCCTGCGAGAAGTTTATGTTATTCGGCAAATTATTTTACAACTTGTGGAGATTTATTTTATCAATTTTTCTACCCTGTATAACGTCACAAATCAATATGAATCTTTTAGTTTTCAGTTCTCAGGCTCTCAGGATATTTATTTTAGAAACGAAGAAAATGTTAAATAAAAATAATAATAGAAAATTTGAAGAATTGTACACTTTTAATTCAATAAAAGATACGATTTAAGTTTTTACTATTAAAAAAAAAATGTCTCAATGTTCGTACGTAAATAATTCAAATGTAATATTTATTGGATATAAAAAATATTTTTCACTCTTTTTTAATCCGAGATCCTGATTCCGATCCGACGATCCGAGACTCCGAGAACACAATCATTTTCCAGCTTCACGATCGATTTAACAATTTCATTAAATTCCCCGGGCGATAATGTTCGAGCCGGTAAAGTGGGGTTGAAATCCCGAGCAACTTCCGGAATTACACCGCACAACACAATGTCGCACGTACGATTTGCTTGAGTCGTTGTGAGATGGGTTTTTGTTCGTGGCAGTGAGAAACTGGGCTCAATGCCGAGCTCGTGGAATCGATGAGAGAGCCGTCCGGCTCATTGTGGAAAAATGTCGCAGACAGAGTGTCAGACGGAGAAAGTGGGCGATAGAGTGGCTGATGTTGTCGTGTGTGGCGCGAGCGAATTCAACACCCGTCAGGCTAAAACGATTTCCTGTCGACGGAGTGGCTACC
This sequence comes from Sussaba pulchella, assembly GCA_963971145.1. Lineage (NCBI taxonomy): Eukaryota > Metazoa > Arthropoda > Insecta > Hymenoptera > Ichneumonidae > Sussaba > Sussaba pulchella. The sequence goes on from OZ020168.1 coordinate 4,054,318, forward strand.
GGAATTACCGGAGCACTTCGACGATATCGTGCTCGTCTACTTTGTCAGTCGTTTTTTTTTTATTGTACCAACTGTGTAAGTCCACATTCACACGTTATAATCTCTTAGAAGTCGATTGCAAAAAATTTTTTTCTTCATTCTTTATTTTTATATCTTCGGATGGTATCCCGGCGATAGCTCGAAAAATGAATGAGTCTTGAAAGAACGCCTCTTCGTCTAATGAAATTGTGCCAGTTTGGAGATGCGAATTCAATCGCAAGTATCCTGGATAGCCGACTAAAATTGAATTGTAGTGAGTAATCGATAAATGTCATAAACTTAAACGATCAAAACAAATGCAACTACAGAGATTTTCACAAATTAACACAAATCGTAATTAGCCCTGCATGCTGGATCGAAATTAGGATGATCAGAGTGTAAGACATGAACATAACAAGATTGTGTGTCGTTAATAAATTATTATTTATTTAATCGAAACAGAGCTGAGATATAGCATAACCTCAAATTAAAAAAAAGATTCGACTGAAATATATCGTGTTGTTGTCGAGTACCTAACTTTATTTTTCTACATCCATATATGTTTACTCATGCGCCGAGTAATGTCAGTATCTATGGGTTGAAGTGAAACGCGCCGCTATATGACGATCTTATCATTACCAATGGCCGTTTCATAGCCCACACCCACACACCCTTCCAGCACTGCGTTCGTCCCTATTTCCTCGAGACTTCGTGTTTCTGAAACGTGCAGTTTGTTCGCATTGTCGTCTTTAACATATTGGCTAACTGCCAATGTTGACTCACGATCGATCTCTTCTCATCATCGCGCAATGAAATATTTATTCGACAGATATGAAATACAATATTAAACTACGTGGTATTTACTGAAGAGATATGTGCACGTACATGAGGATACCCATATTCAACGTATTATTCCCGAGAAGAATATCTTCGATCACGAATATGGAACCAAAATAAAATCAAGTATCGGCTTGAAGTGTGTGCACGATTCTTGAAGACGTTCGATGGCCGTGGGTGGCGACTCTTGATTGAATCGAAGCTATATTGACGGGGTGTAGTGCAAACAACCTCGACCCGACGTAGCTCACAGGAAATTTTCCGTTTCTCTTCTCTTCTCACGCTTCCGCTTCCTTTCACTCTCCGACGTTCAACAACATATCCTTGATTGAATAGACTTAACCAAGAGTCTCTCCCCAACTATAAATAAAGAAGTTGTAACGAGTTCGCTAAGAAAAATAAAGAAATAAAACGTACAGATTCCATGAATGATTCACTCGAATCTCTATTTACAAAATGGATTTTATCATAGAAAAGTTCATGGAACGACCAATCATCGCAATTATGTGAAAATTAGTTACGTGATTATCTGTCATCGTGACAATTCATGATTGCAGAATCGAGATCGTCGAATAAAATGCCATAATTGGAATTATGCGAATGTGTGTATCTTATTCGTCGTAATTTTTTCTCGAGTGAAGACATCTTTTTTATTTTTAAGTAGAGGTATCCTAAAGCTGAGAGCAAGGAAGATCGTCCTTAGCTACATGTAATATAGCTATACAGCTCTTCTTAATTTTTATGGATCTTGATGTCTCACAGGTACGTGAAACAGGCAGAGAGCTTGACCTACTCGACGAAAGAGTGATTTTAATATTTTAAGATACCCCGTGGCTGGTACAGCTGGGACAACCAGGCAACCCCAAAACTTGTGCTTATGACAATGGAAAATTATTCTTTTCAAAACTGCGACGTACCTATACGCCTTGAATTATTTAAATATCTTATCGCGCTCAGATAGGGAACGTCGGGAAGCCGATGAAAAAAAGCGTCAAACGATTTTCGGTAGAGATAAATCACCGGAAAAATCTCCAGTATTTTACAAATCCGTTTGAAATTGCGGTGACGGTGACGCGGCGCGTTGAAACCGTCACTCCATGCTGAACGTAATACGGGTGGGAAAGGGTCCGGCGAGGATGAACACACCCGTCGCCGTCGTCGTTGCGTACAATTTCATTGCGTTGACAAGCGTAATTGGACGGTCAAGTATTGTCCGCGTAACGGTCGAGGCCCTGTCCCTTTGGAATCCAATCACTGACATTATATTGACGTGTCCAGGACCTCGGGAATATGGAGAAAATAGCCACGAGGTGGCACATGCGCGGGCTGGAAAAGCCTAAGGGTATATATTCGAACTCGTTGAGGGATATTTGGCCGGGTGAGGTTATTCGCGTATATCGCGGTGTCTCGTGATACGGTCATTTAGATCTTTTCATGCTCTCATCCTTTGGAACGATTCAATATATGGATCAAAAAGACTGGACGTTAATGCAGACCTCTACTACGTTATTAATTCGTGCCACCGAGGAATCGAAATTTTCCATTTGAATATCATTACGATTTTTGAACGTTAGTTAGTCGCAAGTTGGAGGCATCATTAGGACAAGTTGCGATGCGAACAAAGAACAATGCCGTCATAATTGAATGCACATTAAATACTTTTGAATGAAGGAAGAATCATCCAAATCGGTTAGAAAAATCTGTCAAAATAAAATCAAAAATCGTTTATCAAATAATTTCTTTCTTTTTATCTTCTTCTTCTCAATACGTCGAGAATCGCACGAATGTGCACTATCACAAGTATTCGTTGCGGGAATATACAGGAAGTGTAAATATAGAACGGAATAACAGAAGAAAATCACGCTCAAGAGTCTTGCGTTTCCACGAGCGATAAGTGGAGAAAATTCTTCGTCTTGTTTCTTTCTTCCATCGTAATTCGGTTCTTTTTCTCAGTCTCCGGCCCCACTCTCGAGATTCCCCCCCCCCCTCCCCTGTCATTACATTTTTTAACGTTTTTCGTTTAACGATATCGAGCAGACGGCGGCGAGCGCGGGAGTGCGGAGCAGCGATAGAGAACCGAAGAATGGCTGGCGAGCAGTGAATTCGAAATGTCGATGGCTTGGGTTCTATCGGTTCGTAAGAAAATGGCCTCGTAAAACCAAATCCACTTTTTCTTTAACCGTCCAGTACGTAATTCAACGTCACAGTCGACAAACCATCCCCCGGCCGTACGTGGGCCGTTGTGATTAATGACCGCGTTTACGTTTAATGCGAGTGCGAAAATGAAACGACGACAAATTACCATGAAGCGACGAATAAATTTGTGAATCGCAGATATTCAAAAAACTATCGCGCGGATTATGACGATTCAGTTCATCATCAGAGCTTGGGGTGGGTTTATCGAACTTTCGATGCTCGAGAAAAAAATATTAAAATTTGAGAAATCAAAAATATGAAAATATTGAAAAGTAAATATTTTTATACGATTTACGAAAGAAAAATTGGATAGACATTTTTTTTTGTAGGACCTGTCATTGTAATTGTCAACGTTTCTTGTCTGTTCCGGCTATGCAAACGTTCATGCTCTTGTGAAATCTATAAACGCGTTCTGACGCAAGGAAAATTAGTAGCTTCGAATTTCTTTAACATCTACGTAGCGATATTTATAGACACGACGACGATGAAAAAATCTCTCTTTTATTGGTCGTACAAGATGCGGGATTACCTTTACAGTTTATGCAAACAGTTATTTTTGCACGGAACGTTTACGAAGCCATGTAATTCGAGTCGTCATTACGCCGGTTGCTAAAATCTCCGCCAGTGTAATTTAGTCGTCAACCTTCACAATCGATTCGACGATTCGATTTTTTCCTAGGCGTCCGATCGTAAAGTAAAAATGGAACGATCGCGAGGGTACAGATAAAAATTGAGGACGATCAAAGTCCCGACGAACCAAAATTTCGCAGAGAGAAAATCTGAAAATTCTGATTTAACGGGAAATTACAATTCGAATTTTCAAAAATATCGAATTTATAAGAACCCGGAACATTGTTTATCCGGAACTCGTATCCGGCCTCAGATCACGAGAAGTTTGACAATCGAGTTAGGAGAACTGGCGAGGCAGAAAACACATTTGGAAATCGGTAAGTGTTTTCTTGGATTCATCGATGTTTTCCCGCGAGTTCACGAGGGATAACCAGGGGGTGGGAAAAAGCTTGGCGCCATCCTCTGCATGCACTAAATCCGACGGTAATGGTCTCAAGTCGTGCAAACTCAATTTCTCAAAAGGAATTGGCGTCGCGGCTTCGAGTTTAAACGAAATTCGCAATCTTGATTTTTATTTTTTATTTTTTTCGCTTTCCTCGTCGCGATCGCGGCAACTAACCCAAGCGCGGTTTGCCTCATCGTCGACGAAGGATCTTAGCGAAGAAGCTCTCGCGGTTACCTGCTCGCTAACGAGCAGACTATATTTGAAATCTCTCGGTCTACCGACGTCTGTGTAGCTTTTGCCAGCAAAGACGATGGAAAGGAGGATTATATCAAAGCTCGAAAGCTCCGGCTACGGAGTGTGCATACAATCTCTTCGACGAGATTGAGTTATCCGAGCGTACGTTACAAGATCCAAAGCTGCTAGAACACGTCTAGGTACACTTCAGCGAGCATGAAGTAACAAAGACACCGAGGCTTTCGTTGTTTTTATACGTACTGCCGGAGTGCTGGTTCGTGGGATTACAAAAAAAAAGCTCGTCACGAAAACAGGATTTCGGAGATTGTAATTAATTCAATTTTCTCGGGACAAAAGGGCGAGAGGAGAATGTTGTGTGTCGTTCGGGTTCGGTGTCTGCGGAAACGATTGTAAGAATGTATCGGAGTGCCAGACGCGGGAGGTTAAATTAGATGAGACTTTTTATCAGACGGGAGATTTTTAATTGACATTTTCTGTCGGGGTTAACAGTGCGGACTGATTCATATCCCGGGGCCCTGAAGGGTAAGCTGAAAGGTGGGGGGTTGGAGGAGGACTGTTGGAATGACTCATTGTACTTCATGCGCCTTTCGAGAGACAACGGCAACCGTCGAAGAATGTTTTAGTGCAGATCCGACGAAACGTTAACTTTTATCACGAGAAAAGGCGGATTATTTTTTTTTTTTTCATGGATCCTATCAATTTTCTTCGCGAAAATCTCTGAAAAGTGATTCAAGTTTCATAAATTTCAAAGACTGCTTCAGGCTTTAGGGCTGTAGAGGACTGAGTAAGGTCTTTCGACAATCTCGGGTATGCTTTGTCGGTGAAATTGCATAACCTTTACTCACGCTACGTCAAAAGTAGCGAACGGTGTACGTTCTTTTGGCATAGCGCAGTAAGCTGTGGACTATACGTGTGTGCGTGTGTGTGTGTGTGTGTTCAGGAGGTTGAGGTGTCTAGATCCAGGAATACTGAGCCATGTTAGGTTGGGCTCGTAGCTGTAAAGCGCCTCTGTAAATTCTCGCGCCATCTTGAGCAACCTGCAGCAACGTTTCGCTACATAAATTCTCTGAGTATTATATAGTAGAGCATAATATAGATGTATGGATAATTAGCTCTTTACTTTAGCCATATTCGTACTAGACATTTTTATCAGAGGGAAAATAATTTTGGCATACAATATCATATAATTTGACGAATATAAAAAATAAAGTTTAAAAAAAATATAAGATATATTGCGATACAAATTTTGTTATTCAACAAATAGTTTTAATGACGTATATAGCTATGTAAATAAAAAAATAAAAAAGAAAAGGATTTTTCAAGAAATAACTGATATTCAATTGCTTCAAGCGATTACAGTGTCTGTATAGAGCGACTGTGTAGTGTCGTTCGATGCTATTATTTACTTTGACGACACATCGTTTCATGGTCATCGGGAGACGAGATTTCGTTAAGGTGTTCACGTCACCTTTATCAGAACATAGAACGGAAATCGTTTGGAATTTGTGCGGTCCACTGTCCAACATTGTTTTCCACGAAACTCTCCGATGACGCACGATGGTCGAATATTCGGTGCATGTGGAATGTCAAAAGACATTCGAGGAATGTTCGTAACAGCACACATTCTTGGAACATCGGAATGTACGTCAAGGATACATACGCGGGAGAATCTAATCCAATGACAGAATTTTCGCTTCATGCGTTTAATTCCAGTCACGAGTTGGCAATGTACGAGGAATTAGCTACATTGGCGACTCTAAGTTTTCAATCTTATTATTTTCGCGGTTTTGTTTCTATCAAGGGGTTGCATGCGTTTCAAAGGTTGAAAAAGCATTTTTTCTTGAATGTAAGGAATATACGATCGAGGAATTATTTCATTCAAACTTTCAATCACATAAAAAAGAGACATTTAGGTATACAATATTTTTAAAAACTTTCGTTAAAAAAATTTGAAAATAAACTCATGTAAGCACAGATCGAGTCGACAGTGGTGAATGAATTCTCATTCTTGATCAGTCGGAATTTCGACTCGCACATGAGCGTCTAGCCGCAGCCTATTATCGATCACTTCGACTTACACACCCGGCCACGAGATCCAAAGGGCATACCGGTTGCATCTCTCCGATCATCCTGGGGCTCATCGGTTCATCCAGAACCGAGTCCCGGTACATAAACTCCTGCAATGCTCCAGGTCGGTAACTCTCGGGAGCTCCCTCTCGATTAATAGCCTCAGCTTTCATAGACGTCCGGTGCGGTTCGCGCAACTTCCGGCAAGATCGACGATTGCTGCGCCCCTCGGTCTGCTGAGTGCGTTCGAAGGAAACCAACGAGAACGGGCGCGACTAACCGAGCAAAGTGGAACTGCAGTTGCTACGCTGACCTACCTCGGGTAATATTTTGTTTTCTGTTTTTATTTTTATTTTTTTCTGCTTTTCAAACAATGAATACGAAAATCTCGACGAAAAATGATCGGACGTGAGTGAAGAAAGTACAATACTTTGTTATTTTTATGGTCACGTAGCCGAGAACGGGACCCATGCAGTTTTCTTATTATTCATGGCGTGAGTGGGAGTAAAAAAAAATTATACATATCTTAAAAAGTTTGGTCACGATTATTTCGGACGGACAAATTTGTTTTTATAGACCATTTCGTTTTATCGTTTCAATTTATCGCGATGAAACACCATTTTGGGATAAGTATTGAAGTAAAAAGTAAAAGAATCTTCGTAAACAGCGCGATTAATTGAAATTCATGACTTTATTTGGTCTTTCGCCGTGAGTTTGGTTCGTTGCAACGAATTTTCGCGCAAACGATAATCGAGTGTGCTCGAAGCTTCGGACCACTCTCGGCGACGAAGCGAGAGAGAAAATTTAATTCGCAAGTTTTCCGAGGAACTCCCGAGCGGTCTATTGACTTCCCGAACGTTTTCCTCCGTCGTTTCTCGCAATTCCAGGCGCGCACCTTCAACACTAAAGTACTTTCAGTGCGTTACGACACACGCCTGGACGTTCTATTTCGGAAATACTTTTTTTCTCCGGTCCGGAAGTTAATACTCGGAAATTGAAAATGGTGCAACGACCCAAATATGGTTGTAGTATTATATCTGAAGTTTTAAGGGAAGAACGAATGAGTCCGTGAAAAGATTTTTCGAGAAATATACTTCAATTCGTCATCCAATGTCCGCGTATGTTCGAATGAATTATTCAGTAAACGAGAGATCGAGGATGAATAATAGCTCAACGAGTTCCTCCTTCAAATTTATTCTCCGATTGATAATCAATTGGGAATTATGCGAATTTTGCGATCTTGGAAAAATTGCAATCTTCTGAAAAACGTTATTAACCGCAATCATACATAAATACATAAGGATATGAATTATGCATTTAAAAAAGTTTGAATCGACATCTAAATATTTCCATTGTCGCGATGTACCTAAATTTGTAGGACTGCATCGACACTTTACGTTGGGCAATTATCGTCGCTTGGTATTCCTTCGTGTGTAGAATCTAATCTTGCAATTGTAGAAATCGCCAATGACAACATTGTTTCCACCATGAAAAATTCGTAGTCCGAGGCAGGATTTCGAACAACTGAGACGACGAGGGAAAAGCGTTATTTCACTGGAGAAAAATCCGCTTCGTACTTTTTTTTTGCCGAAAGCACCGGTGATGGTATTTCCGCAGTCATTGTCGCCTAGTAGTCTTGGTTCGAAGAAACTTTTGAACTACCGAATTCTTTACGGTATATATATATATATATCTTAGATATATATATCTTCCGGTTACCCGGGCACAAAGCTTTCCAGGGAACTTTGTACAATAGGAGAAAAAGAAAAAACGCGGGCGCGCCAAAGGTGTTTCACGCGAGCTGTATGAGGCTCAGGTGCATCGCAGAAGCGCAGAAGCAGCAGCAGCAGCAGCGGCAGCGGCACTAAAGGTAACGGTTGGAAGGGGAAGCTCGGTAACGCATGGTACGAGTGCTTAGGCTTACAAAGCTGGAACGTTTTATCGTACTTGCGTTGTGGCCTTATGTGCGACTGTGCATACAGTCGTACAACACCCGCACGTGGCAAAATCGATGCAACTGTAAGCTGTTGGGTGGCACCTCCGCGTTGCATGAACTAATATAACGTTTGTGTACAGCTCGTACATAGTCATATTTTTCTAATTTTTTTTTATGTATACTCCATCTTTCTCTCTTTTTTTTTGCTGAAAAAGATTTTCACGTCATTTTGAGCGGTGTCGTGTTAGAATAATGATTACGATATAATATTGTCCCCTCCGTATTCCGTACTATTTGACAAAAAATAATTATTTAAAAAAATATTTTTGTTCAAATTTTAAATCGTTTTTATCATCTAATTTTCGCTGGAATATTTTTCTATTAGCTTTATTCATTTTTTTCCCGGAGCTTTAGAGAAATGGCGATTGTATGAAAAGCGCTGGGAGCCAACGTGGATCATGAAAGGAAAAAAATTCGTTTCACCGCGAGATTGCATGTGCGGTGGAGTTAAATAAATAACTGAATAACTTATGCATGCATGTATCTCATGTGCTTTTTTTTTTAAGCGTATGAATGTAGTAGCGAGCAGACGGGGTAACTCAAAATAATCTACATCTGTGCACGATAGTCGCAGGTATGGACGTGACGATGGTATATATCCAGTGGTTTGTGCGGTGACATAGAATGGCACTACCGCGGGCTGTGGTAATTGCCATGACGCATGGTCTACGGGGAATCCTCGAACGACCCCCGCAAGGTTCGGGTATCCACCCCGGCACGTATCTACATCTCTTTATTGCTGTATCTCTTATTATGATCTGGTCACCGTCCGCGTCGGTCTATCATTTTTGCCGGATCTCGATTTGTCGCACACGTTGTATCGCAGATTTGAATGTCGCTTTCGAAAACGAAACTCTACACCGGTCTTTGATAAAGGATTATACATGTTTTCTAAAATTATTTTTTGCGGATTCTTGTTTTATTATTAATATTATCGCTAGCGTTATTATTATTTTATTTCTATTTATTCTTTGTGGGAATGAGTAGAGAAGCAAGTTTTTTCATTATTTTCGTTTTATTATTACTAATTATGTCGATTTTTATTTGGGATCCAAATGGATGAAAATTGTTTTCCCCCTATTTTTTGAAATTTATTACTCTTCCCACCCGCAATGACATGATAAATTGCTATACCAATAATTGTGAGGCTCGAAGGATTTATTTCGAGGGACGCATCTAACTGAAGACCGTGGCAGAACTGTAACGAAAGCCACCCCCAGCAAAGAGTGAAGTGTGGAGTTGTAAATTTGAAAAGGGAGCGAGAGCGAGAAAATTGATCCATTGAAATTAAGGGAGGTGGAAAATTGGGGTCGTGGTTTATGGGCTGCGAGTGCGGAGCGAAGGAAGCGAGGGAACAAAAAAAAAAAAAAATGGCCGGAAAAAAAAGTGAAGAAAAAAAATGGACGGCAAAAGAAGTGAAGAAAAAAAATTGACGAGACAGGGAGAGGTTGTGGCGCTGAGTAATTTGTGTCACCGGAAAACGGAAGATGCGGGGCACAGACGCCGGAGGCGGTGCTCAACTCTCTTGTAGGGATGTAGAAGAGGGCGGGGAGAAGGGGGGGGGGGGCGGTGGGAAAAAAGCGAGCACGTGTTAATCGTATTTTCCTACTCGCTCCGCCGTCCCGGCAAGGCTTACTCGCGAGAAGGGGATTAAGGGAGCACGAAGCAACGTGCACTCGCGATAAATGCAACGGAGCTGTAACCCCGGCCCTTAACCCCGGTATTTTACCCTCGAATATATATATGTATATATATATATTTACACACACGTACGTGTGTCGGTGTATGCGCGATACGAAGCGGGAACGCGGGAAAGTGTGCCGACCGAGGATTTTATTTTATTTATATCCACCGAAGCAAAATAGCACGAGCGTATCCTAAATATATGGAAGATATGTAGATATATTACAAAAAAGATCGTGACTTGTCGGGTCGGGGGTAAGATGGATCGAGTCAGCTTTTCGAAGTCAACAACCCCGCAGGCTTTCGGCGCTTCGTGGTCCTGCCCATGGCGTGTATATAATACAACTTTTAATAAAATCATTCTTTATTCGATAGGAAATTTTTTTCCAATCAGAATTATTTTATTTGTGATATCTAGCTTTTCGATTTATGATTGTCACAGCTTTTCGGTGTTTCGAGGGACCACTCGTGGTCCTCTCGATTTTCTTGATTGTCAGTGGATTTGTAAGCAGGGATGGGCATTCGTTCGGTGAAAATGTAATTATAATACGTTCGTTAATAAATTATCAGGGATTATAATTGCTCTTGAATATCGGAACAAATTCTAAAACAATAATTTATCTGGATTATTCAATTATTAGCGCATGAATGTGAAAATTTTAATTGTTGCACGATGATTAATTATATTTATTTTGATCGAAACGAATATTTTACACACATTTCTATCGAATGAATGCCCATCCCTGTTCGAAAGAAGCTTAAAAAACAACGATGGATAATCAATTGATAAAGCCTGGGAACATCTTTGAGATCGTTACTTACAAAAAAATGTTAATTTAAATTTATGGTCGAATCGAGATCGAATTTTGTTAAAGATGGAAGGATTCAATGTCGCCGGGATTGAAATGTCCGAGACGAGCAATTTGTTCAATGATACCCGTCCTCTTGGCTCGGACAACATTGACGAGACGCCGTCAAGTCGGAGGGTCGTGCGGGGTCTTGAAACGGGGTTTTACGACGAGGGGGTGGATCGTGCAGCGAGCCGAGACGCAGGCTTCGAGATCTGTGTACACAATTGCTTAGTTCCACAAGCAATCACATATATATGTATATATAGACACCGAGATCTTACGTCGAAGCGAGCTTTCTCGGTGGCGCATACTTTTATGACAAATATTGATTTTTAAATTAGTGTCAAATCATTCAAGACCTTCCATTTCTTCGACAATCGAAATTATCAATTTTCTAATTACATTCTCCATGATATCTTAAAATTGTGTTTATCGAATAAAATATCGAACGTGGAATTTGCAAAAATTATTAAAACTGCGTTGATATCGCAACGATATTAATTAGATTCATCATTGAACGGTCGAACGTAAAATGATTGTAAAATGTTTTTCAACACAATTATTTTTAGTTGACACATTGGCTGATGAAATGAAGTTATTATTGAAAATATTGACGTTAGACCGATAAATCGACGCATCGTGAGGTATTTTTCGTTCGGAAATTTTGTGTTATCCAATTTAACGAAGATTTTATCGGATTCGATGTATATGCAGACATGTGGCTCAGCGGAGCAGTAAAATCCATCGAATTGCGAATCGGTTATGCTTCGCCGTTTTACCCAACGATATTTCAATCAAGTGCCGATGCATTCGCGGTCGCGGCTGTATAAATCAGATATGTAATTGATTTTACTTGTCGCTTGCCTCATATCGATTTTACGTCCGATATCTTATCTGTAAATCGCAACGTATATCTACTTTCGATAATTTATCACTGGAAAAGTGAGATTAAAAAAACAAATCTCTCACTGCGACGTTCGAACGTGCGACAGGTTGGATCGATTCGGAAAATCATTTACGATAAAAAACCGACTGGTCATTCTTTTTTATACTTTTTTAATTATTTTGCATCATCGCTTGCGATCGAATTTTCGTAATAACAAAATGCACGGTGTTGCTGATACACATTCATGTTGGACGAATGTGATATTGCGTCATTGAACAACTTGTTGGCCTATTTTATTTGTATCTTTTTCATCTCCATTTTTTTTATTGTGAGTCGTAAGCAACAGAGAATCCAAAGAAGGATGCACGGGTTTAGCGACCGCATTTTTGCTTCATGGCGAGTGTGGCTCTCACTCTCGAGGGAGCGAAAAAAAAAAAAAAAAAAAAAAAAAAAAAAAAAAAAAAAAAAAAACGTGGAAGAAGGCGCAAAAGAAGGAGAAGAAGTAGAAGAGCATCGGCCGTGGGAGATTTGTTACAGGGTCTCACGGTGACCCAAACGTTTTCCCATGGATTTCGGTGCAACCGGTTTCGAAAAAGTAGAGGTGTCTTTAACGGGTGAATGGGGGTTGTACGCCCCGGGGCATTCACCTTGTGCGATTATCTGCTCTTTCATTTTAATTCGTTCATTTTTTTCCCCCCGTTTTTTATTAGATTTTTCTTTTTTCATGATATTTCTTTCTGTTCTCGCTTCTTCTTCGGGGTGGCTGAGAATTTTCATTGACACAGCGAGGGAAAGTTTTTTTCGCGAGAATACACGACGTTGCACGGATTCAATTTTTCACGTGTGATTTCTACAATATGCGCGTTCCCATGGATAACGCGATGCATCAACATTCCTACGCGGATTCCTCTCCGGTTTGTAACGTCGTGATATTACGGTTTGTATTTGTGAAACGCCGGGAGCAAACTCAGCTTGTCGAGTTCGACGTTTCGTAATCCGGAAAATCCTCTACACGAATATGAGGATTTTTGGTTGAATTTTTGTTTTCACGAACGTTTTTATTCGTAAAGGATTTACGGTTTTTGACGAATATAGGATGTATATTTTTCGCAGAATATTTTAAATTTTGGTTGAGAAGTTTTTTAAAATGTTATTTATTTTTTGTTTGAAAACAATGCTATTAGCAGCATGTCACGGAAATAATTTTGACGGATATTTCGCTGGCAATATATTGTCACTAGTTGATTCAACAAAAAATTAATTTACTCCTTCAAGACTTTCGTCATAATTAATTATCAATAATGACAAAAGTTATTGTTTATTTCATGCATTCATGATGATAATAATTAAATTATTTCATTAACAAGAAAAAAAAACAAAACTGATTTTGACGTTTTTTCAAAATGAACACCAGTCGCAGAATCTCGTCTAAAAATAATTTGAAAAAAAAAAAACGAAAAATTATTTTAATTAATTTCCATTTAGATTCATTCGAGTTACAGCGGACAGACGCAAATTCCAATTAGAAAATAAGTGTTTGCGTTGATGCATAAGCGATAAGATATTATAACGAGACCGAATAGGGCAACGTGGCCAAAGGGGAAAGTGCATGCAAACTTTTCACTCCTAAGTTCGCATGGAACTCACGTTTCAAACGAAAGCTACGTTTTACAACACGCAGAATGATGTACGAGTTTCTACGACGACGGTGGAATTAATTTTCAAGATCAAATTTATTTCGAGCACGACAAAAAAAAAAAAAAAACGACGCAGCTGTGCGAACGTAGTTAGTTGGCAAATTACGATAACAATGAGACCGCGAGTAGCACCGACGTTTGCACCTTGTCCCTCGAATATTCAAAAATAATTATTTCAATCATCCGTTCAACGACGTTATATTTGCACAATAATGTTCAATTAATTCAAACGCAACGAAAAAAGAATAAAAAAAATATGAACAACAAATTGAGATTATTTTAAAATGTGATACAGGGATGATTTCTCGCAACCACGAAAGTATTTGATTCGGTTGACTCCAAAAATATGAAACGTTGCGATCAACGATTTCCGGAAGACCAACGAAAAAAAAAACTCGTTTATTGATATTCAAAAAAACCCCCGAAAAGTGACGTACGAACAATTTAAAAAATAAGAAATATTATTTTTTCAGCTCCTAATACGTATCCATGTTATGGCAAACGACTTATGTTGAACTCTGACAGGTCATACTCGGAACAAAACAAGTACAGCTGCTGCATCTTCTGTAACCTCTCGAAAAAATCCGCTCTCATCTTGACGAATAATTGATATAAAACTTGAAAACTACGTCGTTCCCAATACTCGATTATCAAAACAGCACTATCACTCTTACAATCGCAAATACGAAGACGAAAAAAAAAACATTCAACGTGTGCAAAGTTGTGCGTTCGTATGCTGGCGGCGTGTGTACCAAATACATATATTTTTCATTCATGGAAAATAAAGAAGCAGCTCCCCCAGTAAGGTTGCACTATCTTCGAGATGCAACGCATCGAAAATACACACGACAATCGAAAATCGACTCTTTAAAATTTTATTTTTACTCCTTCATCTAGTTTAAAAGTTTAAAGACCAACATTTCCGTCTAAGACAAAAGAAGCATCGTCACGATTTGCAAAAGAAAAAAAGGTGGGAAAACAACTGCAACTCCGTTATAAAACTGCGCGCATGAAAAGTTGTTGTTTCACAGCCCGGGAAAAACATCGAGCTATCCAGAGAAACGTTTGTAAATTATCTCTCCCTCAATCTTCCCTTCCCCCGTTTTCTTTCGTTTCGCAACACGCCGGATCGCCGGCTCCGTCAGCGAATCCGACACAAATCCACGTCTCGACGACAATTGAATGAAATAAGAAGAAAACAAAAAAAAAACAAAGACGGAAAGGAAAAAAAGAAGAAAACAAAATAACATGCATCAAACAGTAACTTACCCAAAAAGTTTCCCTGGCGTCGGAGCGAGCCCACACCCTTTTCCGTACCCCTCGAAAGAACTGTCACAATGGTTCGAAGCACCGTTCACGTTTAAGCCCGGACGACCGGCACTATCAAACTGGCATCGCCGATTTTATTGTGACGGAAAACTCGGATATTAGAAAGAAACGAAATCGTCAGAAACGTATTCCTACTGTGATTACTGTACGAGTGCTCGTCGTACGTCATGTCCTGAGGAGACAGCGCCGCGGAACAGACTGTTACCCGCCGATAGGGATATTTGACGGTGTGTCGTATAGTTACTTCGACGCCATCTTGTTTACGACGCGTTTTCAACGCGCGCGACGCTTTCGAACGTTCGATAAATCACGAAATAAAGTTTATACGACGAGTTTGCCAATGAGATAACGGACGATTACGTGATTGCAATGTTTTTACGATTTTTCGCGTATAATTTAATTCAAAATTTTTATCGGGAATATGTATGTTTATGTTATTTTTTCAGACATGATGCATTTTCGTACGGAACCGAATTTTTTCGAGGTTTCGGCCAATCAACGGTTTGGATTTTAGGTTGAGTGGGAGTTAATGCGGGAATTGCGGCAGTTTCTTTCATAACACGTCAGGGTCGTCCCACGCGTCATTTCGAAGGAACGTGGGGGAGGGCAAACACAAGCGCAAACACTTCTTTGCTCGGTGTATTGCGTTGGCTCGGCGAGTATGTTTCGTTGCGACGTTATTCTTTTTGTATTGTCACACAACGGATGAAACAATATATTTATTTATAAAACGTTTGAACGATCAATCGAGCTTTTGGATCGTCGTGGAAAGAAATTCCTACATGTTACTGTGATAACGAACGTGAGTAAAGCGTATCCCACGTCAGATGCTTTTGTTTTTAATTGTTCAATGTTATAAAATGTTTATATTTCATTAATTTCTCGTAGTATTGTTTACAGAAATAAACAATTTGTACGGAAAAAAGTAGTATTTCATTTTGATAGCCAATTTTGAGGTTAATAAGATAATTGTTCGTTTGTGGTCGTGATCAGACGTATTATCCTGTATTGTTATATTTGTACTTCACAATAATAACGATTATTTCTACAATTTTTGCGGAAGAGTAGTAATTTATTTTGTCACAAAATTTTGAGGTTAAGAGGAATAATGGTTTGACTGTGTTTGAGTAAAATTCAAGTAATTAAAATTTTGTTTTATCTTTGAACGTTACGAACAGTAAGTTAAAAGAATGTACACTCACAGTCTAGTTGGAGTTACAAGTCGAAATAAAGCGCCATGACGAACATATCTGCTTTGACCAATGGAAGAAAAATATCTATACAAAAAGAAGAATAGAATCAATCAATTTGCATTTACGAATTGATTTCTTAGATAGCCGTTGAAACGTGTCATTTAAAATATTTGCAGTTTTCTACGATGGCTGATGACAAGGGTGAAGAGCCAAGTATGGAAAGTCCTACAAAAGACAAGAACGTCGAAGGTATTCAAGCGATTTACACGTCGGAAGAACGTTCGGAATATTTCAGGAAATTGGAAAAATGGCTTCAAGATGCGTACGTGTGGCAGAGCATAGCCACGATGCTTCCTTATCACTTGCTGGCCGGACAAGTTTTACCTGACCTGTCGTCAGGTAAGCGTCAATCTTTTAAATTTTCATAGCTACCCCAGTTTTCAAAAGCAGACGACAAAAGTGTATCGATTGGAAAATGACGACTATAACTCGTTTTAAAACAACAGCCCAATCGTCAGAGACGCCACTGCAGGCCGGTGGGTCAAATCAGCAAAGTAACGAAGCGGTGAGAGAAAGACCGTATGAACCCTTCCCAGAACATACCCGACCACGCCCACCTGATGGTAAGTCATAAAACGAATAAAAGAATATTGCGACAAAAAAAAAATGATTCATCCATCGATTTTGCAACGAGCTATACAACATGAATAAAAACAGAGAGCGAAATAACGATTTTTCTTAACTCAAAACTCCAGTTAAGAGTATTGTAGCCATAATTGCTGAAGCAGAAATTGGAGTTTGTATCGTCGAATGTATGCATCCGAAATTAAAGTAACGTTTTTATATATGAAACATTGATGAATGTCGATATTACCGGCATATGAAAGATCCCTGTTATACCGATTTGATAGTTTGAATTAATCTTCAGAAACGATTTGATAAAATTTATGAAATGATTGTTAGGGTTGTGTCTCAATTATTGATAGGAACGTTGATGTTATTAAATTCTTTGTAATTGATTATTTTCCGAACTTATATTTAAATGCCAAATTAAAGCTCAGTCGATCGTTAATTCTGAATCGATTCATATAACTTCTTTAACTTTGCATAAAAGCAGTAGCGTTGACTATTCATTGTACCTATTCTCGTTTTTTATTTCTGCTAATTTTTTTTCGTCCCTTTGTATGTCAATGAAATTTAGTGTACACATAAATATGTTTGCAGGATACGAATACCGCATACCACCTGCATGGAGACGTTACGGCGCCGAATTTATCGATTCGGCCATGTTATTCGTACTAAAATTGCTCATAACCTACGTCACCGTGGACTTATTTCCGTCTGTGTAAGTAATCATCACGCTCGAAGTTAGATTTGAGAAATTTGAGAAATTTCCGACTTTTCGTTATTTTTCAATGTCAAATTTTTTTTTCCCCACAAGTATGGAGCCTCAATATCTCGAACTGTTGCAAGCGAATAATCGCATCAATTTGAAAGTGGCGGGAGAGATGGCCACAAGATTATTAATATTGGAGTTGATGTTTCGACTTATTCTTTGTATATACGAGGTAAATTTTCAAAAACGTTTACGTTTTTCTGTTTTGTTTTCTATTTCGTTATTTTGATAGAGCGTCGATTATCCGGACCAATTCGAACCAAACACGGTTAGTATGATCGAAGGATCATATTACGTTAGACAAAAGGAATCGACGATTCATTAAGAATGTTGTAGGAAAAATAATCACAAGCGAAATAGTCGACATAATCGTATTTTACCAAATTTTAATATTAATCGTCATATCAATTAAATTGATTTAATAAATACAAACGAAATAAATGAAATAATGAATATTATATTATATATTATTATTATTATTATTATTATTATTGTTATTATTATTATTATTATTATTATTATTATTATTATTATTATTATTATTATTATTATTATTATTATTATTATTATTATTATTATTATTATTATTATTATTATTATTATTATTATTATTATTATTATTATTATCATTATTATTGTTATTATTATTATTATTATTATTATTATTATTATTATTATTATTATTATTATTATTATTATTATCATTATTATTATTAATATTATTATTATTATTAGGTAGGTGAGAGTTTTACTTGCACAACTTTATTTAGTTTTTTACAAGGTATTCTCCGACTTTCCCCCTTTTACGTGTTCTCCTGTTATCTCCCGTGCGTCTGCAGGTGACTTGACATACCGCTGTACCGCATTTGCCGTGGACACGGGGAAACTGCAGAAAACCCGTGCCGGTACAGTCGACCCTATGTTTCTATGGTTCTCCGGTGATGCATGTAGGAGCACATAGTACTCCACCTCGAATGCACCACCGGGGCCCCAAAGGCACTGGTCTCCCGCTCCACTACTTAACTCGTGGGACCGCCGGAGTCGCACTCCGACCGCACACCTATTGGTGTCGGTTTATTATTATTATTATTATTATTATCATTATTATCATTATCATTATTATTATTAATATTATTATTATTATTATTATTATTATTATTATTATTATTATTATTATTATTATTATTATTATTATATTATATAATTATTATATTCGAAATTAATTGATGTGAGAAGAGTCAAAGAGATTTATATCGATTTTACGACAGTTTTTCGATAAAAACAACATTGCAAATCCGGATAATCGACGTTACGCTGAGTCAAACAGTTTACGAGTAATCCGACACATTTTTATGCGAATTTCAGGCATTCTGGTTGCAAAACGGTATGAACGGTACGTTGGGAGGTGCGACTCCGGGAAAATTCTGCATGGGTTTGATGGTCGTGCAATGCGAATCCATAGAACCGATCGATCGACAGGGCAACGTCGACATTGTTTTCGTTACGCCGGGCACGGATTTGGGTCTGCCGCTCGCCGTTGGCAGATCACTCGTCAAGCATTTGATGATAACTTTTATCTTTCCTCTGTGCTTCGGTTGGATATTCTACAGATTCAACCGTACGGCTTACGATCTTCTCTGCAACTCGTTAGTAGTCGAGGATCCTCAACGACACGCGAACAATCGATTGCGTCGAGCTTGATTCCTCAAAATTACTTCTCCGATAAATAATTGTATAATAACTCCGTAATGTGTACAATAAAACGAAATATAAAAATTGAAAAACGAAGAAAACAAACGGAATTTATCGAAAATTTCGAAAAACCTGAGAATTGCGTTATAATTCCATCCTCGCACTGTTTATTCGTTCATCCGATAAAAATAAATCCTAAATTTTCTACTCTATAAAATTTCGTTCTATTACTTGTTCTGGTAATTTTTTTTATTTTCTTTTCCTGGCCATTAGACCGAAATAATCCGGAAGTAAGAATTTTCCATCGATAAATTGCATTTGAAAATTGACGAAATCACAGACCTCATTGGATTTATCACCCTGAATTACTATATTCGATAATTAAAATTTGAACAAGTATCTCGTGATCTGACGAAAATTGGATGCATTTGACAGTATTTATTAACCCAGAATATTTAACCACAAATTGTCGCACGATTAAATGGAGTCGATTCGTCCAATTACCGGAAATTGTTCGATCGAAAGTTTCGATGAATTGAATCCCGCGTATGGCAATACCATCTGGTAGTGAGTTATAGCGAAAATATATAAGACACCTAGGAGGAACGTTTTTCCAACCAATGACGTCACTTCCCAGTCAAACGTGGCTGCCGCGAGCGAAAGGCAGGAGTGGCCGTCGGGATCTGTCAAGTTACAACTATTGTCATTCGTAAATTAATGTTTTCAACTGTTTTTACAACCTCGTAATCGTTTTAATCCGCGTTATCGTGTGTTAAGAAAAATAATAAAAAACAATATAATATAAAAACATATCTGTTACGTTGCTAAAATGTCGTCATCGGGTGATTTAAGTAACCCGTTGCGGAAATTCAAGCTCGTCTTTCTCGGCGAACAGAGCGGTGAGAAATTTTTTAATCTTGTCCCGTTTTTTTTCCTAGCATTTTGCTCGGTATTGCGAATTTGTTTTTCATTGTTGGACGATCGTCGGAATTTCGAGTTTTCGTTGAATTTACAAATTTACGAGTATCTTGTCTGTACGTGTAATGTTCGAACTACGGTTCGAGGTTATAAATCGATATTCTTCGAGGTCTTCCTCATGAGCGTTGCCTTTAGCCACTTGCCACCGTATACGAATCGGCGTTGGCGTTTGTGACAGTTTACCCCGGTCTCGGGTATACAATATTTACGACGTCGTTTATTTTATCTTATTTTCTTCTTTTTTTTTCGATCGCCCGATTTCATGCCGAATCCTACGTATTTTATTTTGGTGTAGAACAGCAATTTTTGTTTCCTTATTTGGAGATGTGGAGATTGGGTCCATGATGAAATATCATTGAGGACAATGTCAATGACTTGCTCCCATTTTTTATACCTACTTTCTCGATCTATTCGATAGGAGATAAGGTCAATTACTTTTCTCATTTATTCTGAAACGGTAATTTTTCGAGTTTACCATTTTTAAAATTTACTTATATTTTTTGGTATTGTCTGAATCAAGTCAGGAATAACAATTTAGGACATAATTCCGTTACAATTTATTTATTTATTGTTTTTTTCTTTTTTATGTATATATTTTGTTCCAGGCAGCGAATGTCGGCTTTGATTATTATTTTTCAATTTGAATGATTAAAATCAAATGAAACGATGATATTTTTAATAGTTGTCTTCATAATTGATTTTACAGAGTAGTATACCTTGTAGCGATACTGCCACAATTGATGGCAAGAATATTACCATAATATTATAATTATATTGATAAATATATTATTTATCATCTGTGTTCAAGACGATTCGATACTTTTCGTATGTTTCCCTCGGATTGCTACAATTGCAAAAGCGATAACTGAACCCTTTTAAAGTATCGTGCTCTACAATCAACATTTTGCATAAAAAAATGACATTGGTTAGCTGTAAAATCACGAGAGTCAGTCGACGGGGCTCCAGAGAAGTAACCGAAGGACAAATCTTGGCCAAGAACACTACTTTATCGTTTTCGGTACTAATCAATGAGCAGCGCGTTGTTCAAATATTGCATTCCTTGTATTTGACAATTAGGAATTTTAGATCTTTAATCTTAATCACAAAGAACTCGAGAGTAACTTGTAATTTACAATTTTCTGTCATATACAGAGTGGAGTCATTAATATTATTGTCTCGTGACACCATTTGATAAAAATTAACGGCATTTCCATATTTACGCCGTACTTGGAAATAGCAGAAAATTATTTTTGCTCCACGATAGCATCCTTCGCATCGTACAGTATCGATATCACAAATAATTCTATGTGTCTTGTACATGAAACGCCATCGGAGGCTGGTCAAGACAAATTCCGTTTCTGATCCATTACGCATAAAAAAAAAATACAATAAATTGAATTTTAATAAAAAAGAAAAGTTTAGTAAGACAAAAGCAAGAAAAAATCATGATTACCAGATATTAAAATTTTTCCTATTGTTACAGTTGGAAAAACCTCTCTCATCACACGGTTTATGTACGATAGCTTTGACAACACGTATCAGGTAAAGTTATCACCGAGTTATTTACATTTTTACAGATTCAATTGCCTTTTTATATAATAGTTTATTCATTTTTTTCTTCGTAACCATTCTGACAGTCCCACGTATCTGTTACAAATTTCAAATCGATGTATAGTTTGCTACAGAATTGTTACTCTGGTCTTTTCGCAGGCTACTATAGGTATAGATTTTCTGAGCAAGACGATGTATCTCGAAGATAGAACCGTAAGATTACAACTGTGGGACACTGCCGGTCAAGAACGTTTTCGTTCTTTGATTCCCAGTTACATCAGGGACTCCACCGTCGCTGTTGTCGTTTACGACATTACCAGTAAGTCCATAAGCGCATTCCCACTACGCGATCATCGAACAAAAATAGTTCGTAAAACGAAGAAAACAAAAAAAAAATTATTGAATCATTTCTATTCCAGATGCGAATTCATTTCACCAGACTTCTAAGTGGATAGACGATGTGCGAACGGAACGAGGCAGCGATGTTATTATCATGCTGGTGGGTAACAAGACAGACTTGAGCGATAAGCGTCAAGTGTCGACGGACGATGGAGAGCGAAAGGCCAAGGAGCTCAATGTGATGTTCATCGAGACCAGTGCCAAGGCAGGATACAACGTTAAGCAGGTAAAAAAAATATTACAAGCCAAGAAAATCTCTCAGTCTTCCCTACAATATCACTTTCCATTGGACTAATCATCGGTCTCATCCATAAACATTCCCATTTTTCCTTCGCATTCCCATTTTTCCAGCGAATTTTTGCAACTGAAAATCATCAAATTTTCTTTCCTTCTTTTTTTTTTCTTCGTACAGCTCTTCAAAAGAGTGGCGGCAGCTTTGCCCGGCATGGACTCCACCGAGAACAAGCCCCCAGAAGACAGTATCCTTTTGCCATCATACACGATAATCAATAAAATTGCACGTTACTTCCAGCCGCGATTAAAGTCGAAAGACCGCTCTATACACCCTAACGAATATCATCGAATTTTTCGCATATATTTTCCGGATCGAGATAAAAAACAAAAAAGAACGGAGATAAAAAAAACTTAATTTTTACCGACACCCGGCGAGTTTGAAAAAAATAATTTAAGTCTTAATATTCTTTAATTTATTTTCTTTGTGTTTTCCTTAATGTGTTTTTTTCACCCTGTAGTGCAAGAGGTAGTTCTGAAGGATACGCCAATTGAACTGAAAGCGTCGGAGAGCAGTTGTGCATGCTAAATTCGACAACCCGGTGCTAATGGTAGACGAGACAAAAACGAAAAAAACTAACACTGAATGAATTTTTTAAATTATGAACAAAAGAATCAATCAATCGCGAGCGTCGATCTGAATCCGGTTCGGGTGAAAACGATTTAATCGGATTGTGGCGTTTACGAGAAAATACAAGAAAATTGAGCCATATTGAAATAAAAAATAACAAAAAAAAAAAAGAAAAAACAGTAATAATAATAATAAAATCGAATAGCTTTGAAATCGGGATTTTCGTACAGCAATATTCGTACTTAATTAGATTTATTCGAGATTTCATTCGAGAATGGTATTCAAAAAACAAAAAAAAAAAAAAAACTGACGACGCTCGCACGTATTCCTTTACACGGGATAATTGATTAAAAATATCGTGAAAAACAAGGCACTAATCACTAATCATCGCAGATAATCAACTGCGAGTAACGAATGAGTTTCACGTGGTAGCTTTTTAAAGATCGCTTTTACACACAATTGTTCGGTCGATGTCCGCAATTAATTTTCGGGAGGATTGTTATCATAATCTTGACCACGTCCTAAGTGCCGAATAGCCGATCGGTACCAGATAAATCACGTTTGTATCATCAAAACCCATAGGATCATGAAATTTCATTCCGCGAAGGGCTTAATACTAATTCATTATTAATAATAAAAAATAAAAAAAGACAAGTAAATTCCAATTTTTTAATTTTCACATTTATTTTCATCGCATCAATCGAGTGGTTTGACGATAATCGTTCCTGGGATTTAAAACAAAAGTTAGTTACCATCGTAGTCGAATAATTTGAAAATATTCGTAGACATTGAACTTCCTCGAAGGTTTTAAATTAAATTCTCAATTAAATTCTTGCTATCGTTTGAAAAGTGATAATATTATTTATTTTCTTCTCACTGATAAAGTACCTTGCTCGTTACTCGTCGTGATCGTAAAAAAAAATACACAGACACATCCACACACACACACGCGAAAATTGCATTTATACGATGAAAGTTGCAGTTATCGGCGCCGCACGCCGTCAAAACATCTCGTAAAATATTCAAACCTAATCTTTGCGAATTGCAGTAATCTGCTCACGCTTCTCTCTGAAAGTTTCCTACAAGAAATAATAAAAAGATGAAAAAAGAAAAGAAAAGAAAAGAAATCATGATACATAAAAATTAAGCTCAGAC
Source organism: Sussaba pulchella (assembly GCA_963971145.1). Taxonomy (NCBI): domain Eukaryota; kingdom Metazoa; phylum Arthropoda; class Insecta; order Hymenoptera; family Ichneumonidae; genus Sussaba; species Sussaba pulchella. The sequence continues at coordinate 4,078,374 of OZ020168.1, forward strand.
TTTGACTGAAGTACAATAAATAGCAATAAGGAGGGTATAAACTGTTAAATGCATTGATTTAAAGACTTAAGTTGTAATTTAAGCGGTTAAACTATAAATATTCATTGCTAATGGACAGACGACGCGATTCAGCTGTACAGTAACGAGCTTGAAGTCTCGAAAACAATCTACAATGTTTGCCGAATAATAATTTTCGAGATAAAATCAAATCGAGTCAACGAGATACACGAAAAAAAAAAAGAAAAAAAAAGTATAATCGCAACTGACGACGAGTTATTGTTAATCAATGACGCCAATCAATTTGTCTGTCCAACAATCGATCTGTGACCGTTCTTGTTGAACTATTATTTATCCACTTGCTTTCCCGAGAAGGCTTTTTTCCAAAACAATGTTAGTGAACAATACAAAGAAGAAAAAAAAATTAAAATAACAAACATTCTAAATCTAAATTGTAAATAATTCAAGTTTGTGGGAACCTCTTAAAAAATGCAACACTAATCTAGATCATAATAATTATGTTTTTGTTGATTCCGAATTATTGTAATCTTTTTATTTGTATTAAAAATCAAAACTCGGGAGTAGGTTTTATTTTTATTTAACGTTCTATTGATTTCTTAGCTTCCAAACTCTTCTTGCCATTCCATCCACACAGAAACGTTCTTCGCTTCACGAGTGTTCGAAATACACGAAATAACGATTGCGAATTTGTTGAAAAGAGAAGGAATTATACATGACGTCTACGAGGTAGCTAGAAAATTACTCAGCTGCGGTCCGTCCTCTTTTTTACGATATATAATACGAAATATACGTTGTCAACGAATCATTATCAAATAACAATTCGTCGCGCGAATTAAAAAAAGCGTCCGCGTTTGATCGAACAATTGTCCTTCCGGGAACAACTCTGACGCTCGTTGAGAAATCAAAACTTCGTGCATCGGTGTATTTGCGAAAAAAAAAAACGCACGTGTTAAAATAGTCGGTGATTTTATTTCACGGTCTGTGATGAAAAAATTGTCCAACACGAGTTTGCATTATATTTTTCATTCTCCCCGTGTGAGCCCAGTTTGCCTCTCGATGTCCTCGTCAACGCGTGATCAATGAGACAAATTTGCAACCTTAACAAACGAAAGCAGCTGTGGATTTGCAGAATCAATCGCCAATGCAGAACGGATCCGAATCGGATGGGGAAAACGGATGCATTTGCTAGGGTGCTCCGGCTCTCAAGAGCCACACGCGAAGCTACGTGTTTTATTGAGAAAAAAAGGAACAAAAACGAACCAAAACAAAAATAAAATAAAATAAAATAACAACCATCGCTCACCAATTGCGGGGTGCTGGCTTCTTCTGACGTGTGCATCGTAGTCCTTGGTCATCCCCAAACCCCTACTTCGAAGGCATGACTATGCGTTAATTGAGAAAGAACGAGAGGGAGAAAAATCGTCTGCGCAAACGAATTAACGCATAAAATCGCGATGAAAAATTGATAGATAATTAATTAATTGATGCAGTCGTCGAAAGTGTGCTTCTAATTTTTTGTATCGTTGCGAGAGCTATTGACGAATTTTCAACATCTTCTTGTTGTTTTGTTCTTTGAACTTGGAACGATAGATCCTGTATTATTGTGATTAATTATTTCATCGACATTTTAACGGCTTGATTAGTCAGTTTCGGCTACGATTCGCTCGATCTGCATGCGGCAGACAAAAACGTCTGGGAAATCCACGAACATCGTGTCTCAGTCTATAATGCAAAATATATATGTATATATATATATTTGAGAAAAAAAAAGAAGATAAGTGAATGAATAAAAAATAATAATATTGCGGGACCATATTAAAAGGTCTGATAATGTGTCTCTTCGCTGATTCTGGAGTTATTTCTCTATTAGTTGCATTTAGTGAGAATTTTCAAACTTTTTATTGGCTCATTGCATACAGTAGAAATAAACGAGCAAGCTCTTAAAATCTTAGCTTTCGAGCATTCGAGTAAAGATCAATCGTATAAAATCATGATCCGCTGAACATTTTTCAATTTTTCTACCCACACAAGTCTGTTAGAACAATTACGGAACTTATGAAATTCTCTTCGCGAGCTTTCGAAAACGAATTCGTAAAAAAAAGTATTCATACAACGACGATGGTCGGATCAAAGCGCAATTATAGTTCACGCGAGTCAAATTTTTCATGCCGTTTTTGCGAAAATTCGAAACATAAATACGCGAGAAAAAAAACAGACCCACGAGAGTCAGCGCTCTATCGTTCCAAAAATGTTTTCACACGATATTAATTATTCTTCCTTGATGTAACATGAAATAAATTAAAAAAAAAAAAAAAATAGAAAACAATTTGCAAATAGTCTGAAACGCACAGAGTGATCGATCGTTTATTGTTTGATAATTCTAGTAAAAGGTACTTGAGTGGATTCAATTAATAGGCAAGAACAAAGGCAAAGATACTCGTGAGCCGATGTACGAGCGACTTGATCACGATACGAATTAAAGTACCGAATAGTTAATGATAAAAAAAAAAACGTTTTGAACCTTCGTGTTCGTTGACACGACAAACGTCTAACACCGAACAACGCTTTTTACTTCAAATAACGCAATATCTTCAGCCCGGTATTGGAAAAGAAACGAAGAAAGGAAAGAAAAAAAGTTGTTACGTTTAATCGAAGAGACTGAAATGTTTTTCGTACTTTCATCACGCCAGTACCTAATTAGTATTAGATATTGAGATCGAGGACGAAAAATTGTCAAAAGAAAAAAAAAACAAATGCTTGACACTTTGGGGGCTGCGAAGACTATTGAAGAAATGTTGATGTTTATAATCTGATATTGATGCATCGTTACGAAATAGGCGCCGCAAAAATCCTAAGCCAGATGGGCCAATTTTTTAAACAAATATCCAATAATACCAAAGCAAACGAAGGGTAGTTAAAAATTCAAATTTCTCATTTATCAATAGAAATTCGATCGGGCGTCAAGAGAATTTTCAAAAACAAAAAAAAAGAAAATCAAGTTTTGCGCATTGTTCGAAAAATCGATGCACATCGATCGATATTTATGAAAAAAGAAAAGATTGCGGCAGGAAAGGATTGATTCTCCGATTTAAAAATTACCAACGATCATTTTATCGATGCATAACGATTACTTGTACAGTTTTTTTTTTTTTTGCTCCAGAGAGATGAGAAAATATCTGAATGGCGTGGACTGATCGTCGCCTTATTTAAATTATTATTTATTTTTTAAATAGCGAAAAAAACAATTGTCAATTTGTGCGCTGATTTAACTCAAAAGTGTGCGAATCTTCTTATTGGATGACTTTCAATCGAATCCCGAATTACCACGTGACGAGGCTTACCGAAACACCAAACGTGCTTAACGCAAAACCCACCAAAGCCCAGCACTGTTTTTACGCTGACCTGTCTTCTAGTACCCTGTAACTTGTAGTAGCGAGAAAAAAAAAAAAAAAAAAAAAAACGAAAGGAAAAAAAAATCGACGAGTCATACAGCAATATGAATTACTGTAATATTTGAATGTCATTATCTTGCCACGAGCCGAGTAATTACAATTCAATTTATTTATTTATTTATTTCCGAGCGTTAAAACTCGTCGACGATTTTCGATCGCGTAACGCGATTTTAGGCTACGAAAAAATTACAAAAAAATAAAATAATAAAAAGAAGAAAAAAAAACGCTCGCAAAGACTGTCTTTTCTGCATTTGTATGAGTGGAAGCATATTGCAACTAGCCTCTGTATAATCGTCGACGTTCAACGGAAAACGATATTGTAACGAGAAAAAAAAGAAAAAAAAAATAAGAAGAAAAAACCCCAAAAAAAACAAAACGAAACAGTTTGACATTGCTTGAATTATCGTTTTGTCGTAACCGACAAAGTAGCGTTTACATAGCGAACATCGGATATACTATTATTTATTAGCTTGAGGCTATACGTAGACGTAGCGGACGCGAGTGTACGCCAATCAATTATACCGTTGTTGATTCGAATAGCTGAAAAAAAAGGAAGAAAAAAAAACGATGTGACATTCTACAACCAACGATGTTTGTTCTCGATGCGTGATAAGAGAGATGGAACGACGAACTAAAACCTGTGTAAACCGACTGGAAAACGAATTGCGAACGAACGAAGTAGTTCGATGTGTTCGCGAGTGCCGAAGAAATAAAGTCGCGTTTTTACGATAATCGTCGTTCATGTGGGTCACGAACGGACTGTGAATGCTAATAGACGTGAGTGAGGAAGCGAGGTGGATAATAATCGATGCCATCGATTTTGGCGAAAGAAAATAAAAATAAAAAATAAAATATTGTCGTTTGATGAAAAGTTAATTAAACAAATTCGGAGAGAATCTTTTTTGTAATTGTATTTAGATGCGATTTACGTTTGTCTTGGACGCGATGATCACCGATTTTTTGCAAATTTTTTCGTCGTTACGAGATTGCGACTTATTATACAACTGAACTAGCGGAGCTTTAATGAAATGAAATGAAGAATAAAAAAAATAATGATGAATAAATTAAAAAAAAAAAAAAACTAATAATAATAATAATAACGATAACGAGTCGATGACAATTTGTGTTCACGGGCCATGCCTTTTTTTTAATCGCTTATACTTTAATCGATTTCTACGTGTAACACGCAAAACCGTACTTTTGTGACGCAACGCAATGATCGAACGTATCTGTATTGGATACAATAAAGTAGATATTGATGATGACGCCTCGTTTGAGAAAACCTTACAGCGTGTCCCATTATTGTAGCGATGAAATATTTTTCGACTTACCTCTGCTTGGAAAAATCGAATTTCGATGGTTTTTTTTTCTTTCTTTCACGTTTTGATTTCTGGGGTTGGATTTGTGGAAATTGTGTGGAAATACGAGGTCGGTTGTGTAGAAATTGTGCAGATCAAACGCGATAATAAATTATGACTAAATTTTGATTCATTAGACTGTTGACAAATGAGTTAATAGTCAAACTTGAATTTTGTTGAATGAATTGAATTTTGATTCGTTCGATGCATTTGATTTTGCCGAAATTGATATTATTTTTCTTCTCAGTGTCGGTAGTGTTACTTTCTACACTTTTCTATGGATTCGGGATAATATTTGGAATTTGATATTGGCTTAATTATTGAGGAGTGGACGGAGATAGTTTTGGCCCAACAAAAAAAAAAAAAAAAACTTTGAACTTTCGTTCAATCCAAAGCTCATTGACTTCAAACATAAATAACTAATTTCAACGTGATAATTGATAGTAATCGTTTACATACTTTATTGTAATATCAATTATATACAAATTTAAAATTGCATCCTGTACGTCTCGATTTTCTCTAAACATCCCAATTTTCACTTCGATCTTAAATTTATATTACATTGGATTTTTCTTCATTCTTTATTTTATTATTATTATTATTATTTTTTTCATTTCAACCTACTTTCTGCTCCCGATACATCCAAAAGATCGATTTACAGTGTGATCTGTCGATAACTCAGCTTCACGCGCTTCAATTAACATCCCCGCATCATCATTCCCATTGTTTTTTTTTATTCTTTAATATTTACAAAGTAATTTTCGCCCCAATCACGATTCAATTATAGATATTCGACTAAAACCGTCGAATACCTGATTTATCGGTTGTAGGTCGATCCTAGGTTGTCCCCTCAATGCGCTCAAAAAGTTTTCTTATATTTTTTCATCGATTCGATCAATCCTCCGTCACGATCGAATCTCAAATCGTTCTCGTACACATTTCGATATTTCTAACTAAACATCGTCGTGCTTTTTTTTCATTTATTTTGTTTTTTTTTTTTTTTTTTTTTGGCAGTATCGATTTTTGTGTACGTGTTTATCGGTCACTCGGTCGTAACGATACAGCGCGAATTCTCGAAAAAAAATAGACGAATGAAAACATTCGGAGTTTTTATCAATTTTCGTGAAGAAAAGAAAACTTTTATTTTGAATTCGCACGTATCGATACGGAGCGGTTCGAGGTACTCGTATCACCGATATAGCCTCGCCGGGGGTAAGTTGAGCATTGGCACGTTCAGTGCTGAAAATGACGATATTACTTTCCTAATCGACGATCGACTTTAATTTTTTTAATGACAATTAATTAATTTTTTTTTTCAATTATGATGATAAAAATAATATAACAATGATAATAATAATAATAACAACCAAGTCGTTAACGATGTTAATTACTATTTACCGAGACGCAACGACGGTCCTCAGTATTGTTCAACGCATGAATAAAACACCCACGTTCGTAACAATAAATATAATCGTTTCATCAATGAAAGATAAAATTTCTTTTTGATCGAAATAACCAGTCGTCAATCTTTTTTTTTTTCTTCTTAAATTTGTTTTTCCGTTTTATCATAAGAAAGAATTCGCATAGGACGTAAAGCATGAGGAACACATACAGCTCTCCGTTTTGTCTGTACATAATATCGCGAATTCGTTATTTATTTTTTCTTCGTATCATCCTCAACCTTCTTTTCTCTTCGGAAAAAAAAATAATGTATAACGATTTGAAACGAGACTTGTTCTCGTAAGAAATTTATCTTCGAAAACACGTCGAAAAATTTTCTCGATTGCTTTCGTTCGTTCGTTTCGATCCGTCCGAACGTTTTTTTTTCTTCATCATATTGTCCTCGAGAAAAATTCGAATCGTATAGTTTTCGTTATCGCGGTTCGCACTTTGAACTGGAATAAATAATTTCGACACCGATCGCGTTACGACGATCATCGTCTCTCGACCTTGCGAATCGTCGTCCCCGCGCGCACTCGACGGCAATTCTTTGTCCTTTAAAATAAAATTTGAAAAATTAAAAAAAAAAAAAAAAAAAAAAAAAACGATTCATAAATCGAGTTCGAAGCACTCGACGATGCGAAACGAATTTTCGTTATTCGGGCGAGGTCACGAGTTTTGGCTGGTGCTCGCTGTGATCGTCGACGAAGTTTCGATTCCGGGCGAGTCGAGAGGCGACGAAACGTTTATCCAGCTCTACGGCGAGCCGTTCTCCTAGAGTCAAACTCGCAATTCTTCCATTATCTGTTGGTGATTGTGTCCCTTCTTCAAAGTTCCGACTCCCGACATCGGCAAATTTTCTTGTTGCAATTGATTCGGGCTCATTATCAAATTTTGTCCCGTTGGTTTGTTGGGTTTTGTGTTTTTCGGTGGTGGAGGTGGCATCGGCACGTGACAAGAATTATTTTGCAAATCAGCAAAATCCGGAGGTGGCATGTGTTGTATGTGATGACGTTCGGCGGAAGTTTTTGTTTCGAGTTCGCCGCATATGTTGTTCGGCATTTGTCCGTTTTCTTGACGTTTCTTGGGACAATGATGTTGCTGATATTTGTCACGTTGATAATAAACACCGGCGAATATGAGAACGTTGAGAATGAGAAGGCTGCAACCGATTGCTATCGTCACGCTCAGGGCTGTTGAATAAGCGGCAAAACCGTCTTCCGGTTGGGACGTCGTTTCCTCGAAGGCCAATTCGCTGGGTGATGCCGTTGACGCGTTTCGAACGCGTTCCGTCGTTGCTTCGGGGGTTGTCGATCTCGCGGTCGTTGGTACCCTTTGAATGAATCTCGGTGGTACCTGAGGAAATCATTGGATTATTATTTTTTTTTTTGTTGTTTTCTCAAACGAATTATGAATAATAGCAAATAGTAGTATAATATAATATAGTATAGTGTAATATAGTATTTTATAATATATATTAATATATAATATTATTATTATATTATTATTATTATTACTATCATTATTATTATATAGTATAATAGCAAGTAGTAGTATGAAATAATATTGTATATTATTTCATTTTTACTATCATTATTATTATATAGTATACACTGAAAGAAATTTCATTGCAATATTTGCTTTTCCGCGTACCCAAAAGTACAATAAAATATACCATTTAAGGGACAATCGCGGTACAGTTGCAAAAAGTACAATAGTGAGTAACGAAATGCCCGGTTGATATCTTCTGTTGCAATAAATCACATGAATGTTGGACTTTTACCTAAAAATAATATCAGTATTTGAAAGTCTTTATATTCAAATTTCTTATAGACTCGAATACCCAAAATTACAATAGTACTTTACAAACAGCGGAATAAAATATTTCACGTTCCGGTCAATTCATAGTAATCGTTCTTAGCTCGAATAGGGAAAATTACAATAGTGCGTTGCAGCGAGTAAAATGAGCCCTGCCCACGTAGGGTGGCCAGATTGGCCTCATACTCGGCCGAAGCTCGGCGCGATTTTGCCGATGATCGCGCCATCATTTGTAGAATCGCCGTTGCGGGGTTTGAACTCACGACCTACGGAACCTACCTACCTACCTAACCTATCTATCTACCTCGCTACCCACTCGGCTATTCTAGCGTTCGTGATCTCAATGAATTTTAATCCATAATAGGCTCATCTAAGATGGCAGTCAAGAATTTTCATTTTATCACTCAGTCATCGGAACAGGCAAGTCGTGTTCTGGATATGTATATATGAATGTATACCATGTATATGTAACATTATAAGGTAATAATGAATTAATATACATAATAATATATTATAATAATTACATATTATCATAAGTAAATGACATTACTATTATTGCATAATATGCATAATAATAATAATAATAATATTAATTAATTATAGTAAATAATAATTATAATACATAATTAGAATTATGGGCTCATATCTATTTTTTTTTTAATAATAATATATACGGATGATTCTTTATTAATTGGGCCAGTTTTTTTTAAACCCCAGTTTTTTTTCAAAATCTGCCAGCTGGAAATATTATTCAAAAGGAACGTATGTGATTTTTTTAGTTTTTTTTAGGTGTCCGTTCAGGATTTTCAATTTTTCATTACGAACGCTGTATCTCAAAAAATATTCAGCGCCCAAAAAAAACATAAAAATAAAAACTTTTTTATTTTTTCCGCTTTATCGAAAATAATCTTACCTTTGAATCTTATGCTTTTTTGTTCGATGAAGATTTTTCGAGATGCAGTGTTCGTAATAAAAAATTAAGAATCCTGAACGGCCGCCTCAAAAAATATTTGAAAAATCGCAGACGTTCCTTTTGACTAATATTTCAAACTGGCAGATTTTGAAAAAAATTGGGAAAATAGTGAGAAGAAGTTCTTTAACCCCCCCGCCCCTCAATTTGGAATTATAAACTATTCTCAAAAAACACCAGAGACGAGAATATCAATAATCTTTTACTTCGAAAATAAAAATGAAAAACGTAAATAATTTTCCATGTGATTTGATATTTTATTTTATTTTCAAAGAAACAAGTTCATCAAAATTACCACCAAATCACATCCAGTCTTTTCTGATAAATTCTTTCCGTCACTCAACTTGTACACTTATACGAACAACTTACACAACTTATACGAAACACAAGAGTTCCGTAAATCTGATTTGAGAAGCAATTCCCAAACAAAACTCGATAAGACCCTTTTTAACAAACAGGAAAACACTGACATGAGTCGGGATCGAGTGTAATGGCGGCCACCGGCCGGTCGCTGTTCCTCGGCCGAACTCGGATCGGCTCGAGAACATTCGGAAACTTTTGCAATAGTGTTTTACAATTTCTCTCAAGTCCGAGTTACAGAAGCCACAAGTATTTCTCAATTCAATGTCATTCTTATTGAGAATAGTAAAGTTTCATACATTGATTGTAACTTATATTATTTTAAATAGTAAGTTCCGAAATTATCATAGCAAAACTTCTAAAGAATCACTATCATTATTTACAATTTCAATTTTCCAAGAGCAGAATAGCAATGCTTGGAAAAGTCATATAGTAATTCTTCCTTGTCAAGATAATATTAATATATATAGAAATAGTACAATGTCCTATTATTCTAGAAATGTTCATGATTATACCCCGTTTGTCCCTAAAATGCTATATTTTATTGTACTTTTGGGTATGCGGAAAAGCAAATGTTGCAATAAAATTTCTTTCAGTGTAATAGCAAGTAGTAGTATAAAATAATATAGTATAGTATATAGTATAGTGCAATATAGTATTTTATAATATATATCAATATATAATATTATTATCTTATCATTATTATAATATGATATTATTATCATTATTAATTGTATTATTTTATATACTGTTTCGTGGTAATTGAAAACTTTGTGTTCACGAAATTTTCAATTTTTTAATATTTTCATTTCATGACGAAATCGTCCGGAATGTTGAGAGAAGTTGATAAAACGGATCAACGTATCTATTCACAAGAAGACTTTGGTAGACGACAAGGTGAAAAAATAAAAAAGCAACGTGTGAGATTTTACTTTTAAATTTATTGAATTTATTAATTATTTATCGAACTCACCTGCTCGGCGTCGAGTAAATGATGAGATCTCGGAACGTCATCGGAACCTGGTTTGTGAAGATCCGGCACGAGATTCAGCCAGAACGACAGTCTGTGTGCCCTGTAGTGACTTTTTAATTTCGATTTCGCGTCTGTAAACAAAATATACATATGTATATTTATATATACGTATAAATATTGATGCCCGGTTATCTCGATAATAATGAATTACTCCGAAGGGATCGAAGGATGGAATAGAAGTTTCAGGTCGATCGCGGTGAAACGCCGGCTTCGGGGGTCCCGATTGGCCAATTATTGGAGCGTGAGAGAAGACGAGACGCGGGCAAGGGTGAGTCAGGGTGCGAGAAACTGGGGTAGCTCCGGCTGTGATGCAGTTGAAGAGCGGTGCAAGGGATGCGACGACGACGACGAGCAAAAATAATCACGCTCGATGGACTACGTTAAATCGAGAAAAAGTAAAAAAAAATAAAAAAGGAAAGTAAAAATAAGCAAAATGAGAGATAAAAAATACGCGCAAGCAAGATGAGGAAAAATATCGCGAGCTTAGATTATTTTATTATTAGTCAATTATTGGATTTTTGGAAGCTTTGATATTAATTTATTCTACTGTGAAATAAATAACGAATTTGGACTGTTTCGTCTTTTGGATAAACACGAAGCTGCTATTTTACCGTTGACGGATTCAATATCGCTGTTTCCGGGAGTTTCTTACCTATTATTAAATAATTTTTGTGCTGCTCCTCGTAAGCCGTCCACACGACGTTTTTTAATTTCGTGCGATCTGGACGTGATCCCGCTGGGCCCGGATCCGGCGTTCCTTCGTTCGGATTTCTGAAATATAAATTCGTTTATAAATATCTTAATAATTTTGTTTCTTTACTTTCCTTATTTACTTGGAAAATTTTTGACGTAGCACTTTCATTAATCTACAATTGTCTGAAGGGAAATGTGGTCATTCAATATTGTACTTGTTTTAAACTGTACCACATAATTTATAAATTGATATGCTCTTAACAGTATATAGAGTGTTACTAAAAATGTTATGACTAGAAAAATTTGTTCTATATATATTTATGTTTACTTACCCAGTCCTCGCGAAATTCGTAAAATATAAGATAACACTTTCCGAAAGCGAAATCTCGGATTTCGTGTAATTTTTCGGCCAGTGAGAGAGACCACCGACCAATGGCGAGCCAAAGAGATACGGTAGTTCCTCCCCATGAATGCATCCTTGTCTCTGGAAATAAAAAACACATTCAAATTTATTCATTATTTCTTTTGTACAAAACGAATCGAACATCGTGGCTGTTCCTCAAAAATGAGACCAACTACAAAAAAAAGAAAACAAAATTGTTCAATGCAAAAAATTCAAAAAATGGAAATAAAAATAACAAAAAAAAACAATAATAAAAGTCACGAGTGAAACCGGATTTTGTTGAATCCATCGTCCTGTTTTTGTGGATCAGTCTCAGATTTCTCTTGCGCAAGAGAATGTAATATGTTCTATAGAAGCAACGATCCGCACTCGCTCGCTATTTTCGAAAGTATTTGCCATCTAAAAATGTAACGAAATAAAATCAAGAGGAAAGCTACGATAGCGATACAAATTGAAACGGAATCTGTATCACTGACGAATATAATTGTTACTCCGGTTCCCAATTTGTTCAATGTATGGTTTTTCTCCATGTCACCGAATCCACCCACACAAACACGCACACACATCACATACACGCACATTCTTTCGCGACTTCCGGAAGTATTAGTAAAAAAAAAAAAAAAAAATGCAATTGAATGGGAACGAATGGAAAGCTGTTTGGGATAGCGATACGAATTGTAACAGAATCCGTATCACTGACGAATGTAATTGTTACTCCGGTTTCCAATTTGTTCGTTCTGTGGTTTTCCTCCATTTTAACAAACCCACACACCCACATCTATACATCCATACTCGCAGTCGTTAAAATACGCTCTTCTACAGTTTCTCGTTGTTTTGTCCATCCCGAAGATCTGACATTTTTCCGCAGAGTTCTCGGATGTCCAATCTATCATTCCAAGACATTTTTTTAACGGGACTACCGTGTATATAGTTTCTCGTTACCGCGGCTATAGCTATAGCGCCTGTCTCGCTCCGTTCTGGGTATCTCGAGATTTTCGCAACTCCGAAGCCCATTACGAGCCACATACCTGCGGGACCGATCGAGTCTCTTTCTCCCGCGGGAAGTCACGGACGCAACGCACGCTGCAGTTAACTACCGGTCATTGTTTCACGGCAACTCGATTTTACCCTCGTTCGAGACCGAACGGTCAAAGACACTCCCTGCTCGTTGTCCACGACCCTCTGATGCTTGCTTTTTTGCATCGAATCTTCGACCGAAGTTGTGCTTTCCGTTCTTTCGAATTCTGGAAAATTTGTTGCTTCCGTCGTTTGGACAATATTCGGGTCAACTTAATTTTTTCATCAACATTTATTGTGAGTGAATGGAATTGTTTTGAAAAGTACAAGTAACTGGATAAAAAATAAATTAATTCTTGCACACTGACGCCAATAAATAATTTATTTATTTATAATTTCCACTTCCCAATCCTTCCATTCTCATGTAAGTCCAAAAACATCCAACATCCTTCTGCCATTGTTGATTTCATCGTGTCATATCGTAATTATCATTGAATAAATTACTCTTTTGTAGCTTACTAAACGATAATTAAATATATATATTTTTAACGAAAAATCGTACGCAAAATGTTTATTGAATTCCAATTTTTGCGTGTAAACGAATGCACCCATGTATATTGTAAACGTATACGTGCGGTCAAGAGATCACAAAACGTTTGAACGCCCGAGACGTTGGAAAGACCGTCATAGATAGTCTCCAGTGTCCTGTGATCCGAGTCCTCCAAAGCCTTTCATTCCGCAGACATTTTTTGCCGGGCTCAAAGTGCAAAGCTCATACACATACACATATAGCGCTGCTCTTCTACATACGGTTTCCACTTTCGTCCCCGTGCCGTGCCTTCAACCTCTCGGGAAGACGCGCGAAGATGGTACTTCCACTTTCTATCGCTCGAAAATTCCGAAAAGAGCGTTTTCGCCCTCCGGCCCTTACCCCGTTGATGCACTCCACATACGTGGAGATATAGAGCTTGCACAGTTACGTGCAGTTTTGTGTATTGCTACGAGGGAACAAGGTCAGCCGAAAAACGGGTGCTGCTGGTTGCACCGCTGGTTCTGCACCCACAACGTGTTTTCCACTCGAGAAAACGGAGAAAAAGGTAAAGAGCTTTCTCGCTCGGTCCGTTCCCTTTCACGGTGGAAAATATTTCTGGGACGCGACGCGATCGACCCAGATATTACATCACCTATATTCAAATTTCATCAGAACGAAGGAAATGGGAGGGTTAGAGCGACGGAGATAGGGAAAGAGAGAGAGAGGAGAGGGGATTGAGGGGGTATTAATTTTTGTGTTATAACATTTTATCCTTTGACAATTATTTTGTCGTTTTGCACGAGGACCAATTCAATTTTCATTTTGAATTATTTTGCCTTTTGTAGAATATGATTCCGTTATAATCGATAAAATTTATCAAGTGAAATTCTTTCAGACGAAGCTATTAAAAATTCTATTTACAATGATTGAAAATGATTTACATAATGCAGAGCTTTTAACGTGATGTCGAAACGAAATTATCAGCCAATTTCAGATCATCGATGGATTTCAAATATGATTTGAATTTAAAAAAAAGTTATTTTTCGAAATCGAAGATTGAATATTATGCATGGACGAATGCATTATTATGTGAAAATGTGTTTTTTTCGGTAATATCGAGCAATACTATGTATATCTGGGCTGTTCAGTTGTGTCACGATGGGGCTGCTGGAGAGAAGAAAGAGTGAAGCTCCGGGACGTGGTAATCGATAATCTAAATTTATAGTATGTGCACTAAAAGAGCTCTTGGTCTATTCAACGCCGTGCAGCGTAGCTTTGATAATCAAGAGACGTGACGTTTATGCGCTTGTAAACGCTATTTTCCATCGTTGGAAACATAGCAGCCCCAGAAGCAGCAGCAGCATCACGTCAAACTGACCCGGGGGTCCTGTAATTTTGTATCTTGTCGATGTTGAAGGTTTCTCGTTCGCCTCGTTTTAGAACTCATTAATGTTGTTAATACGTCAACGTCCTACAGACTCCACGACGCGTACTCGCCAACGTAATGCCGGCCGGAACCCAGACTTGAGGAATATTTATCATCGACTGATAATAACGAGGGAAAATTTAGGTCTTCACCCGTTGCTTCTTTCAGGCAAGAAATGTTTGAAAAATTTCGTAATAAAAGTACGCTATCACCTTGTCAAGACACAAGAAAAATATTCTAGGCAAAATTGCTCCCATCGAAAATTACAATAAATTCTGGTAAGATAAAAAATAGAATATTTGTGCGTTTTAAAAATAGAGAAAAGACTCAAAATAATAATATCAAAATTATTCCAATTTGGCCGTTAATTTTCGGAAATTTTTATTTATAGAAACGTATTTCCATCATCGATTTCGACCATTTATGAATTACAGAAAATTCGATAGCCCGTAGATTTATTTTTGAACGGCTCGGAGAAATAATCAAAAGGTAAAAATATTGATTGAAGTGAAAACTCATCACATTTCTGCAATTTATTATACGGAATCAAAGATACCGTTAATTAAGTTTTATTTACGTTTCCTATCCGTAGAGTTGTATTTCAATTCTTGATTCGCAACATTTTTCATCTCCATCAATCCTCTCCTCACCCCCCCTCTCCTCTTCGCCCCAGGCTCCAATGGCGTGCATCATCCCATCCATACGACTCGAAATACCCTCGGTGAACTCTATGCCCCACTTTCTTCCCCGCGAACGTACTATATATCATAACTTTCCGTATATCAGATGGGGTATGAGTAATGACTCGCACATTAGTAAGTACGTCGCCGGGCGTGTTACCTTCCGGCATATTGCACCCCGCTTCACATCCGGAAGCTTATGCCGGGCGAGAGTGTATTTCCGTGCGTGCGTGTGTGTGTTTCTGTGTAGTTTCGCGTGTGCGCGTGATGTCAACGCATAGTTGCAGGAAGTGAGGAAATTAGGCGTCGGGAAATCGCGGGCGAGAAGTGAGAGACCACACGTGTTTCTTGGGCGTCGCGAATCTTCGGGAAATCCGCGTTTGTGCGCGAATACCGACGAATCTCGAGGAAAATGGAAATGCAAATTGCAGCACGGCATACACGCGAATCTATGGCTGTGACGGTGTTGATTCGATCGTCGATTCGATGAAGTATTATTCACACCTCGGAAAAATAATTTTAACGTGTTTACTCCACGACAGTTCATTTCCTTTGCCAAACTTGATCACGTTTGTATTAAAACTCGTTCGAACTTAGCGAGTAATGTTGAATTTATGGGCGAAGCATGAAGCGAGCGTCGATTAGGTGCAACTGTAATTTCGTATTTCCGCGCAATCGCTTCCGACTGACTGATTTCAACCGACTACTCACTAAATTTCATCGGTAAATTTACACTCATCGATAGAAATTCTCAAAAACAAAAGAAGAATACTTTTAGTTTCATGAAAAATATATGTAATCAAGAGGCCTGAAGTATAATGGAAAAATTTCAAAAATAGCGTTACGAATTATCGCTTCGATTTTACATTGCAGTGAAAAAATATCGTTAAAGTTTTTCCCAAAATTATCAGCGTAAAATAACTTACCTGAGGATAATCTCCGTTTTTCGTTTGATAATCGAAGACGTATAGATAAGAATTTCTGTGCGATTGACTGTGAAGATCGGCGGTTCTGGTCGCCGGTGCAACGGTATTTGCGTCACCAAGCGCCTCGAGCGTCTCGTCTCTGGAAAATTCAAGAAAAGCTCCTCTTATTCCCGGTTAACTCGGCTTCGCCCATCTGCCCCCCCCCCCCCCCCCGTGCCATTCATCCCCTTCCCCCGCCCCAACCCCCCGTCGCGCTTTTTTAATCTCGTTCGAATCCTTTTAGCTAATAAAACGTGAGATCGATGAATCGAATGGGCGTATCGAGTCGGGAACGTTACGCGGGAAGCAGAATTGTTGAGCAAAGCGCGACGGCGTTGGTTGTCGAAGAGAGTTGGTATTGGTTGAAGGGGCAAAGGTGAAGGAAACGGCGAAAACGTCCAGCCCATCAACGGAAACAACTCTGGCCGGTGCGAAGTTCGGTTCGGACTCGTCGAGTTTAATTGGCGCTGAGGGTATAGGTTGCCGTTGGGCTTTTGGAAAGCTCGAGAACTCGAAGAGTCTGGCATCGCAGACCGTAAGAGTGGGGAGGGGGGGGGGGGGGGGGGAGAAAATCGGAGGGTACAGGAAAATTCTCCCGAGTCCAAAGTGGAAATCCCGATACATAGGCGAAGGGACAGAAGACTTCGGGGGCTGAGGAGCGTGGGGCGATATCTATTTACACGGAATTGCAGACACGGTAGGACTGTGTAATTAAATTCTGGCAATACGTGCAAACTGTATTAAATCCAGATGCTGAGAGATCCAAGCCGGAAGATTACTCTGGGGAGAATCGCGAACGAAAGCTCGTAGCGCAACGAGGTTGCAACCCCATGGTTTCGACGCTTTCAAAACGATTATTCGAAATTTAACGGTACGCGGAGATGAAATCATCCGCGAAATAATATATGATTCGGTCGATGGCACATGTATGTACGGTTGCGTATGTGCGGTTTATGTGTGTCGTAACGGTGGAAATCGATAATTCATTGACCGTTGCAGTATCGCATACGGGAGAAACGAGAATATCGTACCTTATGCTCACGGGATGCTGCACAGCTTTTTCCCAATCCGTGTACTCGTTTATTATGGTGGCCAGTATTTCGGGCTGATGATAGGTGTACGTGTTTCTCACGAATTCTCGTAGAATTTTCGTTCTTCTGTCCGCTTCGATCCCGTACTGCGCGTCCTCGGCAGTCAGGGTGAAATAGGCCTCGGATCGTACCACACCGACCATAAGATCGTATCTGAAAAAAAAATGATGGAGAAACGTGGAATAAAAATTGAATATCGCTGACGATGAATTAACGACGGATTTATGGAACGTCTGATCAAGTACAATTTGTTTTATTCCATACGATCGAATGATTAATGAATTAAATAAAAACTACTCAAATTTTTCAATTTTTATTACAATATTCGTCCCAGCGTTCTTCCCCTTAACGACGAAAAACGGAGAACGACTGAACGGATGTTAAACTGTCCAGTAATTGCAGTCCAAATGTCTCACCAAGAAAAAGCAATTATTTCGATACGATTTTTTTCGAACTAGAATAGTGGATGAACGAAAAGAATCTATTGAACGCAGTGTTGATATATACGAAACTCTCAATTCGGACATTTGCGCGTTGATTCGACGGTTACGAATATCCGAGCGACAGTAATATCCGCTCGAGGACTAAACTAAAAGATATAAAGAGTACGGCAGTGCGTTGCTCGCGTATACATTTATTTATCACGTCCCCCCGTAAACACCCCCTACGGTTCCTCGCCGTGTTGTTGCAACACACTCGACTGCAACGGCGAGTACATCCTGCGCCGGAATACCAGCTGGTGATGTTGCTGCCACGGTTACCCACCAGCCGGAGGACTCTGGCAGAACGTTTTTCGATGCCGACTGAAACGAAACCTGCCCCTCGGCCCGTATAAAGCGCAGTAATGACTCTCTAGCGTGCATCCTCCGCTAAAAAAAAAATCCCCACCTCCCCCTCCTGCCACCCCCTGTCCCACGATCTCCTTCGGGAACGGACACACGTGCAACGTGCACTGTTCGCCGTTGTTTGCGAGGCTTCGGGAGAACATAAAGAGAAATAGAAAGAAGAGCTTGGGGTTGGCCTCTCATATCTACCAAAACGAAAACAAGCGTTCAAACATTATGTCGTGCTACCTCTTTTTGTTTTTTTTTTTTATTCCTTCTTCAGCTTTTTCCGTTTTTCTCGGGCACACGGATACATCGGGTGGGCAGCTTGTGTGGAGCCTGCATCGCTCTCTTCATCTGCTTGGATGTTTTTTTTTGTTTTTCTTTTTGTTTTCTCGAGCTTGATGCTCCACCGGCAATATCTGAATTTCATCCTCCCGCGTACCACCTGCTATTTCGGGGCTGTAGCATTTTTTTCAATTAACCCGCTAGGAGGTACGTTGTGTGTGTGTGTGTGTGTGTGTGTGTGTGCACGTGTGTGTTTTTTCGTTTTTCTTGGCTAGCGGCACATCGCTTCTAATTTTGAATTTTTCTCATTGCGTTCGAGTGGGGTACCGATATTGGTTTGAGGTTGAAATTTTTTTAAAGTAATTTGATGATGGTGATTGCGCTTGATAGTGAGGAGATTTTATAGACTGCTCGATTTGTGACCTTTCATGATAATTCTATTTAATTTCTCTATCGAACCATCGTATATCCCATGGAAATTGAGTTGCCACACATGCTATTCAGCCAGTCAATGAAATGTTTCCTTCGTTTGTTATGGTTTTTATTTGTCAACCGTAATAATTACCTTATCACCCGCACAAACGCATCGATACACACACGCAAGTAAATCGTAAATGTTTTTTCGCCATTCTCTCGCTGGTTCAATCCCCTTAAAACCGTGTTGCCGTTGGTAAATGGATCGGGTTTATGGAGCATGCTGTACAATGCTATAACAATCGAAGTCATCCGGGTGTGTACCGGATAGCCATAATACGCGGGGCATTAAACCGGCTTGCGGTAATGAGAGGTCGATTACGTTCTCTCGATTCGATGGCGAATACGCGCCCGATTACGATTTACAAAGTATATGGCGAATGCGCGCAGCTATTCAACGAGGAAGGATACAGTGTCCTAGTCAGGGGTCGGCCCATCGGTTTTCCCAACCGTTTGAGGATTACTTTTATAAAATCACTGATTTTTCGCCTTGGTATAAACAATGTAACAACTTATTAATTATAGTATGTCATATGTTGAGTTATTTATGTAACTCGAAACTGATTAAGAATTATTAATAATAGTAATGATAATAATAGTTATGAAAATAATACATTATCCACCCACATACAATGTAGTTCCAATTATTGAGCAATATTTAGTCCTTGAAACAAAACAAGTAAAAAAATAATGGATAAAGATAATAAGAAAACGCGCTTTGTGATTTATTTGTGTTCCTATAAAACAATGATTGCCTGATTTGGTCGTCTGCTTCCCTCCAAGTGCTCCACCACGTCCTTCAGCTTGTTTCCAGTCGCAATTATTTTCCACCAAAATTTTTCCCGATAAATAAAGAATAATCGGCACTCAACCGTAACTCAATGGCGATCTCTCAAAATCGAAAAAGCCAAAATGCGTCTCTATTTTCCACATAAATTGATGTAAAAAATTGCTAGACAAAAATTTCTCCCCAACCGTTCAAAGGTTTCTGAGTTGCCGTCGAATACCTCGTGTATATTCACGCATACAGACTCGCATGTTCGCGAATGGCAATTTTACGGCTATCAAGCTCGCGGCATAATCGAATGCGTACGTTGAGCGAACCCGGCAGTCGTACCCGGACCGACTATGAGCTGGACAACCAGCGGAACATTGCAAAACGTACCGGGCGGATGGAATCGTCCGAGTCTCTGGCTCATGTGCTCTATCGTACGTGGAATTTCGAATAAACGTAACTCGACTAGCAATATAACGAGTTCACGAGCACGGGTCGGTACAACGCTCCATACCGATGACCGTATCTCTCGTTCTCTCTATTATTTGCCGTACCTTCACGAATGTGTACAGCCTACAGCCAGATAAATTCAGTCTATAGCTCGGTTTTGCCGATGCGACGTAACTCGTTTCGCGCTACTTATACCGACGAGTTATCGGGCGAACTGCAAATATCTCGCACAAATCCGAACGTAAATGCGTCACAGTATTCATGTATTTTAAGGTGTCCGTCGATATGTCCATTTTAGATTTTTCGTGGCTTCTATTCTCTAGGGCGGTTCGATGTTCTTATTTTTCAAACTGGACCGAATTGCAGACCTCTCAATCAATAACCAGCGCCACCAAGCAATGATTATTCGACGATTTTTGATTATTTACATTTTTTTTTCAGTATACAACAGAAGAATTCAACTGTTTGTTTTCCCAACCGAAGCCCGACGTGTTCTGTTGGTAAAGTGTAATAATTTTAAACTGGAAAGATGAACATTAAAAACAAAATTAGATTGAAGTAATCGAAAAAATGTGGTATTATTGAAATGGGAATTTGTCAATTGCTCGGTAGCACCCGTTAAGGAGGGGGTTTATGTCTGCAATTTGCCCCAGATTTTTCTGACATAAATAGATTGGATCGTTCTAAAATACGAAAGCATTAAAACTCCGAAATGATCATATCAAGGAACACTCTAATACCGCTAAGAACTTTACCACTTTGTCACACGACAATGAATCGTGAGACGGGCTGTCGTCGTCGTAATCGGGACTCTGATGAGTTCTCGCTGGGTGGTGAGAACCAACCCCGCGGACCCGCTGGGCTCTCTGCCGTGGTTCTGCCGGCATTATCCCGCCTCGTCCTGGCGTGTTCGTCCTGCCGCGGAAACAACCGCAACTCCGCGGAAATACCACCAGCAACGCCCAATTATATAATTTTGAAACTTGCGGTCGGTAAATTAATTCGTAACCGTATAGGAACCACCTTGTCACGTACATATTTCTCTCTCGTGCTTAATCCGACCGCGTCTCTATCTCTCTTTCACACGCCAAAACTGGGTCCGGTAATTGCGAATAATTTCTCTCGGTTTTCCCAAAGTAATCAAACATTCCGGGTCTACCGTGTGCACGCATTTGTTTGTGTATGTGGATGTGTATTACACGTGCGTGCGAATCCTATCCGTCCTTCCGCAGTGCTACAGAGGAATGGTAGATTTCTTGCATATTATACTCTTTTAGAAAAAATCATCAAAAGTCGCAAATTATTTTTATCATTATTATTATTATTATTATTATTATTATTATTATTATTATTATTATGATTATTATTATTATAATTTTTTTCTTTTATTATTATTATTATTATTATTATTATTATTATTATTATTTTTTTCTTTTATTATTATTATTATCATTATTATTATTATGGTAATCTGCACTTAATAAATCAGATCGTTGTTTAACAATGACAGATATACTTTTGTCCGCTTATTGTGAGTATTGTAAAGACAAGTTTAGCATACGGACAACAGCTAGTTGGAACGTGACTGGGCTGTCGATTGCATCTCATCGTAGCAGCAAGCTTATCTGCCGGTGCCCCCGACGAGAAATCTAGGTTGAATCATTGAATGCCAACGATGCGCACAAGGAACACGTTCATGTTTATAAAGTGAGGGTTCCTATTTCTCTCTCTCTCTCTCTCTCTCTCTCTCTCTCTCTCTCTCTCTCTCTCTCTCTCTCTCTCTCTCTCTCTCTCTCTTTCCGTCTCTCCCTCTTGCTCAGTCTCGCTAGTTCGTTCTACCTTTGTATCTCTCTGACTCTATGCGGTTAAAGCCAGGGAGCTGGAGTTAGGGTTGAACGTTTTTTTCCCCCGCTTTTTTCTGTTGGTACAGGCACGCCACTTCGTTGCTGACGACTGCTACAACGACTACGGTATACCAGTGCTCTACCTCAATATATGTATATATTCATATATATATATGAGTGTATGCTTTGGTAGTCGTGGCTTACCGGGAAAAACCTGCGGTTAGTTAGCACGCCTCGTTTACCCGCATAACGAGATCCTCTCCTTTGGTTTTAGCTATTCAGCGCCACGTTTCTGCTATTGCGTGAAATAGGCTAGAGTTATGTTTTTCCCTGCTTCACCGTCGTACTCTCGTCCGACCCCTCGCCCATCTTTTTTCATTCTCGAGCAACTTCTTAGCAGTCTTTAAAGGGTTGCCCCACAGCCTGCCAGGCCCAACGTCTTGAAAGAGGCTTTGCGCTACTTCGCTGTATTTCCAACGAAATTTTCCATAAAGAACGAAACAATACCCGAGTTAATAATAACAAAAAAAAATCACTCACGTATGTAATTCCACAATTAATTGCCACAAAAATCTTATTATATCTCTTGATGGAGCGCGAATACCTTAAAAAGAAGGTCGATGCAATTGTTCAACGGCCTAGTGAGTTTTGTTTTCGTTCTTGATACAATCCACTCCAGTGACACCCGCTAAGGACCTTATAAATCTTTTGTAAATATTCAATACGTCATAATATTCTCCGTTGAACCAGAGGGTCCATGAATAATCGTAATAACTCGATAAAACATCGAAACACCTTCATCGGCATAGTTATAAAATTCAAATTTCGCACGAGAATCTTCTAGGGGAAAATAAATAATAAAAAACATCGTCTCGACCCCGCCCCGCCCCCCCCCCCTTACCGATATTTTTCTCTCCCTTCTTCGCTCGAACCCAGACTTATTGCACCGCGGCAATGTCGCTGAAGTAATCTTCTCAAGAATTGCTTCGAAAAAGCAATGAACGAATTTAAAGCTCCATTTTTTTCCTCCCTTCTCCATATCTTCTTTGCCATCATCCCCCGCGGCTGCGGATGCTGGTGCTCGTGTTCGAGTACGTTCGTGTTCGTTGTTTTCATACCCTCGCAACGATGATACTCTTCTGCTCGTCCCCCTTTCCACCCTCGTCCCCTTTCGGTACTATTAACCATAGTCTATGCATAGTGGATATTCAGTTCCACCGACCTTGTGGCTAATTTTAGTTCCGTTTACCATCCCAGAGACATTTCCCTCGCGGTAATTGAGCTTATTAACTTTTACGATAGCGGTCGCCTCGTCCCCCCCCCCCCCCCCCCCCCCCGGTTCCTGCGGTACCGCACCCGCGCTTCCGGGCTTCACCTGTGAGTGGTCTCCGGCTCTAACTCCGGAGTTCGTTCGCGCGAGTTCTCGGATATCGTTGCACTCTCGTTTCCGCTCGACGACCTGATGTTTTCTGCGGATGCCATGCTTTCTGCCGCGTCGCATTAAACGCGCGACCGTACCCGTGCCCCCTGCAATACCGCTAAGGTTTTATGTTACACCAATTCGCTCGCTCTCTGTACTTTCACCTTCCGATCTCTTTTTCTCTCGTTGGATATAGTCACGAGTTCGCTCCGTACGCGCATTTACCACGGCCGAACGAAAGAGGGAGCGAGAGAGAGAGCGAGAGAGGGAGAGAGAGAGTTAGGTTCAACACGTTTCGACTGACTTGCTTTTTTCGTTTCAGGTCCATGCAACGAAGCTACCACTCTTTCGCGCATACCTTGTGATCGAGTTTTGCACGAGGTTCCACGCGACCTACGTTGAACCCGTGTAGCTGGACTGTGCAAGCACTGTGCCAAAGCTTTTAATCGAAAGCGAAGAGTTCGGTCCATCCGAGAGCCGAAAGCCAAAATTCTAGTAACGAAACCATTCACGGCGAAAACTCTGGGATGGGAGAACAGTGGGCGAGTGACCTTCTGTTGTCGACGAAGCCCCTTAATTCTAGGGGCCGACTAACTTAAAAAAAACGCGAGGTGCAGTTTTTTTCTTTTTTTTTTTCTCACACCTCCTACGAAGCGTTCAGATGTTGGGTCTTTGATTTTCCGATGTCGAGTACTAACTTGGTTCTTAGTTCCTTTCAATTATTTAGTTTTCGTGATCTCGAACGTTTTTCGATTGGGCGAATAACCGTTTCAAAGATTCCGTTTTCGTATCGTTATTTTTGATTGAAGCAGCGCTCGAATCCTCGATTTTTTATCACATTTTAGAGGCGAAGGAAGAAAATGGTGATCACGGTGTTGGATACAGGTCGAGGAGTCAATTAAATTCCTGCTGTCGGACGCTTGAGGAGACCAATCAGACAATAGCTATGGCGGGCAATGAAGGCACAAAAGTAAAGATGAGGAAATAAATCGTGTAGCAAGAAATCCGCGACTTCACTGTATAATGCAAGATTATCATAATTAAAATAGATTTTCATACATCCGCTAGTATTTCCCGTTCAAGAAGCAAAAAAAAAAAAATGTGTGCTACTAGAAAACGTTAAACCATAGCGTTGTAGTATAAACCCGGTATTGTGATGCCGTGTATTCAACTTGCAGAGGAATTGCGACTTTCAACGAATCGAGAACACACTAACTCCGTTTTCTCCCTTCTCCTACCCCTCCCGGCCCTACCCACGATTTAATCCTTCGCTATCTGCGTTGGCACTTCAAAGACGAATCCCACAAGCGTGTAGAAACCGAGATTACAATTGCATATTCAGCTTCGAGAGTTCCGAGTCACTCCGAGGCAATATAAGTGTAGCGCACTGCCTATGCCGATACTCAGAACCAATTCGCGATTTTAATGGTCAATTACCATGACCGTATATTTTACTGCGTAACACGGTAGGAAGAGACCGTCGTAACTTTCAGCGATGGGCTATTGTTTCGTTTCGAGAGATCTTCGGCAACGTCGACGTGAAAACAGAACAATGGTTGTGATAGCGCAGCACTGCAGGGCGGTAATACGAAGCTCGTTGTTTCATTTCCGAGTTTCTTATTCCCTACGGTACTGCGTTCGTTGAAAAGTAAGAAATTAAACATTAAATTTATTCATGCTGCGATAAAAGAAAATTGCGAAAGAAGTTATGATTATGGAGAAGAGTTATTGTGGGTCAGGAATATCGTGAATGCTTCGTTTTGAATCGTAACAATTATTTACCTGGACAACTTGGCTATTACGCCTTTCCTGAGAAGAATATTGTTGAGTGTGTTGATTGTGTCGATTTGCAAGGTGTAATCCTGATCGTCCGGATCACCGGCATCGATCACGACACCGTCGATACTCGGACCGAAGGCAGGCGCAAAGGCGAGGCCTTGGACCGGTGCCGTTAGCAGAGCATCCACTGATACATCCCTCAGGCACTTGAGCAACTTCTGAGGATCGTTGGCCACCTGCAAAAATAATGCGTCGTTGCAATTATTTACAACGATAACCTCGCGAGTGAACCAATGATCAATGGCCATCATACGCTCATTGAAAAAATATTTGATACCCAATTCGGAGATTAAAAATATTTTGAAAAATCATTTTCATGGAATTTATCATTATTTTGGTAACGTGCGTGAAATTGTTTTATTTTCGATCAATTTTGTAGTTTTCCAGGTATTTACATTGTTTGTAAAGCTCGGGTTCGGAAAAAAACCACGGAAATGAATCGTAAATACTATAAATGAGGATTATACACTAAAACGTGTTGGATTTTCAATGTACGATTTTTTATTATTCGCTGTAACTGGCATATCGCGATATTGCAATATGCACAGCTGCGTGTAACTCGATCCGAATTCCATGAAATAATCACGATTCGGGCGAGATATAAGCTCATGAAACGGAAATATTAACGTTGGACAGGAACGGTATCTCACGTGAATATCAGTGGGCCTACGAGCAGACGGGGAACGCGTTTGTCACGCGAATTCGAGCTTCTATCCTATTTTATTCATCTGAATTTTGATCCATCTCTAGTATAATAGCAATCCAAATGGCTGAATGCGGATTTTGAAAAATATACATTTTTTTTCCACGAAGTCGTTATTTATTCGCGAAATTCGTCAAATCTCCCAGATTCTCATCAAACTTGAAATTTCTCCAAAATATTTGAAAAAAAAAATCGTACTAACCTATGTAATTTATGTATTTATGTATTGAAAGCGTATATGGAAAAAAGTCCGTATGGAATTTTAATCAGAATCTGGTTTTTCGATGCTTCTGGTCTTTTTATACTAAAAGTGTGAGAGAGAAGGAGACGGATAGAGATATGTAGCGAGAGATCGGTAGTGGATTTTTACCAGTCGTCGCTCGTCGATAGCAGTGCACTCGAGATTTCAATCAGCGTGGTACAACGCAAGAGGATTAAAGCTACGTAATTATTGTATCTGTTTTCCATTCCGTTCGTTGAGTGCCGACTGCGGGTATCCATCGATATCTCTCCTCCTCTCTCCATTTCTGTCTCTCTCGCTCGTTTGTCGGTGTTTCGCGAGTGTATGTTATACGTCCAGCGACAGAAATTATCACGTCGATTAAACCCACCCTCGTTTAATTTCTTCATTCTATCGCAGTTACGCTTTGAAGCGCGCTCAAAATCTCTCACTGCGAAACTGTCCATATATCGCAATGAAAAAAAAGTGTTCAACATAATTCTATAGGAAACATTAATTCAGGAGCCGATGATTGTTTAATTTTATCCACATCGAGCTCGATGCAAAGTCAATCAACGAAAAACGATAAAAGTTCTTCGATGCTGTGAATATTTTGAACAGTGTAATAAAACGATATGAGAGTAGGTAAATCCATCGATTGCCGCTGCCGGGTTTGCGAGAAACGCAAACTTTGTACTTACCGCCGAGCAGTTCAGGTGCTTAGCCACCTGCATCGCGTAGTTAGCGGCACCCCTCACCAGAGCCCATGGCGAGAGTGCGCTCCCGGACATCAAAATGCCTCGATGGAAGAGCCGGCCTACGAAATAAAAAGATACATATATAAATATGCGGTTATTCCTTCGTTCCTTACCGCATTGGCCAAATATGATTTATTACAAAGAACTCGGGGTCCTAGTATCACGATAAGAAGAGACAAATTTAATAGCCGAATTCATAGCATCGAGAGCAATAACAGCTATGATAATATTGTCAAAGATACCAACCATTATCATACCAATTTTAATGTGACCCGAAGAAACCCCGAAAAGGCAATATCAAACATATCTACAATAAACGCAATGGAGGGTGAACGTCGGCTTTGTGCGAATAATTTCAGGCTGCGGGGGTGAATAAGGGATGCTCAAAAAGAAACCTTTGATGGTCAGCCACCCAAGGAACGAGAGATTTCTTCTCTTTCGAGAGTCATCGCAAAATAAACTCGGGTTTCTCGTATATATATCTATGCCCATAATAGATGCCCATAATATGTTGACCGATAGCGCTGACATCGTTTCACGCCGGAAGCCCACCGTCGGGCATTGATGCACCCCCGTCTTCTTCCCTGGCTTCTTCGATATTCACTCGTTTTGAAATATATTAAGTCGCGTCGATTGTATATGAACAGCGGAGGCCGAGGGGAGGATCGAGAATGGACGTCAATATGCACGGACGCGGTCGTTCCGAAGGCGAGACGTCGCAGCCTCGCCTTCCCAACCCTCGATCGCTTCGCGTTCCTCCCGTTGCAGTTTGCCTTTTATATAAAGCTCAAGAATCGTCGCTGAACGCCCCGAGCTCTCTTTATCCCTCTTCGCTTTTATACTCCTTTTGTACATCAACGTTCCCCGGGCGCTTCCTACGACCGAAGCACTTCGATCCAGGCATATTCTGTGGCTCTCGATTTTCTCTTCAACGATATTCAAATTATCTGGAATTTCTCGCTTCTTCACCTTTCATCGTCTCAATACCGTCATTCACGAAACTCCCTCTCTCTTTCGCTCTTTTCCATAACGCATATACTTTTGGTCGATGCGTATAAATGAAATCGTGCCTAGCGAGAACGAGGGTTCCGTTTCGTTGCGGAAATTGAATTCAACGCGAACGGTTTGTTTACAGAGTTTACTTTGGGAACCGGTGAAAAGCAAGACTCCCTCTCTGCCTTCACCCTCGCAACATTGCTTCTGCGTTTCAGCAACGTTCGCCATCGAGCCAAATTTATTTCGGACATTCTCCGCACTTTTCATTCTGTATTTGTTTGAAAACGAGATACGCTTTGTTAGATTCGAAGTGAGTTACGAGTCCACGTAACTCCAGAAACCGCGCGGAGAATGAAGAAAAAGATAAGAAAAGATTGAAACGAAATTTTCCATTGTAATTCGTTCGTGCGCTTTGCAGGTATTTTGTTCTCGATTACGTTGAGATGGCGATTCCCACATAGGCGCTCATTGAAGTGTTTTTTCCATTGGCATCCCCGAAAAAAACTAACCGACTCTATGTTGGGTAAAATTAATTATTGGAGACGCGCATGAGAGAGTTTGGAGAACATAGCGGGGATGGCAGTGAATTGCAATAAGAGAAGGTCGAGAGGTACAGGGTGGTACATTGCGGTCACTTAAGTGTCCGGAGGTTAAGAGGATCTCCGGCAGTATAGGAGAATACGTTGGCTGTTTCGTGGGCTTCCATCCACCTCCGATACCGCCGCAAGACTCGTCTCTTGATAACGAAGCTTCGCGGCAATTCGCCTACAAGCTGAGCTTGGAAACCCGTGTGCGTGCATAGCAGACGCGAAGCTTTCGCGAGTGTTCGCGGAAGCACGTTCCATTCCCTGACACTGCACGGCGGACGTGCACTCAAGCACACAGGAGTATTGGTATTCGAATATTCCCGTGGAATTTGGATCAAATGGGTTGCGCGTTCAGCAAGCTTTCATAGACCGCTGCAAATAGCGATTCGGTTTGGCTCGATGCGGGCTTTCGAGCCCGTGGCAAAGCGTTGGAGCATGCTCGCTGCTGAGACGGAACCGTCCCGCTTGACGAATAACGTCTGGAGAGTTCTACCGGGAATTCTAACCAATCAATGATAAGACACGGGCTCCCGAAAAGAAACATAATGCTCTTCTTCTCCTTCTCCTCGGTCTTATTCTTTTTTCTTATTTCTTAAAGTTAACTTTTTCGAGCGCCGATATTCTACAGCTTAGTGTGTTGTGCACGTCGGAACCCAACTTGAATCGAGATGACTCCCAGAGTCGGGTTTTTGTATCATGAAAAGTTTCGTCCTTCACTTCGTCTTTAACTTTTTTTTACTCTCTCGAGATAATCTTGTGTCCCTAAACATCCCTGGCACTTCAAATGTTAGATTCTCGTCGAGTTCGCGGAATTAGACCCTCAAGAACCTCTAAATCTTCTTGGATGCTCCGTTTTATTGGAGGGGTCTTATAAATGAAATTGGAAGCCAGAGACGAGTAGTGGTCAGTACAGTGAACAAATGGAGGTGTTGCATTCTGATAATCGTCAGGGTTTGGGCGTTTTCTCTGCCTCACGATGGGGAATATGTTGATCATCCTGAGTTCCGTGTATTTAACAAGACGAATCGATCGTGCTTGGTGTCGCGGTTTGCCGTGGAACCCGTCGCCGTGAACGGATTATGCCCAGAGACTCAGACGGATCCTGAACAGTTGCACGGAGTGAGGAGGCCGAAAGCACGTGAGAAACCGCAGGCAATGATAGCGGGACCCGGAGTAATAGCTTGGGAGCTGCTATAAATTATCCGGGGATCGCGCTTGACCCGACTAGAGGTAGCGGCGCATCATGAGATCGAGTGTGCCGGTGAACTAGGATCTCGTGTGTCATGCAGTCGCCGAAGCAGGAGCAGCAGAGCCGTCGAATTATTGCTCGTTGACCTTGTCCGACGTGAAACCGAAATACGTCTTGCCAAATCGGTTTACAAATACGGGATACGCGCAACTAGGAAAAGCGAACGAGCAAAAGAAAGACGGAACGCGGAAGTCGATAAAGAAGACAAAATAGCAGCGGCGAAGAAAACGATCCTTCTATTCCCCTTTCGTATTCGAAGTGAGTCTGCATACATCGTCCGCCATTCTTCTATTTTCACCGCTTTATCATTTCAAAAACACTCCTTGGAGCGTATAATGTCTACCGATTCTGGGCAGAGTGTGAGAATTAAAAAAGTAGAGGGAAAACGACGAGGCACCCGGAGATAGTACGAGCAAGACGGAAAACAACAACGCGGGAGAGGGTCGGATGGGACGGGGTGCAAAAAGTCTCGGAAGCAGCCGGAAAACCTGGTACTTTCATTTCTCTCTTTTCCGAGGATTTCGCGCGGAAGTTGCGCCAGGGGATAAACGGGGAAAGGCCGGTAGGTACTGCTGCTGGTGGTGCTACCGCTGCCGCTGCCGCAGCTACTGCTGCTGCTTGTGGTGGTGGTGGTCGTCGTGGTGCTTGAGGGAGCCGAAGAGGGGGCAGAGGGTGCCCCTCCGCGAGGGCGTACACGTTTTTTCTACTTGTCCAGGATGAATTTATTTCTCTTTCGCGTTGTGGCTCGAAACGTTCGCTTCTGCTGGCTTTCTGACGACAGCTTTGCGGTTCGCCCCATCCCCCTTTTCCTCTCTCGCACTCCCGATTCTGTCGTTTATTCTTTTCCCCACTTTCGCTCACTCTTTCTCCTCGTACCTTCGTTTTTTCCGTAATTTCTCTGCGGGCCCAGCCACGCGAACTGTAACCGGGATCCTAGACGAGACCCGACCACTTCTCGTTCTCGCCCTTCACACCGACATTCGCCGTCCACGTACATCTGGCGTTTTAATCTTGGGATATTCTCTTCAGTTCTTTCGAGAGACCCAGGCAGAGCCGCTGTCTGGCTCGCTTGCTCGCCTACTTGCTCTTCCAAGCAATGACTCCCAAGCCGTCTGTTGTTGAAAAAGGGTTCAACGCGAATTCTCCCGGGACCTTGGCGTTAATTATTTCGGGGGCTCTAACCGACACCCGCTGGATCTAAAGGGGTATTCTAACTCCCTGCGACGTGTATTTATTATATGCGACTCGTGAAACTGACTTCGGACGTGCTTTGGACGTTCTATGGTTTTTTTTGTCCTATTCGAAACCTCGTGACTTTCACTTGCCGATCAAGAGATACGTCTGGCAACAATTGACGTACCACAGTCCAGTTATCGCGATCGTCACTTTTTCAATTGGTGATATTTCGTCAGAGATGTCTCAGACTTCGAGTATATGGCATGAAAGTGTTTTTGAGATTTTGTAGGCAATCGGATGCGGCTGAGGACGCTCGTAAACGGTAAATACATTGGCAACAAAACGCACTAGAAGCACATGAAGGTCGGTACGGAATTTAGGCATACGTATAAGATACTTACCGTCGGGGACCGCATGAGTGGTCATCAGGAAGTTGACGCAGGCAGCTCCCGTGCCGTGTCCGACGAGGGTTACATTTCCAGGATCACCACCAAAAACGGCAATGTTCTCCTGCACCCAATGCAACGCCGCAATCTGATCCATAAGGCCGTAATTCGCCGGGGACCTCAAGTGCGAATCCGTGTTAGCATTTAGAAAGCCTGTAATCAAAATGTCCGTTTACGGTTAGTCCAACGGTTGTTGATACACGCGTGTTTTGCGCGGTAGCTTCACGTGCTTGCGCTGCGTGGGGGGATTTGGATTTTGCTTAGTGTCCATTTGGTGGAATGCAGTGTGATGTTTGGGTGATAAGGGCAGAGGGAGGTGGCATGGACGCCGTGTAAACCGGAGCTACCCTATACGTTCCGGGTAGCCTCGTAAGCGTACCCAGTGTGGGGTCAGTCGGCCACACCCGCGACGCTTCGAAATCTACCCCAAACGGACACTTCACCCGGCCCGTTCTCGATGACGATTCGATTACGTTCGATCAATTAACTCGGAACGATGGTGCTAACTGGGTGTGAGAAGGGGACTACGTGGAGATCGATTGAAAACTAGATGACCGAGAGCTTAAATCGTTTTTGAAAGCATCAAACCCACTCCCGATACTCCTACAGAGTGCGTCAACACTTGTTCATTCCGAATGATTAACTGCGCTTCCGATTGATGCAGTTATAACTGTATCTTTATCGACGCGCTTCACCCGAGTGCATTCGCGGAATATAAAATGGGAATAAAAATGAATGGAAATAAAAAGATTGAAAAATAATTTGAAAAACGAGAAATCTCTCGACGTTTTTTTTTTTATTGAAAGCAACGTGAATAAACATGCAAGCAAATTTCTGTAAAAACTGGGATTTTCAATTAGTGTCAAATATCAGTGAATTGGAGATCAAAGAGCGTGGAGAGATCAAAGAGTGTAGCAGCGGAGAATCAGCGAGCGTAAGATTTCCGTGTAGCAGTTGACTCATCAGAGTATGTAAATTTATAGATGCGAAAGAGACAAATGGGAATTGGCACTTTGTCGCAGTGACTAATGGTTGTAGGATTTTGTGGACGAGGGTTTTAAAAGAGTGTATAAACGAGAGGCGAAAGGGAGCAGTCGTGCGACCTCAAAAATTGCTTTCGAGTTTACCCTGCGAGATTGGCTGTACGGTCTATTGCGGTGTTACGTGTTGGCGCATGGATTCTGGACAACCCGGCCCGGTCGGAGAGTCCTAGCGTTGATGCTGTGTGAAGTGCGGGTGTAATAAAAATTGGGAAATTCCCCGCGTATCAATCCCGTGCGGTATATGCGGGCCGGTGAATAGCGACCGGATATGGGAGGGGCTGGGAAGGGAAGCACGGCTCGGGACTTGCAAATAAAACGTCCAACAGCGACAAAGTTTACTCTCGCAGCACATGCCCTGGCCTCTATTTTGCATCGTACGCAGTTTCAACACCGCGATGAACCCGGCAGAGTCGGGAATCGCTTCTTCATCAATCGATAACGAATTAATACTTACGCTCGACTGTTATAGCCTCGTTCTCGTTCAATGTGATAGGAAACGAAAACTATATCCAGGGTTTTTCCCATTCTGTTGTATGTAATCACCATTTTTATCTCAACGGAGTAAACAAATAGCGTGTAACGTGATGTTAAACATAGTCCAGTACTCGGTTTAATTACACAGTTACCCTTTTTACTTATTTGTTATAGATTGGTGATTTTGGGTAGATTTTGAGCAGATGTCGAATCAGGATTAGAATATTTTAATAATTGTTTCCAAATATATAGAAATATTATAGATTATGCTCAAGATATTACTGCGATTTATAAACAAAAATTTCGATATCGATGCCGTTCGCTATTATTCGAGAATTCGACTTTTGGTCAAGCACAAGAAAATCCCTCGAGCGATTAAAATTTTTAAGAACTAATAAGAAACATAATTCTTACAGACCGTTCTTGATACGAATATCAATTGCAGCGGAGGTAATGCTTTCAATTTTTAAGGCTTGTCTAATAGCCTTGTCTAATAGCTAATCTAGTACGTGACATAAGCTTCGAGTGTGGATAGAGGGATTCTGTTCAAGAGTGGGACTCATTCCCTGGACATGTAATGATGTGGTTATAGTCGATTGTTGTGTTAAAAGGGCGAAGAATGAAATTGACAAGAGGGTTCTGAATTTATACACCCTGGAGAAAAGCTTCTGTTTTTATTATTTATTCTCATCGTTCTTTTTCCCTTCGACCTTCATTGAGCACCCGATACCGTACTCAGTCTCCGTCTCTTCGCGTATTCCATTTGTTCATCACCGACATAGACTTCCGAAGTCTCTTGGTCCCTCGAGTTCATCCTTTTTCGGCGCAACCCGCCATCCTCTACGCCTTCAACGTTTTCTCGTCGAATCTCGAGTCGATATCACATCTTCTTCGCGTCTATCTCTTTTTGCTTTCGTCCTCAGCCACCGGAGTAACTTCCACGTCACTCAAATCAAGAGGAATAGTTTCTTTGTCCGAGAAGCCATGGGTGCGGGACAACGTCGACGATGTCGCGAGGCGGATAACGCGAGGAGACGACCGGAATCGAAGTTCTATTGCGCGACGGCCCGACTTTTCACTTCCTATGTATACCGTCTCGGTCTTTCCCTCACGCGATGTCCAGTCATGCGATGCTTCAAAAGCTTTTTCCCATCTTCGCAAAACACGTCTACCGGACAAGCTGTCGCTGTATGCACGATCTAAGATCAAATGGAATTTTTTATTGATGACGTATTTCCTTACGAAAAATGTTGACTCGCGAATGCGGCATTGTCAATAATAAATGATAAATTTTCTACGGCCATCGATGAATAATCAATCGTTTATTTCGGTAAGAGATTAGTTAAACGAATCGCTGAAAGTTGAACTGTAAAAAGAGTTACAAAAATCGGTCAACTTACTCGTAACAAAACTCCGGTTTTCAGCGGGGAGTTAAAAATTACAGTGGTTCAAAGAAATGTTTATATATCCCGAGTTCTTGAATTTACTTTCTTCTCTGCGCGAATGCCGGCGGTATACCACGAAAATTATTGTCAGCATCAATTCCACCCGGCGCAGACCGCGAAATATTTTAATTTTCAAGCTCCGCCTGACTCTCAGACTAATTTCGCAAAGTCATGCAGGATAATTTCGCACGCTTCGTTACTGCATGAAGTCGGAACAGGAGCGCGAGTTCGCGAATGCATTCGCGAATGCAAAAGATTAAACCAATTTCGCGCACGTAGCTACGCGTTTTACGAAATATTGCGTTAAACAATGTATTTCAAGGAAACATTAATTTAAAATGTAATATGCATTTCGCTCGTGCGCTTATTATTCTCTTTTATGAAAAGCTTACTAGTTTCCGGGAGCGCAAACTATTATTCAGCATTCGAGCAGTGCAGAAACTATCACCGGCGTTTCGTTGCATGCTGCACCCCTTCGGAAGCTAATTTATGGGAGAGGAACGCAAGGAAGGACGGCGCGAAAGCGGTGGATGGGAAATACGAGAACGGGAGAGACGGGGTCTCTACCAAATCGTTGCGAGCACTTATAACTGCCGTTTGTTCGTGCAAAGCGTTATACTCAAGAACGGTCCGGCTCGCCTTCCCCATGCTTCCGGTGTGGCGCCCTGTTCTCCCCGGAGCCTCCGTTCTTCGTGGAATTTAAATTAATTGAAGAGTCGAGCACGGAGAAAGCCTGAGGTGGAACTCTTCGCGGATTGCTTTGCTGAATCTCGCGGCACACGGGGTTATCGCGAAATTATTTCGTCCGACCGAGAAAATTTGCTGCTCGCGAGAATGCGTTACTCAACGGAACAATTTATATTTGGAAAAAGTCGGACGAGTGCTGCGAATAAAACATGGATGAATATTTGAGTGGAGCTGAAATTAATCTGGGAACCGGAAGTCCGAGGATCCGAATATAGTGCGCGCGTGAAAGGATATGAATTATTAAAATATTTTTGTTGTTTTGGGTTTAAGTTTCGTTCGACTAAAATTTGTAAATAATTTTTGTGCAATTTATATTTGCACGAAATTTTTTTTTTTTGCATGAGTTTCCGGATGGCGCTTGTAAACGGAACGCGTGATTGGTTGGGATGCCGCACAGCGAGAGTGGGGTGTGCGGCTGACCAATCGCTGCTTGCACTACTGGCTGTGCTGTGGAACCGAGGGTGGGGGTAACAAAGTCTGTTGCTTCCGAGTCCCGCTCGAGTTTGGATTAATCGACACCGCACAAACGTCGCCACGTCGGAAGTAAAAAAAATGTACTCACACACACATACAAACAAGTGAACGGAAGGACGTAGAGACAGCGAGGTGAAAAATGTACAAAATGTACGGAGAAAAAAAGTGAAATAGACTGAACGCGGTTTATCAGAGCTGTTTGAAAGAGTGATTCCGGTGGTTATCCGTCACTCGACGATTTTCCGGCATGCTTTCCGGCGGAATTACGTTGCGTTCTGTGACAATCCACGTCGTTCCGTGCATCCTGCCGTCAGATTCGTTAAATTAATACAACGAATAAACGAAGTAACGCAGAGTTTCATTTATTTTATTTTCCATTCGAACGTCGATCCATTATTCCGCTGTGATATTCGGCGTCACATTGCTTCCGTGCGAGTTGCAAATATATATTTCCACAGCTCGTTGATATTCATCGATGGATTCGGTGAGCGTCGGGAGGACGCAGTTGCCGGGGGGCGGATCGTTCAGGGTAGCCTCGGATAGAAACGTCTTCGTGCCGACTCGTCGCTTAATGCACTTCCGCTTTGGAAATGAATTCCAGCAATTCCAGGGAGCGTTGTTATCGCGGTGACACGCGCGCGCAACGTGCGAGAAACCTTCTCTCGTTTCTAGCAATCACCGACGCGCAACTCTGTTACATCCTGCATCGGTGAAAATTTCCCCGCGAATTCTCGCAACCTATGAGCGGCTTGCGCGGATGTATTGGAAGACAGGAAGATATAGACGATGAGCCAGCGGGAGTCAGGAGTTTAGTTTGGTGAAACGGAAGACCCGAGTGTAATGAGTTTCCTATTAGATTTGGTTGCCTACGGTGCTCGGCAACCGACGGCAACTTTGAAATCCTTCGGTTCAACTATCTCGCATCGACGTTGCTCGCGTCTTTACCGCTCTCTTCGGTTTTAACCCAGATGAGATACTTCGTGGCTCTTGAGACATGCTATTTGCTCTGTGCGCTATTCATTTATGGTGAAAACTGGTGTGGAAGATTATCGTCTTACGGATGCTTTGTGAATTATTGCATTTGCACGGAAAAATCTGTAAATCTATCAACGATGTCGAAATATGAAAGGCGCTATTTTCTATTTCGACGTAATAATGTCAATTTATTTATTATTTTTTATTTATTATTATTATTATTATTATTATTATTATTATTATTATTATTATTATTATTATTATTATTATTATTATTATTATTATTATTATTATTATTATTATTATTATTATTATTATTATTATTATTATTATTATTATTATTATTATTATTATTATTATTATTATTATTATTATTATTATTATTATTATTATTATTATTATTATTATTATTATTATTATTATTATTATTATTATTATTATTATTATTATTATTATTATTATTATTATTATTATTATTATTATTATTATTATTATTATTATTATTATTATTATTATTATTATTATTATTATTATTATTTTTATTATTTTTATTATTATTATTATTATTATTATTACCATCATTATTATCAATTTAGAAGAATTTCCACTGAATTGGCTTAAGTGTACATTTTATTCTTTGAAATTGCACTAGCGATTGAGTCTTCCGAAGATTAAATAATGCTCGAAATATAAACGTATCAGAGTTTGAACTATATAATAGATACATTGTATAGTCTACATTGTATAGCTTCGCAACAATTTCCACGGGCGAGCACGTGAAGCCGATGTGTTGACAGTGGGTTATGGAATAAAAATATGTCGTATCGATGACGACGAAAACTCACCCAAGATGCCAAGTCGATAGTTTATGGTGACAACAACGACACCGCCGTAGCTCGCCAGAACGCTGCCGTCGTAGGGGTTTCCGCTGCTCCACTCGTAGCTCTCTCCGTGCACGAAAACCATCACCGGATATCTCCTGTTGCCGCCGTCTCTCGCGCCAGCTAAAATCGATAAAAATTATGAATGATCGATCGAGTCTCGAATTCAACAAGAAGGAAACTCCGGTGGCAGTTCCGGCGAACATGCAGCAGCAAGCGCATCGGCCAGTCGGCCAGATATGCCACGGCGGAGTTTCCTTTAAGGCGCTATTTTTCACAGTGGCGCCCCATAAACTTTTGACGGCCTCAGGGTGAAGGATTACCAAAGCTCCGAAGAGACTTTGCTCTCGATTTCGTACGACGGCAGGTAGGGGTACCGTCCGTCTGTCTGTCCGCCTGGCTGCCTGATGGCTGCCAGGCTGCCCGAGAAAGGCGATCTCACGCGAATAGTTCGCCCGCCGACGGGCTGCGCTCGAACGAACCGCTCGAAACGTTTCGTCTGCCAGTGAATTATGTACCTCGATAGTTGTTCGATTGATCGATGGCTTCACGGACGGTACATCATTGAACTTACTCGGCTGCTTTGAATAAATATAAAATTCGAGAGGATCGGCGTGCGAACTATACAGGTGCTTTCGAAATTCATTGGGCATTGATCTGGCGACATTGCATTATATGTTTTGACTTTATACTTGACGGTGTTCATTTTGTTTTGATATTTTTCTTGATAGTTTTGATGTTTCACTTTGTCCCGGTTCGTTATCGTAGGTTTATTGGATCAGGGAGATTGATGGGTTTCAGAATTCAAGATAAAAGTTATGGAAACTATTACTATTACTTTCTAACAATTTTAATCGAAATTATATATATCATATGGAATAGTGAATATTCTATGGAATATTTTTACAAGACATCTTACAAAAATTATACTGTAGCTCGGTAACCATTTTTTCATACTTTTATTAGTAGAATTATACAATCATATATAATATATATGTTTCATCCTATCGATGAAAGTCAGAAAAATTTGTCAGGGCGTAACAGTAAATAATAATTTCCACAATTTTTTTCCATAAAATCGACAGCCCCAATAAACGTAATATCAATGGCATTATAGACTGAGCT
This sequence comes from Sussaba pulchella, assembly GCA_963971145.1. Classification (NCBI taxonomy): domain Eukaryota; kingdom Metazoa; phylum Arthropoda; class Insecta; order Hymenoptera; family Ichneumonidae; genus Sussaba; species Sussaba pulchella. The sequence goes on from OZ020168.1 coordinate 4,116,843, forward strand.
CTTTTGCCCCGGGATAATCTCTATCTTTCCCAGATTGCGAGTTCGTTCGGTTTGTATTACAAATTATCCCAATCCTTAGCTCCCCTTGACTTCACCAACCGCGCGCTCAATCGCAGGCCTTCGTAAAGAAGAAAGTTTGATGAACCGAGATGGTTTCAACTCGTCATTCGGTTTTGAAAATTTAAATTGAGTTTGAACCATCGTATTATAAGGCGAAGTCCAGTCCAACCAGCATTAACCGGAGACCGAGCTTTCCTTGATTAACCACGAAAATCGACTTCCCGCTTTGCCGCGGTTACTCAAACTCCCGAACGGAAGTAGCCGGACCTCAACCTCCCGGCATTGCAACCCATTCACGCGTGTAACGCTACACTTCGGCCGACTATATAGATCGTCGGCTAATTAGGTGCACCCGCGCTCCACAGCGTCGGGCCAATCGATGGCTCTCGGACTTGCGTCGACTTTGAGTCTCGAAATTGATAACCGCCCAGCGTAGAACCAGCCCCCGAATTAATCGGGTGTTTCCCGGAAAGTTTGCTCTCTGAGGATGGGTTGTCCGCTCCGAAAACCGAAATTCTATCCTTTTGCTCCTTCGGTGAATTTCCATCCGCGATTTTACGTTTTATTGTCTTGTTTACGTAGCAAAAAACGAAGTCGAGCTAAGATCAGCATATATTACGGACGATTCTTTTTTTTTCTCATGCTCCAAACTTCATATAAACGTAATTTGTGATTCATCCCATCTTCGACCAAAAATTCGATTAAACAATATTCAAAATCCTAAACACTTTTGCGCGTGCGTCGCATCACTTAGACCATTAGGCTTTGCAGTGCTATGCGTCATCGTGGATCCGCGGTTTCCATGATTTTCCGAATACCGAGCGAAATGGAACGATGTGAACCGCGTGACGAGAGTCGATGGTCCAGTTTCCGAATGCGTCTGTCATATTCCGTAGCTTGTTTGCCAGTGCGGCGAGAGGTGGCCGAACGAGTGGGTACAACACACGTACACGCGCCACTTGGCAATATCTCGTAAACCAGGTTGCAGTTGGCGAACCTCGAGCTGATGTGAAGTCGGACGAAGGTTGGTTGTGGGTGCTGCCATTGCCAGTCGGGTTACGAGGCCGGGGAGGGGGGGTCGCCGCGAGGCCGGCAAACATTTCGCTATCGCTCGGGAACTCAAGCCATTGTATATAGTATATCATAACGTGTGGCATATATTGCAAACATATAGTATATACATATACATATATGTTATATTATATATACATATATGTTTACACGTTCGCTCGGACGACGGTTGACACGATATTCGTTGAGTTATGACCGGGGCGTTCATACCTCGAGCCCATAATGCTGTACGCTCGTATTAGCATACTAAATCCCGATTGATGCACAAGCATTCTGTCTCACTCGACTCTCGAGTTTCGCCTACTCGCTGCTCACCGGGCTCTTGTACACCTTGTTTTAATTACGAGGGATGTCGAGCTTCCGCTCTGAAGGGACGTCGGGTTCTGGACTCCATCTATATACCGCCGGACACGGCGCGAGTCGCGTTCAATGCGTCACCGGTGCACAACCGCTCTGCGAAGCTGATTTGTCAAGTAAGGTTTCTCCTTCGTCGCATCTATCCGTACGGGTCAGTTTCAACGTGCGAACGACGTTCGCCAGTGCGACATGCCCGTACGAATCGTCCGGGGCTTTTCTAATTTTGCTAGTAACGCCGGCAACGCGTACTTCGTCCAGTTTCATTTAACCGAGAAAGCGAAAATTTTTGCTCAATGATTCTTCTTTTTTCCCATTTATTTTGTTTTCGTTTTTTTCTTCGTGCTTCCGGCATTCACCAAGTTTTTTCATTAGTCGAAAGTGTCGTTAATTTACCAAGGGCCGGGAGATTCGGGCAGTCGTGTTGCGTTTTCGAGCGGAGGTCGAGTCTCGTGGTAGAGGGGTCGGTAATGTACTACTAATTGCGGATATTCATTTTAGATTAGTTTTCACACACTTGTCTTGAGGCGGGGAGGGCCGGGGTCATTGAGGGTCACAAAGTGCTTACGTGATTCAAATTAACTTTTCATAATTTTCTTCGGTTTCTTTTTGGTAAGAATATCTGTCGATGACAGAATGTAATAGTTTTTCAACGTCTACGATGTTTTCCCACAAAATCCAATAATTTCCGAAAGCTCGTTTACTTTTTTCAAGACGTCAAGTTGCGAATTCTGGAGAAAAATATTTGTCTCATTGAGATAATTCGTTTGAATGTACTGCGCTTAATTCATCGCATATTTCGCATTGTTGGACAGTGGTGGCGGACAAGGTGGCGTAGCATTGTTTTCGAATATTGATATTCAAACTCGTCGACAGGGGTCGAATCATTATTTCACGATCGACAAAAATTTGCAACGATGAAGGGTCTTTCCCGGTTGGCATCTACATCGTCGTCGTTCGTCACGACGGGGTTGCACACAATTTGCGTATGCGGCGTAACGTGGAAAGTCTCGCGCTCTCGTGTGCGAGAACACAACTTCGGGGTTTGTGCCCACACGGAAGTGCCGAAGAGGCGGAGGTCACTGTCAATATTTGAACCGATTGTTCAAACAGTTTCGTGCCTGGGTAGCGCGGAGAGGGGGAGGGGGGGGGGGCTCTCGGAAACTTTACATATTCATAAAGGGCCGCCCCACGGTTTGATCGGCGGGCGGCAAACGAGCCGTGGCTTCGATTCTCCCGGGGCAACTGAGTTTCCGCTTTCTCCACTTCGCCCTCCACAGAAGCCCACAGAGCCGGCGTGCACCATCGGCGTGAACGGCTTCTCGACATGTTGATTTATAAAGAACTTCAAAAGAGTCAAAGAAAAAAAAGATCCATTCGCTTGATTAATTGATGGCAGAGAAAAAAAAATCTGTGCGTCGAATAAAAATCAATCACGGGCATTCGTGTGTAAACTGTAAATACGAGGTGAAACGTAAGCGATGAAAGTTCAGATAAAGCTTTCAGAAATCTCGTAGAATTCTGCCTGGTGCTGTTCAATAATGCGTTTCATGGGTTACGTTCCATATAACGGAGATTTATGGTTTTATAGCTGGAGGTATATGGTATTTCTCGGGGATTTTTCGAGTCACTATGGGGTGATTATAATACAGTCGGGGCTCACGTAGTTTTTTCTCTGGTCGTTTTACAATCGATGTTGAATGCGAGAAGCTGCTCGTAATGTTCGATAAAAACCCTGCTGTAACAACGAAAATTATTGCAGAATGTTCGATAGTATTATGAATATTGAAAAATTCAGTTGTACATAAAACGAACATAAAATTCCTTGTACAGACATGCCATCTATCGATGATACAGTTTATCCGAAGGATTTCATAAGCTCGGCGACGACGACGATGGTTCTCGTATATTCCAGTCCCAGGATACTCCTTTGGACGTCTTTCACGATTATTTCTATTTCCTGTCTTTGATAGAAGCACGCTCTCTGCGATAACTCAGTCGATGCCATTCTCGCGAATAATTTCAGTTATGCACGTTTGCCGTCGTCGAGCGAGTGTTCGATCGGCATTTCGATGGATGACAATTTCAGTGACGTACCTCGATTCAAAGCTACGGCCGAAGAAAGATTGTCGGGAAAAAACGGTGGCGTGGGCGCGGGGGGAGGGTAGTAGATGATTTCGTTGATATTTTCTCGATTCCAGTGGTACGCTATATTCCCCGGGGAACAGCCTCAACGAGGGAAATCGTGGCAGGCGTTACCGCCTTCCGGATTTTCCTTCCTCCTTCGCACCTCCCAGCTTCGTTCTCAATTTCCTTCCTTCTATTTTCGTCCTTATTCCGGTCTCGCTCAACGTCTCGGGCTATCGAAGCTTCGACTATCGAGAAAAGTTCAACATTTATGAATTCGAACACGTAAAAAGAAATTGCAAACTTTCCGATCGCTATACGTGTATGCCCCGTAAACATACAAAGAATATAGAAGCATTCTTGATAAAAAAAAGAGAGAGAAATGTCGATTACCGTCGTTCCAGCGTTAAATTGAAAGCTCCAAACTGGAAAGTTAAATAACTATCCAGCTTCATCCGTAGCAGAAGCAAGTCCCTCGTGTAAAGCCTGCTATGCCTTTTTTTTTTTTTTCAATTTATTTTGAATTACCGGAAGTAGAATACAGTCTAATGGAAACTTGAGTATCATGAACTGACAGAGTTAGAGCTTTTACGCGTAGCTTCATTCGAAGATCTCCTGCGAAGACGATGAATTATTTAATGTCTATACGATTACACCGTAAACTTAGAGCTCGAACTTTCATCAAAACTCTCCGCGTTCTACCCTATCGCTACTCGTCGGTATTATGTACGTTGTAATGTTTAATAACGATCATCTCGAGTGCCTATAAGTCGTTTGTAGTAAACGGTTATTGCACGGGGCAACTCGGGGCGTGTTGGCACACGAACGAAATCGATCGAGGTAGCTGACGAGATTACGGGAATAAGATTTTCCGTGAATCCATCGACACTATAAATTATAATTTCTTACTCATTTTAGTACGAAAAAGGAACTCCCATAACTGACAAATATTCTCAAGCGATAGCCATGAAATTTAATGAAACAAGGAGTCACAAAATAATCTTACGAGTTCAGACATCGAATTGCTACAGATTGAGTAATTCAAATTACGATTCGACTAGACCCGGTGGCTTGTCGGTTCATTCGTGGTTCTCGAAACAATCTAGAAATACAAAAAGTTGTATGGGATATACGTAACTCTCACTCGTGGTAACTGTAATACTCTACTGGCGAGGATTTTACGGTCGGGTCGTATTCCGCATTTATCGAGAGTATAGCATTACGGTAAACGTGTTTATATATCTATATATCGTAACGGGCTATGGGATACGAGAAACGGACGATTGCGTCCATTATTACATTTCTTTGCACGCCCCCGCCGGATCTGTCTGTCTCGCTTTATTTATTTTTCTTTCATTTCCTCTCTTCGTTTCTTGTATTCCGTTTTCGCGGCCCGAGGAGACGTGCTTGGGTGGATGACTACGGCGGTTACGGCTGTGCCCTGGCAGACCACGGAAAAACCGAAGATGAACGGAAAGTTATCGGCCAGAGCACGTAGTCTTTTACTACTCGTGGCGTTTTCGATACACCCGTGGGGAAATGATCTTCGACGTAGGAGTATGAGCTGAGCGAGACGTGTATGTACTTGTTCGTTATTCCACGTGGTACTTCATCGGTGACTATTGAGAGCCAACGCAGTAGCAGATCGTACCCTGCGGATGCATGTATACCGAACCAGCGGGTCACGATGATTATTCTGGCGCAAGGAAATTCCGTAATAGAAGCGATTTAATTATTCAAGCTTCGCAGTCGCGTGCAGAGGAGCAGCCGATGCTTATTATAGCGAAATTCGTAAGATATTTGGGGACAAGAAAATTGTTTTAGAAACGGTTTTTATTGACTTAGCGCAGAACATCGATAATTTAATTGGACGAAATACTAAAATAAATTTCTCGATAAGGGCAAGAGCTCATTGAGTGGTTGAAAATAATTATTTAAGCTCGATGAAGGGTTTATTCATTGATTATTTAAAAAAATTGCGGAACCACTTCGTTCCTAAATGATTAAAGTTTGCGTTTTCGGATTTTCTGTTGTTGACAATCTTTTTGGGGTCAGTCTTGAACCACGAGCCTGATAAATGTCTGTATGAGAATATAGAATACTTCACGTCATAAGTTTGTCGGCCGAGTCGAAAGCTGAGCCTCGTCGACACTCGTCGACTTTATCGTCGAGATTTAAATTTGAATGGGACCCGTGTAATTCCGCTTGGTACGCTAAATGCGTGTTCGAAACTAACACTTGACCCCTTCGCGTCATTCTCCAGGGATTTGAGTGGGCCGCTATCCGCCGTAACAATCTAAAACGGCCTCTCATTGTGGCAAGACGGGAAGAGAATGAGAGGCGCGGAGAAGGGTTTTGCCGGCAGTCTTAGACTTTTCAACCTCTTGTCCCAGTCTGCTCGCAATGAGCCTACTCCACCGTTATGCTCTCGTGAAAATGGGTGCGAATTGTACCTTTTTATTATTTTTCGGTGTGGGCTTCCGTAACTTTAAGCAATTAAAGTTGAGCTGCGCTCAATATCATACGGTAAGTTTTGCAATGCATTTATAGTAGCAGGCAGACAGCAATTATAAAGATTCTACATCTTATCGTCAATTTCTCTCATGTCAATACTGCTTGTGATAATCATCGTTGTCATGCTGTCAACTCTGAAATCCGTAGGCAACTTCAAGCCACTTGTCCACGAATTATTGGGAGCGTTACGCAACAAGAGCACCGGGAAACAATGGAGTAGCTGAGTGGAGGTACCTGGGTGCGAGGATGCAGAACGTAACTGATAACTCATTAACGAGATAATGACGCGTTTAGCGAAGTGAAGGGGTACGAGGAAACACAAGGTCCGCAATGGCTGTAGGGTGCGTTGCAGCGAAACGGATTAGTCGTTTACCGAGTGACAGGCAAGAGCATCACACGGCCCAGGGGTTCGTGTCCTTCTGCATTTAGCCCCACTCACGTATCGAGGAATCTAGGAACGATGCTGACCTAATAGCCGTCATTATGAGTTCGACCCCATAAGATCCATCAACTTAATCCTTTGCCGAACCACACGATGCAAATCCCACAAAAATTCATGGAATTGTCTTCACTTAGTCGTAGCAACTATGATTGATCTCGTAAAGTTTCTTGAAATACAAAATTTTCGATGCACGAAAATTTAAAAATATTTTATCAACATTCCGGGATCCGATAATATCTTATTACAATTTTGTATATAGATGGGCCAGAATGTTATAGTCTGAGTAATCATTAATAGAATAAATTATTGTAATACAATAATAAACGGTAATTATTTTTATAGTCCGAGGAATCCGACCATTTATTTTTGTGCTGTATAGCAAGCATCATTTTTGCGATTTCAGATTGTCTCGCACTACTTTTTCCCTGTCGCTAAACCGCAAAAGGGTTCAAAGCGAGGGTTGCGACGAGGTTTGGTAGGGATAAGATAAGACGCGACTGGGCAAACGGGAAAAACCGGCACATTTTCACTGCAATCACGATAATTTCCCCGAGGATATAGACGATGTCTGCAACTCCTTAGTCCGAAGGAACGAAGGCCCGCGAGATAGTTCCGCGCTCTTTCCACCAAGAGCTTCGTACTCCAGTCGAAAACGGAAAAATAACGAGAGTGTTTACGGGAGAAAAAAATTAATTATACGAGGCGTGTGAGAGAGTGCACGAGTTTCGGACGAAAGGAGAAAAAGTTAAAAGGTGGGTAGAGGAGATGGAGGCACCGAGTCGTGACTTTGCACGGGGAAATATGTATTTATAACAAAGCTCGAAGGAAAAGTTCAAACGTGTTCGATGGTACGCTCGCCACGAGAAAAAAAAAACGATGTAGTCGAAGTTAACAAAATTTAGTTTGAGCCAACTGTATTAGGTTGGTGCAACGTAAATTCGAATTGAACTCAACCGAATAAATTTGACTCAACCTCGGGTGATGTTAAATACGGGAAGCTTCATGATAAGCTTTAGCTACCCGTGCACTATGCAGTCCGGTCGAGCTGCTTTCGCTCAGTTTAATCATATTTACCATCAGCAGACGTGGGATATCAACCGAATTTTGCGTGTCATTGTGTATTTTTTTAATGATGGTATTTGATTCCGGCGAATTCACGTACTACAGTTCACCAATTCCACTGCGAATAATTGAACAAGAGTGGATAGAAATTTCACCTTCTTATTTTAACGTCGAAGTGTGACAACAAGTGCTATCTCCCAAGTTTTGGTTTAATTGGTTTTATCGGTTGTTCGCTGTGTCACTGATAAGACTCTCGTTGACAATAACGTTTAATAAAGGGTCGCAAAGATTTTGGACAGAAACGAATCACGGTAAGACGACACGTCTAACCAAGTAGGCCGGTGGGAAGCAAGCAAGGGCTGCTCGTAGCTCGAAGAGATTCTCCGTCGGGCCACACCGGTTAACTCACGAGTGGCATAAATTTCATACGGTACACGCCAGGGGAGGTTCCACACGTCCAACCCTTTTAAGCTCCGCCAGACCAGTAGTGCTAGTTCACATACTCACGGTCGGGGCTAGCGTCATCGCTGGCGGCACGAAGCACAGTATTATGCCTTATCCCGGGGAGTGTTAAATTAAATAATTTATTGGGCATGCCGTTAGGGCACGAGAGTAGGGGATGAGAGGCTCACCTATCCCGCTGGAGCTTCCGGTAGTTCCGTCGTTGATATCTCCAACGCTAGGGCGCTTCACGATGGATTAAGTTCGCGTGCTTTCTGTCAAATGCAATTCTCTTAAACTGCAATTCCAATGCTCTATATTCATCCACTATTACGATTGTCTGCTCCACTCGATTATCCACCGACTTCATAACATCCGTAGATTTCATTTTTTGGAAACATTACGGAGAAATATCCGAGCAGGGCACGAAAAAAAATCGCGAAATAAGAATTTTCGCATGTTTTATGTCTTCCGTCGCTGTTTGCTTATAGTCGAGATCGGATTTTGTAGATCAGCTCTTAGGTATGTTTAAACAAAAGCATACCACTGAAAATCAAGCATACAGAAGCAAAGTTTTCGTCTTATGAGAATGAATGAAAAATTGGGCGACCATTTTCTTTTAAGTACGATTTTTATCAATCTTTTTCGACGTCATAAACTTTACGAGACCGTGTCTACGCTCCGAGCTAATGCGACCTATCGTTATCGGCACATTGATAACTGAAAGATGGTAAAAAAAATCCGCAGCAGACACAATAAATAGTGATTACTCAAGAGTGACGAAGTTTGTTGTATTGCAAGAAATCGAGTATCCCGTGCAACGTACGTTTAACTTCCCTTCGGTGAAAAGTGAAGAACGTTGGGCGAGGGAGGCAAGCGCATTCCCCGCCCTCTCTCGCTTGCCAGGATAATCTCTTGAGAATTACGCCCCGACGATTTCTATTGGGTCGAAGTTCGCTTTGGTACCTCTCGCTCGCAGTGATGAAAGGGGCGCGTCTCCAGTCGCTTCTGCTACCACGACCACCGCCACGAGAACTACAACTACATCCATCACCCTTTCCATTTACCTCAAGGGATTTCCACGTTGCTGCACTGTGTCTGGACAGCGCGCACAAACACACAAACGCACACACACACGTGAGCATCGTCGTCCATAAGTGTGAAAGGGTCTTTTTTTTTTGTTCCGTCGAGAGTTTTCGTTCGCGAATTGCTTTTCGTTCACAGAAACGGGCATTACACGGATACAACGAAATACGGCTGTAAGCCGTTCGGTTGTATTTATTCTGGAGGTTGTGTAAAAAACTCGGCAAACGTCTACAGTACCATTACGTTGATTAATTTAATTGATCCGGATTCTATTTCAACCGCCGTGTACACACCCGACTGCTTCCCTTGGGTTTTCTCGTGACACGAACTTACAATCTTTCGTTCTTATCTACCTTGCTTTGTCTAAGGATGTTTTTTAGTATTTTTTTTTGTAATTATTTAGGGAGAAGTGAGGTAGGTTTGATAACCTGGTTCAGTGTTACAAGCCGTTGGGGATACGAGAGAAGTAAAAAAGAGCGAAGTTGGATTACACCGTTGGCTCGTCTTTAATGTCCTCGTTCAGTCCCTTCGCTCCTTCTAACCTTTTCCCGTTCTATTCTTCGGGTGTATCCGGGCTTTCGCTTCGCCCATTTCGCATCTCGTTTTTCTCGCAAAGCACACCCAGTGTGACTCCGCGACTTCGACGCTCTGATAATACCCGAGTTTAAATATCTCGTAAAGCCCTCGGGGGAAACGAGTTTCATCGGAGTTTAATCACCGACTCGACCCTATCTCGTTTTCGTGCGGGTGACTTCGAGGGGTTGAAACAAATTTTACATTGAAATTCTGATTAGTGAATCGCGCAGAGTGCTCGAAAATGATGCGAGTACGGGAGGAAGAAAGACGCAACTAATCGAAACCCCGAAGCTTCAACAAATTTGTATCACTATTCCATTGCCACGTGGGATGAGCGTGAGATTTATCATTGTGGTTCGTTTCAGAAACCTTTAGTATCTCACCTCACAAGGTGCAGGGCTGAATGTCGCAGTTAGGAAATAATATCGACGAAACAAATTACGTAGCCAGAAAAAATAATAATAAAAATATATTTAAAAAGTGTGGAAATTTATTTTATAAGTTTTGCGTGAGGGAGGATATTAAAGACTCGATAACAAAAAAATAGTTTAGAGGAAAATCTTTAAGGAGATGGTAATATTTATTTAACAATTATGTTGATTTATTGACTCAATTGGGCGGAAGGCTTGTGAAAAACGCGGTAGATCGCGGTTTGCCGGTGATTCGATCGCCAAATGTGTTTTTTTCGAATTTGGTTTTTTAATTCGGGCCACTATAATGAATGTATGGAATTTATACGCCCGCGGAAAAGAGGGTGCGTCGAGATACTTTCATTAGTGCTGATGAGAAGGATGATACCCACAATTATCGGCCTTTAGGCTACAATTAAGGGAGTTCTTCCCTTCAGACGCGCCCCCGTCCGCCGCAAGATATACGATTTTCGTATGTGCGTATATCGGGAGCAGTTTCGCTGTACAAACCACTCTCGTGCTTCGCGCAATAGAGATTCTCTCAACAGTTTCAAAGAGAAGCCTATTAAATTCCGCGGAGCTCATCTCCAACGAAGAGGTTCAAAGGGGCGTATACAGATATATGTACAATAGACAAGCCTGCGCACTTTGGAGAAACGATAGGTGTATATAGTACTTATAAAATGTTCGGTACTAAGCCTTCCTCTCCCCATGCCGTAAGATGCATCGCGGCATTGGCATACTTCGCGCGAAATTGCAACAATATTTGCGTCTTGACTGAGCATCGAGGAAATTTGATATCCAACTCTGTCGTGCATGATTTATATTTTCACTTGATATCAGCTTTGACGGCAATCTCAAAATATAATTTATACTGTTGACACTACTACGACCTTTGATTATAATTTTCTTACCGAGAGTAACGTTATGGACGCTTGCATTACAGGTCATAACATTCCATCATTATTATTCCTTTGGATTGAATAATTATATCAACAACGTTATTAACTGTTATTATTTGTTGAAAGGAATCGAAATTCCGTACGTTTCAGATGAAATATTCAATTCTTCCAGAATCTCTCTCTCGATCTTTATTTATTCAACACGTATTAACGTTGCTAAATCACTAACGTACACTGGTCTTCCCGGCAATTAAAAGTCTCGCTTCGAAACCATTCCCGGCAACCAAGTGGCCAATAAAGTTTGATGAACTAATTACAGACGGTCGTCGGCGCTCGCTCGCCACAATAACCCGAACCCCAAACAACTTCACTGTCTCCCAATAAGAGATTCTCTGGGAAATCCGTTAACCCGTTATATCGGACTGTGCGTCGCACATGTAGATTCACAAACACGTGTATACAGTAGATGCGACTGCAAACTGAATCTATGTGCACGTGTATCCTAATTGCTTTTCAACATCGTGCAGGGATTTACGAACTGCTTATATATATATATGTCCGTAGAAATCGATTTCAACGAGGGAGTTAGCCGATCTCTGTAGCACGGTACTTTGTCCGAAGGGCGATGAGGGTTCAACACACCCTTCGCCAAGATTCGTCGAACCTAATACTCTTTCGTCCTTCTCGCATATCCCCTTTCTGCAGTAACAGCAAAATCGCCCAATACTTCAAGCTTCAACTGTAATCTTTTCAACGATCGTAAACGTCGACCCACGACTTATCCATCGCGTAAGCTCCATATATCTATATATCAGATGGCACTTTGAACTACTCTTGCTTAGCTTTTCGTCCTTGGTCTCGCTCCTTCCTCCTCGATACTTCCCAATCGGCATTGGCTTCTGTCAGGACCTACACACTCTATAAACTTAACTTTTGACGTTGCCACGAACTATAACGTGAACCGTGCGCTCGAGACGATCTAGGTTTCCTTCTTCAACGTCTGCGCGATTTTCCATTGTAAACCATCGATCTCCGAAACTCTTCTCGCAGCTTCGAATCTATACGGATTTCGGGTACAATCTATAAATATCTCGTTCGCGAAGAATCGAAACGAAATGTGGAAACTCTTTTTCACCGACTTCTTCCACTTTGGCCGTGTGTTCTTCTTTTTCGTATTATTCTTCGTTTCCACGGTTATCGCGGAAGTCGGGGTGGAATGGAACACACGATGGGAAAAAGTATGGAGTTTTTACGATTTTTCGTCTTACGAGTTGTGTACAATCAGTGGATAGAAGGCGCTGGACGGGAATTCGAAGTCTTTTTTTCCGGTCAAACCCAGTTTGATTCGCAGCTTCATTTTATCATACATTAGGCCGTGGATCATCGCCGTTTTCGAAGACAAAAAGACGGAAGAAGGACAAAATTGAATGGAGACAAGGAGGAATAAGGGTAGAATGAGGGAATTACCGTTCGATATACGGCGCTATATTCTCTTTGGTTTATGTATTGCGGCAAGTCATACGAAAGTGCTGAGAAGTACACGTGTCTCGTATCGAATCCATTCGAGCCCCAATACGACAATCTCGACTTTTCCACCTATTTTATCATGTGAACGTTTTCAGGTAGCCGTCGAGGATTTTCGTAATACCATTCGCGCTGCAATATTCTTGGAACTCTCGTATCCTTACTGCGGCGATGCTTCATTTTTCCCTGCTCCCGTTCGCAATTCTTCCTTATTTATGCCGGACTGTGAAACGACAAAACCTTGCCAAGCATTTTTTATTCATGGACAGGAAAATCTTCGCTTCTGCGTCAGCGAGTAGCAGCATCTCGTATTCCGTCTTACTGGAACGCGAATTATCTTGGAATAATTTCATCATAAAGAATTCAATATGCTCTGACTTGCGTACACAATTTAAAAAATATACTTGACGATCTCCCGAAGTCAGAAACATTTGCAAAATCACGTTAAAAATAATTGGTTTATTTTTTCAGATTTAATAGATAAAAAATCGTGATTAGCATTTTTTAATGGTTTAAAACATGTTCCATCGATGATGTAATAAGAAAAGAGAGTGAGAAGAATATACAAATACACAGTGTAATTTTTATTTCGATTGGTTTTTCAAACCATGATTTTTTAAAGTCCTTTTTACAATTGTCACGTTTTTTGCAAACGGAGAATCGATTATCAAGGTCTTAAGGCCCATTATTCTTTCTCTACCATACCCATTATTTTCTCTTTACTCATACGAAATGACGCCATGCAGTTCTGCCCGTGCGATGTACACGTGACATATAATTCGCCATCCCTCAGCCCAGCTCCTTTACTCCATCCTGGGCTCCCGACGTTTGAGAAATAGCATCGCCACCCCTTAACAACCTCGATCACAATAGCTACTGAATTATACACCTACTGAACAACTTGTAGGGCGATACAAGACTCCGGTGAAAGGTCATTCGCGATATTGCGTAGCCCGGAAGAATTCCCATCGCCCCATACTATACATTATTGGACATGCACCTTTTTTTCTTTTTCTTTTTCGTCACCCTAGCCCATGGCTATTACCACGTGTGAGATTTCCCCACGGTTGTATCTTTTCCTCCCCCGTGACAAATCGCACAGCTCGGCCGTTCGAGTCTCTCGATCCCTCGCTACGACGTATTTCCAGATACCGGCGATTTGTACGAGCAACGACGTCCTATCTATTACGTCTTGTAATATCTACATATCTTCTACTCGTATTATTTAAGGCGTTTGAAAGTATTCTGGGTGGCGTCGGTGGCACGAGCGAGGGACGACTTTTTTCAGTTGCGCAGAGCCTCCGGAGTGATGCGATTTCGATAAGAGTGACAAAAACATTTGCAGTGAAAAATTGTTCAAGAAAATCCAGGATGTCGGGAAATTTGCCCCATACTTCGATAAACATTAATTTTTCCAAAAATACGAAGTTTCCGAGAAAAAAATGCTTGTTTTCTTTCTCTAGGATGAGAAAATGACTTTTTTAAATTAAATTATTGATAATCCTGCATTATAGCATAATACATAGGAAATTGATATATTATACATAAGAAAATTATACATTCTAATATCGATAACTAACCGTTTCCGTTTGAAAAAAGTTTTTTTTTTCTTGTAAGATTTGCTACGTAAATATATCTCAAAGTTTCGAATGAACATTCGTAGGGAGCAAACTCGTAAACGAAGATATTCGGTCCCTCCAGTCTGCAGTTTCCTTCGATCGCGATCGTACGGATCCAATTAGTTACTTCGCAATTACAATTTCTCCTTCTCGTTCGCAACGAGGAGATCGGATAAGGGGCGATTTGATCTCGCGGTAATGCTGATACAAGCGAAAACCCACGTATTCGTCGGAATAACCCGCATGAAGTTTCGTGATACTCGGAGAGCATCCGTCAGATGTGAAGTTGCAGCGAGGGGAGGTCAATCAAACGCTGACGCGTTCATTTTCCCGATTTTCCACGACCTCACACAGACAACTAAACCGAGAGATGGAAAATGGTTGTCCGCGACAAGAACCCCTTAAATTAACCACAAATTCGTTGGAAATCCAGACAATCAAGATGGCGTCGATCTTACCACTCGCTGACGTCAGTCAGAATCAATTTCATCGGCATAATTAACTCCAACTTAACTTGTAAAAAAATTTTCCACGGCTCATAAATTGCGACGAAAAAGAATATAACTTAAAATCTTCTATCGAACAATACCACAAGTTAATGACAGCAGCAGAGACTGCGTAATCACTAAAGTTTAATTGCGAGTAACTAATAGCGACAAGGTTAGCCAGTAGTTACGTCCTGTGTGTGGTCAGACGCAACCGAAAGAGAATGAGTGAGCAGCTGGCGAGATCGTAGCGAGTAGATAGGGACTGTGGTCATGCAGACCGGCCCGGCTGAGGGCCATGGACTGGCTGAAACTTGACTGGGTTTGCGTCTACTATATCCTGTCACTCGTCCCGTCCACCCGGAGTCGGGGTTATTACACGTTAGGATACAGTTTCCACGTTTATGCATTATACATTCGGGTATAGTAACGAGATGAGAGGAAGCTTCCAGGAAAGTTTGGCTCGACGTGTTGGCGCAGTGAACGAGCTATACATAGCCCGCCTGTACGGGGTTGAGGTTGGGTACCTAGTGAACAACCCGAAGGTCCGATGGCAGTGAAGTTTACGCGGCTGCGGAAAGGGCCACAACTTTTCTCCCGGGCAAGCTCCTACTAGTTGCTCGGTAACCTCGTAGAGTTTTCCTCGACTGACTGGCGTTGCCGTGAGCCTGGACTCCACGCTGTAATATCGGGTTTAAATAGTAATACCGGCACGACGACGCGCGCTCCACCTATTTTCCACGGCACCCGTAACACGATGAGTGCTAATGCACCTTTATTAACGCTAAAACTGTCGTCTAGTTGTTGAATGAGGTTCCTTCAAGTCCATGGTGTTAAATTACTCGAGTTCGTTACACGGTTTGTTTGCATTTGTTATCATTATTTGGGTGATGAATAGACAATTTGGAAAAATTTTAATTTTCAGTGGCACAGGAATTAGTGGAAATTATCATATATTGTTCTTCATCGCGTTTACTATTTCATTTTCGATATATATATTTTTCCGCAAGAACAGAATAATTTTATTATTTTTATGAACGATGTTTCGGAAGGATTTCAAGCGAACGCGCATCGATGATATACGGTCGTGGATATCGTAAAAGCGGAGGAACGGGGAAAAGGAATAATTCCGCATACCACATACATCGGGATTCTACCGGATTTTCCCAATAACCAGGCGAAATCCGTTGTGATTTCTCTGGAAGAATTTATGAGAATCTTCGATTCGAACAGCGAAAGGGCGGGGGGGTATAAAAAAATTTGATCGCCTCAACCTCGTCACCGGACCCATGAACCATAGTCATTCGGCCTTCCGTCATCGCTCTCCGCAAGAATTTATATCGCGCATCTCGGCAATGGCATCAGTCAGGTGAGCATCTATATCCGGCGTATGCTGTGCGCTTTCGAAAGAATCGTTAACTGGGAAAGTAGCCGGCAACAATGAAAAATTGATCGTCACTCCAGCGAACCTAAACGGTTTTTACGCGATCCAATACTCTTGGAGCATCGTCATCGTACTTCACCAGATAAATTTAATACCCTCGTGGGAAGTGTGATAAGCCGGTAAAACGTCTTATCAACGTTGAAAAATAAGGATCGGGTTGGAATACCGCTGCGAGTCTTCCGGAAACCCCTATTGTCAAGTTTGTTGAACGCTAAACCGACAAAGAGAGAAGAAAAAGAAAAAAAAACCCGAAGGATTTTAAGGATCCGTTTCGCAACGGAAGTCGAAACGGTGAGAGGAAAGCTCCATTGCCCGTATCTTTTAGTCGGACTCTCCTGTCCTTCCGAACTGCCCCTTTCGAGCGTTGCAGAGCCGTCCTCGTCCTTGAAGCACATCTCCGTTTCCTCGAGCCATCGCACTTCTTTCCTCTCTTTCCCTTGCCTTCGGTGTTTTCGCCGCTTGTTCTCCGCGTCCGGGCCGGAGAATAGGACAAACGTGTCAGAGGTAAGTCGGAAGAATAGTGGAGATAGCTTGAAAAGGTTGTCGTGCGCTCGGTCGAGAAACGTTTACCGGTCTTTCAAAAGGATTCACTGAAGTCGTTGTCGTCGTCGTCGTTTCGTTGTTCCTGTCAGAAACGGTATTGTCTACCTTGAGTAAAACCCGGCGTATATAGACAACTGTAAAAGTCTCCCATTTTGACTGCCACTCTATTCTCTCTCAGTCGAGCCGTTGTATCGCGTTCCCAAAGCTCGGGGGGCATCCATAACCGTTCGCGCTAACGTTCAACTAATACGTCAAACAGCCGGTGTCAGGTGCTAGACCCGCGACATTATTCCACTGAAAATTCTCGGCACGTATGCCCGGTGGCTTCGACGGTTAAACCCACCCTCGGCAAAGTTATAACCGTCCGACCGGGAATTGCATAGTCACGGAAATTCGGTCGCCGCAACGAATCCTGAATATATATTTTTTTTTCTCGTTTTTCCGTTCATTTTTTTTCTTCTATTTTCGCGGTGAGCAAAATTTGAATTACCTTCATACTGTCTGCCATCGAGGCTATATCTGATCGATGGCCGATGCTACTGTGTCACACTGCCGAGGCTGAATCACGAGGGTTTGGTTCTCGCTGTGGATGAGGGCACTCCAACTCTCGACCATTCGATCGGATATGCTCGAATATTCAAGCTCAACAGGATTATTCTACTGACCCGGAGATTCTACCCTATGTTTGGGTCTCACTCCAACGAACAATGCCAAATTGCGCGGTCGTCACCCGGCCCACTGGAATGGATTAAAAGGTAACATTTGATAGAATGGTCCTTGAATGCGAAATGTAATTACGTTAGGTATACACATATCTGGCGAACAACAAATTTTACGTCGCGGACCATCGGCGATTGCATTCTCTTGTTGCTCACAATAGTTTTGGTATCCGGATGAATCATCAAAGTGCTGGCAATTATTTTCTTTTTTTTTTCAACGTTTTTTTTCCTGGCCCTCGGGCACGGTTTGAGTTTGCAATGTCAACGATGTTGCCTCAGAGTTTAACCGTGCAAACAGCCGTGCCGGAGGGCCATCGATGTTGTATGCAGTACCATTTAGTAACTTTTCGAAACAACGGTATTGCGATTTATTCATTCGATCGTGTCGAAGTTTTCGAATGCAACGAGGTTTTGGAAAACTTTTTAGCACCCGACGTTGTGCCTCGGAGTCTCATAGCGAGCCGTACAACTTTTATTCGAGGTAATTCATTCATGCTTCAGGTAGAAATACATTCAGGTTGAACAGAAAGATTGCGGATGAAACGTATGTTAGAACTCAATATGATTAAATTGAAAGAAAATAAGGATGTATGTTTTTCCGTGGATGTTCGGTTCCGCGATGCACTTTGAAATACCATTGAAAAGCTACCGACGTAGTCTCGGCTAACAGGGGATGAATGCAGTACCAGGTATTCGTTTATATTCGTTGCGTGTGATGTCGGTACGGTTCGTGTAAGTAAAGCGAGTTAGATAAATATCGGAAAGCCGGATACACGGTTGAATATAACTCTCTCACAGCGAAAAGTATGAAAATAGAACGCATAACATCCCCCGAACAAAGAGGGGATGCACAAAAGGAGTCAGAAATTTTTATTATCGGAGTGTGCGCACACAGCGCCTTGCATATGACTTTGCAAAGCTCTTTTGCTCTCCTTTTTCCGCCGTCCTCTCATTCTCGTGTCACTCCCCCATATCCTCTTTCTCATTTTTCCTCCCTACTCCAGTTTTGTAAATGGAGTTTGCCAGCGGCTTATGGAAGCCAGCGCGTGCGCTTTGCACTCTCTAGCCGGAAGCCCGTAGGAAAAACCGGAAGTCGGATAAAAAGAGAAACAAGAAGAGCGATAAGAACATGGAAAACGACGTGAAAGAAGCTAAGTAGGCATGTGGGTCGACATGTTTCGCAGATGAAAGCACGTTCAAGTTCGCATTTCGAATTAATTACGTTGATACGATGGGACGCAATAAACTGGCAAAACGATGCCATTTCGCCAACGTGTTCCAACATAAAGTGCCAGACAATACTTTTGTTGGATCAGCGTGGGAATACCTGCGGCTATTTTTTTGTTAAGGGGTAACGTCTAATTGTTTGCGGGGAAGTTAGGGGATTCTCATGATTTTTCCACCCATATAGATATTATTTTATTAGAATGCACTATACAGGGATTTGGGACAACGGCAACAGTTGCCTCAAAATCAAATTATTTTAAATGAAAAATTCATATAATTACCTTAATGTATGCTGTAATTGCCACTTCATAGTGTATTCTTATGACTTTATGTTAACATGGCTAAAAAACTTATAAAAATTCCCTAATTTCCCGGCAAACAACTAGATATAAAACCTTAACTACAGACGGATATACTTACTCGCTTGTACTTTCTTAGTTTCTCTCTCGTCGCCGCTTCCGGGTCTGCGAAACGCAGAGACCTGGATGAGAGATAATGCACGAGCTAATATAATATTCCCCGAAGGCATGTGGTTTCAGGTGGCTCAACCCCCATCACCTTTGCCACCTCATTCTACGCCGAATCGCGGCGAGGCTTCCCATACCAAGTTTAATAGCAGGAAACGTTTCCAAGTCGAAGCTGTGGATGAATAATAATGCGCGTTCGCTCGTTGCGAATTCAAGACTCATACGAAGAGACGGGACGAGTGAGAACCAAAGACTTCGGCCTGAGTGAGAGAACTAAGGGAGAAAACTGACTTTAGAACGCGTCTGATACATTCGAGCCCCATTCTACTTGCTTGATGGAACTTCAAGGTTCACCGCGTTTCTCTCGACTTATCCAACAAGTAGAGAAAGTTCGTAATGCTTACTTGCGAAAAGAAGAAGAAGAACCAAAACCAACACTCGGTTCAACTTGACGAGCTCGCTGTGTCGAGACGAAAACAAAGTTTTTCGCGTAAAATGTAAAAACAATAATTATTATCATGGAAACTCGATAGAAAAAGGAAGTATAGTTTTCCGAAATTTCATACACGATAATTGCAACACGGAAGTTTTTTCATTTGTATGCATTCTTAGGATGCAAATTCATGTCTATTGAAAGGCACTCGAGTATTTCAGTAGCCACCCGATAAGAAGCAATACCGCAACGCTTGTTACACATCGATTCGGGAGATTGCTTTCCTTTTCTGCTGTTCGACAGCGTCTCGATGGCCTCGTTGAATGGGGAAAGAAACCGATGGATTATACGGTCGAATAATATCGAAGCTTTTCGAGTGCCGGTCGATCGTATTCGTCTTATCAGTCTGGTTTCTCGTTTGGATGTAGCCAGTGTTGAGCTTTCGCGATGGCAACGCAACGGTGATCCCAGATCTTCTTGCGGCCAATCGACAACCGATAGGCAACTTTGGAGTCAGCAGACGCGAACGGCGATAAGGAAGAAAAAGTCGGGGAATCGATACCGTTATCATTGTTTGGTCCCGTTCACGAATGTCGAATGATAATATTCGTTCCCCCGATCGTTCCATCTTTTCCCGTCCGCACGTTTTCTTGATAATGTCCGTGGCATCCCCAGACAGCTTCGAGTAGAAAAATTGCATCGTGGCTATCAAATTGAATTTAAGCGTTCAAAAACGCGTTATCAAGACAAAAAGAACTAATTTCAATATTTTTTCGCGTTATCAATGGTTGAGTCAATTTTATTCTCATTGAATAGAAATGTGACAGGCGACAAGTTTAGAAGATTGTCAAATTTTTACACGATTAATTTCCTCAAAGTCAATTGTTCAAAAAAATTGTTTTAACAATTGCCAAATCGTGGAGTTATTCGAGTGCAGTTATTTTCTTATAATCGAATTATAGCGAAGGTCAGTCCGTTGAGGATCATTCAACTGTTATGATTTCTGCGGAATGGAGTCGGGTCGACTACGAAACTCATGTTAAAGTCATTCAGTTGGAGTTGCAAGGAATAATCGTGAACTGTCAACTTTGGTTTGTCAGTGAAACGATGACAGAGTTTCGAGGCCACTATACGCTTGACTATCCTCGCTCGGGCCAATCAGCCCTAGCGAAGCCGAGGAAGGTACGACCGACGATTCGTTCTTGATCCTCAAAATTACTACGGTTTAGTTGGACGAAGCTTCTTGCCACAGCGAAATGGGACCAATAGTTCGAAAGCTGGCGGACGTATAGCCTCGGCGCGTTATCGCTGCGTCAGACAGTTAAATGCGATTCGCGTGGGGTCAGCAGCGCTGCCAGACAAGTCGCGCACCCAAAGCCTCCGGCTGCCTTACTCAAATCCTCAAACACACTTCAGATATAGAGCTAATTCCTCGGCGTTCTGGAGTTCCCGACAACGTCGGCTTCCTGCCTTCCGGCAATTACAGCTGGACAAGCTGTTCTACCCCCGTTTCCCCCGGCCATACGTCTATGACAGCCATTAGAATCGATAAACTCATGAATCCGTACGTTCTTCGATCGGCATCACATTGAGAATACGTCTAGCCGAATTTTCGTCTGACCATCCAAATTCGGTAAACATATAAATTCGAAAAATATTCATACGTAGATTTCCGTTACGGAAAAAATAGGGTATCGATATTTCACATCGCCAAAATATGATTGCGTAATACTTCAATTATGCAAGTCTTTCCGACCACCATTGCATCTACAGCTTCGGCTAGCAAAAACGTCACGGCCATTAAAACGATTTTGGCAAATTTCCAAGATCAAATTTTTCATTTTAGCATTCCGGATATCATAGAATTGCCGAAAGATGGCAATCAAGCGACCGGAAATTACATTATATTTTCTGGAAATTGCAGTTTCCAGATTATTTTGATTAAACACACCGATAGGAAAGCCACTCTTGGTGATACTGCAGCCCCTACTTCGTGGTCAGCCGCGAGTTCGTTGGGCAAGAATATACACACCCTGACCTACGAGAAACAGAGCAGAAGGGTAGTGCACACGCGAAAACCAGGGTTGTGGAAAACTTCTACGTAACGGTCAGTGACCTATTGTGGTTCGTGTATGTGTGTGTGTGCGTGCGTGTAAAAGAGAACGAGAAAGAGAGAGAGAAAGAGGGAGGGGAGTGAGAGAGAGAGAGAGCGAGCGAGAGAGAGAGGGAGAGAGAGAGCGGGAGAGAGAGGGAGAGAGAAAGAGTAAGTGTGAGTGAGCAAGACCACAGAAGAGAACTGCAAGCTGCGAGCAGCATATACTATCGCGGCGTGTCTGTTTGTGTGTGCGAGAAGAAGGAAGAGAGAGAAAACGGGAGCTCAGGAGAGAATTGCAAGCTGCAAGCGGCATGTACGCCAGCGAAGAAGTACAGTGTGGCCTCTCGGTTTTATCCGGTTCAGCTACTACGCTAGTGGAGCTTCTGCTAGGGCGAGAGAACGAAACGAAGTGGAATTGAGATTATCTGGGGTTGGGCCGCATGGTCACGTACGTGCCTCTATCTGTTAATTATCTTTTAATTCTCTTGTTTATCTTGGCCGGATTCCCAGGGTGCCGCGTGGCTATACGCCGACTCCGGGTTGAGCCTGGGTCTCCGTACCGATTCTATGCATCTCCGGTGTCGCACCTCGGCCGTCGTGTAATTGCCGCTTTAAATTCCTAGCTGTGGGCTCGGGTAAACGTTGGCGCTGCGGCTGACGCGTCGCTTCTAAAGCGACGGAGAGTCAACTAACCGCGCGCTTCCCGTCGCTATACTGTATTCCGTTGCGATATAGAAAAATTAATATGCATTATTCATGACGTACTTAGGTTTGTGGATGGTAGAGCGAGCTTTTCACCGTCACAACCATAACATTAGCACGGTGGGGAAATTGAAGTGGCTCGGCATTAAATCTTAACGAAGGTCCATTTCGCTCGATATGACGCGGTGAAAATTTGTCTCAGATTCACTCGGTCAACGCGACCGCTTCGAGGTAGATGTGATTATTCTTTTTCGCCCCAATGCTCGTTTTGTTTCACCCGTTGGCCACACGTTTGCCACACCCTCCGTCACGGTGTGACTATAATTGTGATTTCGTGCAATCGTTGGATAAAATTTTCCGATTGACTAGCTCGACGTACGTTCATTTTTATTTTCAGGGGCTGCACTGTATATTCTGCCCCTTGCCCGGGGAATAAATGGAAGATTGAGATGTCGGGGTGCTGCGTTATTTTAGAGTTGGCGTGAGGGAAGATTTTCGAATCCTCCCCAGCAAATACCGGGAACGGTGAATAGGACCTAAGCTTCGTTGACTTTCCGAAATAATTTTCGTTGCATCAATTTGTCGAAAGGGGACGGCTGTGCTTTTGAACGCGGGATAAATTCAACGGGATATGGTGGATAAACGTGAAAAAGTGGGATAGCCGAGAAGGGCTAGAAAAGCTGTGAGAATGATTTTCGGCCGACGTTTTTATTGCCAGCTGGACAGAGTCTCGCAGAGGTCAACCTTATTTTCTCCAGTCACGGGGGGGGGGGGGGGGGGGTGAAATGAAAGCTGGCCATATTGTACGAGAAAGAGACGGCAGTGGCCATGCATGACAATGTTTGCAAGGGTGGAAGGGTGGGCAACGCGCCGGGTTTTCTTGGATTCTTACTTACGTCTCGTCTCGCCGTCATGGAATCGAACGGTGCCTTCTCTTTTTTTCACCCCCTCCCCATTCAAGTTCCTGACAGATTGGGGCTACGAATCCGAAGACAAGGAAAGATAAAAGGGTTGGCACATGACGGTACTTTAAAGGTACTCCATATGTCGCGGTAGTTCGAGAAAACGCCAACGGGTTCAAACCCAGTACGTGTCTTTTTGTCTGTTACGTTTTTTTTTTACGTCTTTCTCTTTTTTTCTCTTAACTCAGCGGTATATTTTATTCTTCATCCTTAAGAGTCGATATTTTTCTTATACTCCACCGAGCTTCGTAGGAACGGTTCCTCGAAACTTAGCTCTTTTTCAAATGAGTTATCTTAGTTAAAAGATATTGAAGAATAAAAAGAATGAAGAAAAAAATCGGGGCAGGGATTCGTCTATCCGTCGAGTTTTCATCGAGTTTATATATTAAAGGATAACGCGGAACCGTAACAACATCAGCACGACAGAAAGTTGTAATACGACGAGATAATAGTACGCGGCTAGGTGCAGTCGTAATACCGTAGAACACAGGGCTAGCTCGTCAATACAGCTATCCCGTAACATCGTATAGCAATGGCAATAGTGGAATCGTATACCGCGTAACACGCTACAAGCTGCTACCGAATTACAGGCTACCGGCAACTCCCGGTGACCGTCGGCGCCGTAGCCATGCGCTCTCGGGTATCAACACGGCTGCAACAGCTCTGCAAGGGGAGGGCAAGTGGAAATGGGATTTTCCAGGGAGCAACAGCTCTAGCAGCCGTTAGACAAATTATGTACGTACGTGCTTCGACGTTGTTGGCTACTACCACGAAACTAATACTCTCGAAAACCCCCGTTTCTAGCTTCGCGTGAAATTTAATCCTCGCTAACGGCACTAATTTCTGGTAGTAATAGCCCGCGACCCTCGATCTTTCAACGTTAACTACCCCACGGTCTACGGAAACAATTGCACTGCTGACCGAACGCGGATTACTCGCGTATCATTGCGGCCCTGATTCAACGGAAAGTTATGAATCACTTGTGGTTTGTCGAAATCAATTTAATTGGTATTTCACAATATCTTACAATTATGTTTATGTTATGTTGGTGATACATCAAGCTCATAATTTTTCTCTCCATTATTCCACAGAAAAATATGGTGGCTTCGAATCTACGTCGATCTTTGATTCAGCAGCGCTTTATAAATATTTCAAAATATTCTAAATGAATGACGGGTCATAATAGAACGTCACACTTGACTTAATGATCGTGATTTGGGGGTGTAGGTACAATGAGTTACATCCTTATCGACCCAATACCCTCGCTTTTGTTTTTGCCGGGAGGCCACAGAGGCCACAGAAAAAAACATGAGGGTTATAAGATCATTCGCAAGCTCGCCCGTCCAACGAACTTTCTAGCGGATTTAGCTCTCATTTTCGGAGGGTGTAATAAGCAAACTCGTTATAACACTGACCCGAATTTTCACTCGAGACTATCCTAACAGTTGGCTAAATGAATGCTCTTGCGCAGCATATTCATCTATAATGACTGAGTTGCTTGATTCTCGGAGGCGAAGACTGACTCCCCCCATATTCTTTGTTTGTATTGCCAAAAGAGTGAAGAGTTCAAGCTTCGAAGCTACGTTGGCCGGTCCCTTGCTCAGTATACAGTATAAAAGCGTGAGATAGGGCTAAGAAACGAGGATGCCAGGGATGTGGAGGTGGGGTAAGAGGGACCGAGATGAAGTTCGTTTCTTCCGCGTCACTCGCAGTGGTGCCTCGCCGACCAACTTCAACGCTGCCCCCCCTCTTCACCCAGCTACGTACAAACTTTTCTTAATTCATTCAATCCAACAAGAGTGAAAAGGACAAGAACAGCGTGATAACGAAAAGTTGCGGACGTTCGCGTGTTTCAGCCTCGAAGTTTTGTCGTGGCGACTTAAAATGAATTAAACAGTTTGATGGATGATGCTATATATTGTTCTGGAAAGCTGAACCAGCTCATGCACTATTTCTTTCGGTTAAGTAAGCCAGTGGTAATTCCATCAATTAAGCAAAAGTCCGAGATATTTAATCGAATAGACGAAGACGAGAGGATGACTTTGGCGCGGAAAGAGAGAGAGGGGGGGGGGGTAAGTAGATTAACTGAGGCATCGATCTTTCAAAGAAAATTATTGCTTAATCGCTTTGTTACTATAAAACAAACAAACTTTTTGTATCAAGATTTGTGATGCTTTTGACGCTTCTTAGTTGCTGATAGCTATTATATGTAGAACTGTCTGGTGAATGAATTTGCATTTTTCCATCACATTGATTCAATGGTAAATTGAACAATTGATTAATTATCACCGTTCGAGAGTTCGACCACTGGTCATCGGTTAATTAATGATATAAAAATAATGATCATTACATGGGCCCGGGAAATATCATTCGAGGAAGTTGGGGATAAGCCTACCGGAAAGCATTCGGAAACTGTATATCAGGGATCCGGAGGTTGACGAACGATAATTAGATTTAGCGGGTGCATATAGAGGCGGCCCATTTATCGGGATCAGTATTCATTTGGGCGTTACGTTGCATTCGCTATCAATTTGATATGATCGATACCCGATTGCATGATTTCCGGATTCAAAGCGATATACTAACATACATGCACTTGGGCCAAGTGATTTCGCAAATGGGGAAGTTCGATGCTCGCTATTTCCGCGAAATAACACCTGAATGGTCACAGCAACGTTTTGAATTTCGGTTTCATTTTCACCTGTAATCGCACATGATATCTGAATGAAAACTCTCGAATTGCTTTTCAGCAATGTTCGAGTTCGAAAATTATTATACCAATTTCTTTCTACTGATACAACGTTAATGTAGGGTATTCTATGCTTGAAGCTGGAACGTTTGAATCACTACATTGAATTCGACAGACAATTAAGCCGCCCCACCATTGAATCCTCCTTTGATTAATCTCGTCTCAAGTGAATGGGAAATGCCCAGTAGCATCGGTCCATTAGTAAACACACCTGAATCCACATGCATATACAGCCACGAAGGATCATAACGGGGCATTGGGGTAAAACGGTACAGTCGGATACAATTCAGAAACATGGGAGAATGGGATACCCTTGGGGAAAGAAAAATAAGCACAGAATTATTATTGAACACGGTTAAAAAAAACCCGGGACTGATCGAGATTTGACTGAACGACCGAATCCGAATGAATGATGTTCGGAATTCTAATCGACCGTGACGATAACTGCAGCTCGACGGATAGAAAAATAACCTAAGGCAACTATAAGACATCGATATTTTTATAGACCGATCGGATATCCACTACCCGTGTGGAAATCGGGCCCGTAGACCCTCGTTTGAATCCAGCGCCTGACTAGTTTTTCTGCTCTAGGTGTACCTCTAAAGTAGCTGGATAGAAGCTAGCCACAATGCATTTATAGGTGTCCGGCTACCCAGGCGACAACCAGTCATTTTATTCTAGATCAACCGTAGGGAGGCTAAGCAGTTTTTGGCTAGCATACATCGATAGATGACGCCATCCCAGCGTCTTTTGCAGACATCAGTCGGCGTCGCAGCTGTACCCGTGTGGAAATTTCGCCCAGGAATCTACCAGCCCCCGACTAGTTTTCCTGGGTTCTGGCCAGCATTTTGCACGGTAAGCTAGATAGCCCCCGACGCCATGTGTAATTTCTGGCCACCCAGCTGTTGCCCATGATACCAAATAGGGGCCTGACTAGCGTTCCGATTTTGAATCCCGGAAAACGGCGTAGAGGCTGGACATTGCTAGCACAATCTATACTGATAAATGAGGGGCGGGGAGGGGGAAGGGGGGATTTATTTTGTAATGCTATTAAATAAAGCGAAACCTCGGTAATATAGTCATATAATCGATAATTTATTTCACATAAAATATATAAAAAAATAAACATGTCAGTCATGGTGCTCATTAAAATGGTCATTTTGGTTTCTCATGATCTCACCTAATATATATATATATTAAGGCGGCTTGAAAAAAAAACTTTTTTTTCTTTCAATCAAAATACATTCACGCCAAAGTATCTTCCATCAAGAGAATCGTGTCCAAAAATGAGCCCAATTGGACCATTTTTAGGGGTCGCGCAAGATTTTTCTAGTTTTCCCATTTGATTAACATGGGAAGGGCGTGAAGTTTCCATTCAAAAAATCGTAGCTCCGCCAATTTTATAGGTACATTGATCCCGTTAGTCCCATTTGGAAGCTCTTGAAAAACCGCTTGAAATGGCGTGCGGACCTTTGAAATCCAATTGCAACTTCCGTCGATAATTTCTTAAGAAACCACAAAATTATTAATGAAAGTTGAAATGGGATCCCAAAGGTCCGCACGCCATTTCAAGCGGTTTTTCAAGAGCTTTCAAATGGGACTAACGGGATCAATGTACCTATAAAATTGGCGGAGCTACGATTTTTTGAATGGAAACTTCACGCCCTTCCCATGTTAATCAAACGGGAAAACTAGAAAAATCTTGCGCGACCCCTAAAAATGGTCCAATTGGGCTCATTTTTGGACACGATTCTCTTGATGGAAGATACTTTGGCGTGGATGTATTTTGATTGAAAGAAAAAAAAAAGTTTTTTTTTCAAGCCGCCCTAATATATATATCCATTATAGACTCTCTTCCGGACGCCGGGAATGGCGGGGAACGCCCCAGGCGAGTTGTCGGACCCATTTCAGTAACAAACGAAATCTGAAAATGAAAGATATTTTTGTAATATTGATAATATAGTAAAAACCAATATTTCGGTCATAATCTCAGTATTATACTTACTATCATTTTCTTCCGGTACTTCCGTCGATGTCGAAGGGTTGCACGGGTGAACGAGAGCTTCCGTCTGGGTGACCGAGAACGGTCAAGCCGCTGTCGTTGGTATAAAGTAAATTAAATTAGTTTCCATACTCAGAGAAAAGCTAAACATACATGCATATGACGACCCAAGTAGAAATATGTACAAATAAGTACTCCCTATACTCCATTTTTGACTTCGAAAAGAAATTCAGGTTCTCCACCCTCCCAATCGTTCGAAAATATCAAACTTAATTTTTTTTGTTTTTTTAATGACTGCGTCAAACTTTATTCTTTTTGATTTTATAATGACTGCGACAAATTTTACTCTTCTCAGATTTATAAAAACAGGGGCAATTTTTACATTTCATTTTATAACAACTGCGACAAACTTTATTCTTTTTGTTTTTTTAATGACTGCGTCAAACTTTATTCTTTTTAATTTTATAATGACTGCGACAAATTATACTCTTCTCAGATTTATAAAGACAGCGGCAAGTTTTACATTTCATTTTATAACAACTGCGAGAAACTTTATTCTTTTTGTTTTTTTAATGACTGCGTCAAACTTTATTCTTTTTAATTTTATAATGACTGCGACAAATTATACTCTTCTCAGATTTATAAAGACGGCGGCAAGTTTTACATTTTATTTTATAACAACTGCGACAAATTTGATCATTTTTGATTTTATAACATCTGTGTTAAACTTTTTTTTTTGATTTTATAATGACTGTGACAAATTGTACTCTTCGCAGATTTATAAAGACAGCGGGAAGTTTTACATTTCATTTTATAACAACTGCGACAAACTTTATTCTTATTGTTTTTTTAATGACGGCGTCAAACTTTATTCTTTTTGATTTTAGAATGACTGCGACAAATTATACTCTTCTCAGATTTATAAAGACAACGGCAAGTTTTACATTTCATTTTATAACAACTGCGACAAACTTTATTCTCATTGTTTTTTTAATGACTGCGTTAAACTTTACTTTTTTTGATTTTATAATGACTGCGACAAATTATACTCTTCTCAGATTTATAAAGACAGCGGCAAGTTTTACATTTAATTTTATAACAACTGCGACAAACTTTATTCTTTTTGTTTTTTTAATGACTGCGTCAAACTTTATTCTTTTTGATTTTATAATGACTGCGACAAATTTTACTCTTATGAGATTTATGAAGACAGCGGCAAGTTTTCCTTTTTGATTTTCTAACGACTGCGTCAAATTTGATTCTTTTTGGTTTTGTAAAAACTGCGTCAAACTTTATTCTTATTGTTTTTTTAATGACGGCGTCAAACTTTATTCTTTTTGATTTTAGAATGACTGCGACAAATTATACTCTTCTCAGATTTATAAAGACAACGGCAAGTTTTACATTTCATTTTATAACAACTGCGACAAACTTTATTCTCATTGTTTTTTTAATGACTGCGTTAAACTTTATTTTTTTTGATTTTATAATGACTGCGACAAATTATACTCTTCTCAGATTTATAAAGACAGCGGCAAGTTTTACATTTAATTTTATAACAACTGCGACAAACTTTATTCTTTTTGTTTTTTTAATGACTGCGTCAAACTTTATTCTTTTTGATTTTATAATGACTGCGACAAATTTTACTCTTATGAGATTTATGAAGACAGCGGCAAGTTTTCCTTTTTGATTTTCTAACGACTGCGTCAAATTTGATTCTTTTTGGTTTTGTAAAAACTGCGTCAAACTTTATTCTTCTTGATTTTTTAATGACTGCGACAAATTTCACTCTTCTGAGATTTATGAAGACAGCGGCAAGTTTTACTTTTCGATTTTATAAGGACTGTGTCAAATTTGATACATTTTGGTTTTGAAAAGACTGCATCAAACTTTATTCTTCTTGATTTTTTAATGACTGTGACAAATTTTACTCTTCTGAGATTTATGAAGACAGCGGCAAGTTTTACTTTTCGATTTTATAAGGACTGCGACAAATTTGATTCTTTATGAGTCCTGGTTGAGTAAATTTGTATCTCTGCATTTCGAATTACACATTACACTTATATACATGAATAATGTAAAAATACGACCACAGAAACTAACATGCAAATTGAAAATAAAATATCTGAAGAGGCCCCAGATCGTAGCGACAAAACGTATTAAAAACAAAAAGATAAAAGATATGGTTGTCTGTCGCCAAAGCTCTGGACAACCAAAATAA
This sequence comes from Sussaba pulchella, assembly GCA_963971145.1. Taxonomy (NCBI): domain Eukaryota; kingdom Metazoa; phylum Arthropoda; class Insecta; order Hymenoptera; family Ichneumonidae; genus Sussaba; species Sussaba pulchella. The sequence continues at coordinate 4,147,083 of OZ020168.1, forward strand.
TAATTACTATTGAAAAAATAATGACTTACATCGACGACGGTAGTCCTGAAAACGTTTTCTTAATAATTCCTCGACATTTTTTTTTCACTGCACGGCGTCCTTTCACTCGTTCCAGAATCCTTGCTCGTTTTTCCTCGTCACGCATATTTGTTGTTAAACTGTCGTTAAGTCGCGAAACACATTGGTAAAAGTGAGGTTAGGTTTGTTCGGGAAAC